>WBOK01000058.1:0-259565 GCA_009289805.1 Alternaria gansuensis
GAGCCTTAAGGCTGCTCTTCTTACTCTTTTAAGAAGTTTTTATAGATTATTAGAGTTATTTTGTAGCCCTGTAAGCAGCTGCCCTAGAGGCCTATTTAGCAGCCCTCTTAGCTTTCTCTTTTTCTCTTACTAATTAAGCTGCAGCTCTTGCCTATTGCCTTATTTTCTTCTTCTTTCTCTTTGCCTGCCTTATCTCCTTACAATACCTGTTTATCTTAGCTTTTTAGTGTTATACTTACTCCTTTTTGCGCTCTTAGAGCTGCTAGCAATTATGTGCCTCTTTTACTTTTTTTAAAGACTAGACTATAGCTCTACTTTAGTACTCTTTAGGCTCCTAAAGTAGGAAAGGCTTTTTTTATATTTTACGTGTTTTTTTATTAATTAAAGCCTTACGTAGGCCCTTAACTTTATACTTAAGAAGAGTCTTTTAAGTTAAGATTTAGTAATAAACTTAGCTTAGCCTTTAAGCTTGTTTATTACTTTAATCTTTTACTACTTTATGTAGTAGGTGTTTAACTTTCTTCTAGTTTAAAGTACTTAAGCCTAAAAACTTACTATTGCTTAAAAAGCTCTTAATACTAAACTTTTTTAATATAACTTTAAAATTAAAAGGTAAGAGGCTTATAGCCTTAAAAGCCTTTAAAATTATTGTTTTTTTAAAGGAGGCCTGCTAGGCTTAGTAGAAGAGGTAAAAGAAATTCTTCTTACTTATTAAGGTAAGGCCCTAGTTCCTCTCTAGAAATCTAAATATCTTAGCTTAGTAAGCTAATAAAAGAAGCTTAAATAAGGCAATATTAAGAGGCTACAGCGTGTAAGTTAAATAAAAAGAAAAAACTGTAAGAAGAATCTTGTTTTAATTATAATACTTAATAAAATCTATAGTAAAGTAAAATCTATAGCTATCTAAAATTGTAACGAACACGTTACAACTCTATTATCCTCACCGTTATCTTAGGATCTTATCGGTGTCGGATCTACTCCGGTCCTGGCCCAGATCGCAGGTATAAAGACAGCTTAGGACCTATAGTTACTCTATAGATTTTTAATATCCTTTTGTACAAGGTCTATAAGTGTTTTATTTAAATTAAGGCTTATTTGTAAATTATAACGCACTCCTATATGCCTTGCTATAATCCCTTCTGCTAATACTAATCTGTAAGTCTTGCCTGCGCTATTACATTATATTAAAAATCTTGTCCTAGCTAGTAACAGCATTTAAAACAATATCGTAGCTGTTTATTTAAACTACGCCTAAGCCTAAGTCTCTCTAGATACAAACTAGAAGCTTTATACTATTAAGTCTAATAACACTTTAAGTAGGATCCTCTAGATCTTCTACTAACTAAAGCCTTTAAGTTTAGAACTTTTAACCTTAATAATAAAGCAAATTACTTTAGAAAAGTTGCGTAAAGTGCGCTAATGTAAAAATATAGAAACTACTAACAACCTATTAGCATTAGAATTAATTGCTAATAGCTAACTAAAACTACTTTAGACCCTCTTTAGAGCCTGTCTAAAAATTAACCTACTGCTAGAGTTAACAACAATTTCTATAAGATAAAGCAACTAGCAAGCAACTAGTTGTTAAAAAGAATAAAGTTAAGAAGAAAGAAAAAGCAAATTTAAAAAAAGATCTAGTTGCACTTTATAAAGACAAAATTAACTACTTAAATACGCAAGTTACGTAATTAATATAAAAAGTTATGCTGTCTAGGGACACAGCTGTACTATCTACTAAAACACTGCTAATAAAAGCAGATATACTGTTAAGCTAATTAACATAGTATATTTCTACTACTCCTAAAATACTACGCATTAAGCTTACAAAGCGTATACCTACTATTAAAAATCTTAATAATAGAACTAACTCTACGTTCTATTAATAGCAGGCCTTAATAAAAGACTAATTAGAGATTAACTTAAATTACTACTAGACTAAGCGCGCTTACATAGCTCTTGTGTAGAGACACACTACTAGTATTATAAAAAAATACCTTAAACTGCAGTACCTAGCTAATTTAGTTTTAGAATAATTTAAAAATATAAAAAAAATAATTGCTCTACTTAAATTATATTTTGTATCTAGCAATAAACAGGCGGAAAGCTGTATAGCTTTTTACTGCCTAGTTATAAATAAAAAAGAAACGTTTCTAGCTTTTAAAGCAAGGTTTATTAGTACTGCTGTTAAAAAGTCTATTTTTAAATTAAAGTAGTCTTTCTACTTATAAGAGAAAATTACCCCTGCTTTACGTGCTCTAAATTTAGATTTTAAATACTTATAGAACAACTTATTTAATAAAATAGTACAACACCTTACTATATTTAATATAGAAAAACGCAATTCTCTTATTAGACTAAATATAAATAGCAAACTAGTGTTTACTTTAGTACTACTAAAAAAGCTTTGCCCTTAACAATATTAGAGCCTGCAGCCTTCTTATACTAGCTTTCTATCTAATTTAACCTTAACCCCCGCTTACGCTACTTTAAGCACGCCTAGATTTCTGTCTAAAACCTCTGCCTCTAATAACAAGCCTCTATTAAATACTTATTTTAAGTATAAAAAGCTTAGTTACTTTGCAAGTAATTGTACTACTTCTTAAGTAAGAAAGATTAAAATTAAACAAAAAGAATACTTAGAAGCTGCAGAACCCTACTTAGACTAAAAATAGAAGGGAAATAAAAACGCCTAAAATAACGCTCTAGCCTAGGCCTGTATAAGTATAATCTTGCTAATATTAACTTATTAAACTTATTTAGAAGAAAGCATTTTTAAGTTTTTACTATCTTTTGTTTAAAAAGTTACAGTGCCTAGCTATAATTATTAATTAATACTAGAGCCTAAAGTTTTATATTTCTAAATTTCTTTATTACTTATACTCTTTTCTAATTACTTTAGGTTCTAATTTAAAGACTCTCTTTTAAAGTCTTTATAAAAGAATTCTAGGACTAAATCTAGACTAAAGTAGATAAATATATCTGTTTTTATATCTAAATTAATAGTAGAAAGATTTTTAACTATCCTTTTATTATTATAAACTTAGGTACGCAAGATTGTATTATTAAAATTAAATAGCTCTAGCAATTTAACTTATTGCTAAATATAGTTTAGAACTAAATTGTGTAGCTTACAAGATATCTTGCTATATATAATCCTACCTCCCCTATCTTTATATAGTTAAAGGAACCTTCTAACAATAAAGTTGCGGAGAAGAATATCTAGCAAAGAAACGCGCTCTAGAAAAAGAATAAATACTAGAAAAGGCAAAGCTCTACAATAGTTTTAATATAAAAAATCTACAGCCTTCTTTAGCTTTTAAAAGCTTATTTTACTCTTAAAGTTGCTAATCTTAAACTAAATCTTATTTAGTTAGACCTTACCTTACGCATAGCTATTATTTTAGCAAATACCTTTTATTATTTAATAAAATAGAAAGAAAACAAGTTTTTTACAACAAGTATTTATAAAATTAATTGTTTATTAAAAGACTGTATAGAACTTAATAATCCTAACAACGTTAAATTAATTTAAAACTAACTTCTATCTATCTACTACTTATATTAAAACGTGTTTAGCAAAACTACAGTAGACTAACTGCCTAAACACTGCCTATACAACTATAAGATTATCTTTACTAAACTACTTCTAAATTAGTTTAGCTCTCTATATAAGCAGAGCACTAAAGAACTTAAAGCTACTAAGACGTTTATAATAGATAACTTTAAAAAAGAACACATTAATTTTAGTAATTGCCTCTTTACCTTCTTTATTCTCTGTGTTTAGAAGCTTAACAGAGACATTTAAATTTGTGTTAATTATTGTAAACTTAACATAATTACTTAAAAAGACTTGTATTTAATTCTGTATATTAATAAGCTATTAGCTTACACGTATAGAGCCTAGTTCTTTACTAAGTTAAATATACGCGCGGCTTTTAACAAAATTAGGATAAACTTAAATTCTAAGAAGTACACTACTTTTTAGACCTAATACAGAACGTACAAGTCTAAAGTGTTGCTATTTAGTTTATATAATAGCCCTGCTACCTATTAACGTTATATAAACAATGTACTAATTAAGTATCTTAATAACTTCTATATAGTCTACTTAGACAACATCCTTATCTACTCTAAATTAAAGGCAGAACATATTCTCTACGTACAAAAGGTACTAGAAAGACTACAGCAAGTAGGCTTTTAAGTTAATATTAAGAAAAGCAAATTCTATATTACAAAAACAAAGTACCTAAGCTATATCTTAATAAACTAAGAGCTAGAGGTAGATTCTAACAAAGTAGAACCTCTTAACAACTAAGCACAACCTACTACTATTATAAGTGTAAGATTATTTTTTAGGTTTACAAAGTTCTACTAGTAATTTATACTAAAATACTTATAAATTACTAAACTACTTTTTATACTTTAAAGCTCTTTAAAGCTATTTATATAAAATTTAGATTATAAAAAGGCCTTTAGAAAGTTAAAAGCTGTATTACTAGAAATCTCTACTTTATACTATTATTACTCTAAATATAATACTAAAGTAGAGACTAACGCATTAGATAGTGTTGTTATAGGCATACTTTCTTAGAAATAACTAAATAAGAAATAAAGTCTAGTAGCGTTTTTTAGTAAAGTTCTATCTAAGTCTAAACTAAACTAAAAGATTTACAATAAAAAACTTTTTGCTATTATTACAGTGTTTAGTAAGTAGTAAGCTAAACTAGTATTAGCCTACTTTAAAATTAATGTATATTTAGACTATTATTTACTTAAGTACTTTATAACTACAAAAGTCCTAAACGCTAGGCAAGTACGTTAGGCTAAGGAACTTGCTCTATTTTTTTTCTACATCTAATACACCCCTAGAAAGGATAACGCCTGCGCAGATATCCTTTTGCGGCGCAAGCAGGATGTAGGAAACCTAAAGTCTGCTAAAACTAATAATTATTTACAAGTTCTACTTAGACTGCACTAACTAGACAACTAAATTAACTCTAACCTTGCTTTTACTTATATTACTTAACTCTACACTTAGATTTTGTCTCTGTGTGTAGTTAAAGCTACCTTAAAGCTTATAACTTTAAATTTACTAAAATTAATTAAATTTATTTTATAAATAAATTATACTGCGTTTAAAAAAAAGCATAACTTGTTGCTAAATAAGTACTAAATTAAAAATAAATTACTCTTATACTTAAACTGCCTTTATATACTACCTAACTCTATACTTTATACCTAGATAATCTAAGAAGCATATAACTAGGTTTTCTTTACTTACCCTAGGGCTATTAAAACCTATTAGTTAATTACCTTAAAATATTACTAAAAAGGTATAGAGGCTACCTGCAAAAGGTATATACAGAACTACATAGCCTATTATAAGGTACATCTAAGATAAACCTAAATCTTTAAAATAATTTACTTTCTACTAATCTTTAATTATCTAATACAACACTTATGTATAAACTTTAAAAAATTCCCACTAAATAAGGCTAGTTATAATTAGATTATAGTTGTAATTAATTATTTGTTTAAACAGGCTATTTCTATCTCTTATTATAAAATAATTAATGCAAAGAGTATAGCTAAATTATTTATTTAATAAGTATACTAATCTAGCTACATACTTAATACTATAATTTCTAACTAAAGACTTTAGTTTATATCTAGTTTCTAGTCTAAGTTCTATTAGATTTTAGGCATTAAAGTTAAACTATTAACAGCTTACTACAAAGAGACTAACAGTTAGACAGAAATTATAAATAAATATATTAACTAAAGGCTTTTGCTGTTTGTATTCTACTACTAAGACAACTAGAGTAGACTACTACCTCTAATTAATAAAGCACAAATTTCTTTACCTTATTCTGCCTTAAGCATGTTTTTATATTAGATTTTTTACAGATTTAATTCTAGATAAAGCTAGAACTAAAAGCAGCTAGCTAACACTTTTACTTTAACTAACAAAATAAACTACAAAAACACGTTAGCCTTAGCTACTTAAATACATAACGCCTAGAAAACAGTATAAACTTTTTTAAAAAAAGCTTAAAATTAAATATAAACTATAGTAAACTATTACTACTACCTAATTAATTAGGATATTAAAAATAAGGTTTTTTTAAACATAAAGAACTTTACAACTAATTACTTAAGCTAAAAACTATTAGCTAAATAAAAAGAACTTTTTAAAGTTCTTAAGAAAGTTAGTTATTTATACTACTTTAAGTTACTAAAAAAGTCTTAAATTTATAACATTTTTGCACTAAAACTATTATACAAAGATCTTTAAGACCTACTTTCTAAATAAGAAGCTTTAAGGCTAGCTCTTACTCTAATTTAAAGTGTAAAAAAATAAAAAGTTAATAAAATTTTTGCTAGCAAAGCATATTACTTAAAGTTAAAATACTATATTAGCTAAGTTAGATATAATCTAGACTTAACTTAGTACTTAGCTTTAAATTTTATAAGAGCTTCTTATAAACTTAAAGCCTTTTATAAAAAATACTTTATATATTTAAGTTCTCTAAAGTCTTTAACAAAGTAGATTATAGCTTAAAAGTAAAAAAAAGAAGATATAACTTTACTACAAGATAATAATATATAAAAAAAAGAAAAAATTTTCTTTTAATAAGTATCTAGTAAAACAACTAGGCTACCCCTAAACTACTACTAACACTGCCTCCTCTCTTCTCTCCTTCTCCCCCTCTTACCCTTACTTAAAGATCTAGGGAGAATCGCTTCTCCTCTCTATAAAAGGAAGAAGAGCTAGAAGAGAGCCTACTGCTCTCCTTCTTCTCCCCTGCCTCCTTCTAGAGGCGCTGCTTATTATCCTCCTCTTCTAGCGGAGTAACTAGACTACTACTACTAGTTCTGCCCTAGCGAGCAAAGGCCTCTAAAGAGGCAACCTAGCTGTCTAGTAAATAGACAGCGTCCTAGATCTTTAGAAGGACTTAGTAAGTTAAAACTAAAATTAAAGCTATAGATAGCTTCTTCTTTTAGCTCCTTGTTACCTAGACTTTCCTAGCTAGAACAAGGGCTACTGCCTGCACTTGCTTTTTAGTAGGGAGGTAGTCCTCTGCTAAATTCTCCTTGTGCTCTATAGTAGCAAGGAGGTTTATAGTAGTAAAAAGTTTAAGAAACTCCTTCTTAATATACTCTAGCACCTATCTAAGTTAACTTTAAGTTTAAAAAGGCAAGATATATTAAACTTATAAAAGAGTACTTCTTTTTCTGCTGTGCGTAGTAAGCGCATTTTTTAAATATTTTAGAGTTAAACTAATATTTAACTCTAAGAACGCCTTGCGTAAAGACGCGCACTAACCGCAGGCAAATAAGGCAATACGCCTCTAGTAAAGCCTCTAGGGGGCAACGTAGCGGCATAGTGTGTGTGTGTGTATGTGTATATGTGTGTGTATGTGTGTGTGTATATGTGTGTGTATGTATGTATATGTATATATGTATGTGTGTATGTATATGTAGTGTTTTAGAGAAGCAGAAAAATTAGACACAACGTGTTGTTATAATATTAAAATAGCAAACGCTTAAGGCTAGTCTAACACTACTCTAGGTTAAAGTCGCGGTAACTGCCTATTAGAAGTCTACAACAACAACAAAAGACGTTATAAAGTTAACAACAAACAAACAATAAATATATTAAAAAATATATATAGCTATAGGACTAGCTAACTACTAGAAAAGGGGGTAGTGTAATAAATACGTTACAACTCTATTATCCTTACTGTTATCTTAGAATCTTATTAGTATTAGATCTACTTTAGTCCTAGCCTAGATTGTAGGTATAAAGATAGCTTAGGACCTATAGTTGCTCTATAGATTTTTAATATCCTTTTATACAAGGCCTATAGGTGTCTTATTTAAATTAAGGCTTATTTGTAGATTATAACGCACTCTTATATGCCTTGCCGTAATCTCTTCTGCTAATACTAATCCGTAAGTCTTGCCTGCGCCGTTACAAAAATAAGTAATTAATAAAAGAATTAAGCTTTTACTTTAGTATTATAATTAAACACTTGTTTAAGCTACGCAAGACTAATATTATTATTTATTTAGCTAAAAAGTAATAAAGTAATTTAAACTTAATAAGTTTTAAAATTAAGAGCTTATAACTAAGTGTCCTATATTAATTTTAAGGTTAATTAATATATAAAGGTAGGTGCTAAGTAAGATTTATTAGTATAAATGTAAGCTAGGAGTATTATTTACTCTTGTAAGCTATCTTAAATAGTACTTTTTTTTTCCCTACTTATATAAGAGCTTACTAAAGATCCTCTTTAATTTTTTTAGAATACTAAAAAGGAAGCCTTTTTTATTTATATTATATATATAACGTAGCTTAATATAGTACTACTTAATTTTCTTGCATAAGAAATTAAAGTATAAGCTATACTTTTTTTAAAATTAGCTTTATAGCAATTATTATTTATGCCTGTTGTTTATTTTAAAATAAGCTTATTAGAGTACTAGTAGACAAAGTAATTAACTTAGTATATTTTAACTTTTTTTTTTACAATTTATAAAGCAAAATTTTATATTATAGCTTATGTAAGTAAAAGGCTTTACCTAGTAAGCTGTTTAATATACTATAAGAGCTCTAGCTCTTATTATAAGTAAAAAGCTATTTAATTTTAAAACTTAAGGTTGTGTAAGGTTAAAACATTTTAGTGTCTTTAAGAGAGCGTAGATTATACTACACTATACTTTTTTACAGACTTTGTATACAAAAAAGATACGCCTAGTACGCATAAATTAATTTTATTAATTGCTTTCTAGATTAGATCTATATTAGTGGAGTTATTAGGTGTTAAAGTGGTGGTGTTGTTTTGGTGGGGTGAGCGTTAGCCCGTCCTGCGCGTTGGCCCGTCCACCTCGGTAGCATTAGCTAAACTACCACAACCACTAAACGATCACGACCTCCAGCCGCTCAGGCCTGGCGCTGTCTGTGGCTTGTATGCTCTATTTTATCATGTGCGCTGCGCATTGGCTTACGGAATGACCGGACCCTTCGCTTAAATTGGAAGGTAATAACGGGGGTGGCGATGTCGCACGAAATATACTCCTCCTGTCGCGGTACGGCTGAAGTGGCTTATCAGCGAAGTAGGGTGGCTATAAGGCTTAGATTCTGCTACGTTATGACGGTTTGGACGAAATTGGGCGAAATCTCGGACCTATATTGGAGGAGGCTTGTAGAGCTATGAAATAAGGCGCCTGCATTTCTGGCGCGGCTATTGACGATGCAAACGGTAATCTTCGTAAAAACAGCAACCAGGAGGATTAGGAAGACCATTGTTATTCTATCTAATTGACAAAATTTAGTTGTCCGAGTATAAGAAGAGATCTAGTATGTTAACGCCTAAGTATATATTGGTTTCCTCGCTACAGTGCGGTTCTCGCCACGCAGTGGGGGATAGTAATTATGATTTAGGCCATAGGATCGAATCATTTAGAGTGTGTAAATGTCCAGTCGCTATGACTTTCAAGTGGTGGGGCTGCTCCTCTTACGCCAGCGCTACGTGTATTCTTACAGGAATGAGGCAGCAGGTTGTTGCATGTCTACGAGCTTTGTTATGTCGGAGGATATTGCAATTACGCGAACCCCGTCAATGAAGTGATCCTTGGTATAGACGTGTCGAGTTCACGACCGGTCGTAGCAACGTGAATTTGACCCCCGAGGAAGTAAGTTGACCTAGGTCCAATTATTTTCGAGGAGTGTGAAGCTAAGTTCTCTCAGGCACAGCAATATCTCCCTTCCGGTGGTACCCGGGAGGCAGCATGGTTTTACACGGAGGACTTCATCCAGCGTGGTTGCAGATGCAACTGCTTCACAACTCCGGCACACAATCATTCTCATGGATACACGGTCGGGAATTAAGTAGCATAGAGCTAGGCGCTTCTATAAGCGCCATCATCAACGCTCCCATGAATCAATCGTGCCTTTATATCTTGCTCCCATTCTGCTTCGGCCTCTTGACCGGAGGGCTCCAGTCACACTCTGCCATGGCCCGGTGAATGTCGATGCGACTAGCGGCAGTAAGCCACCAATACCTAGCGATCTCATCCTAGCGAGCGAGAACTCGGTAGTATTTCATCAGCATACTGTTCCCTTCCTTCCTAAATGCTATTTCCTTGACGCATTCCAGGTAGAAGGCGCGGTCCTGTTCCATCTGCTCAGTATTGCGCGCTGTCCAGTCATATCCGTCACCTTTGACTGGCTCATGGATAAGGAATCGTGGGTAGACTGCCGCAAACTGAAGCGGCACAAATTCAGCCCATGCAAGGTCAATAATGCTGAAATGTATTACCATGGGTTAAGCAGATTTAATGATGAGACTGCCCACTGGATAGCCAGCCAGTTGACTTACGTCTGAACAGTACAATGATTACCATCAACAATGATGGTATTTCCTGAGAGGTCGCCATGAACTAGCACGTGAGGTGCGGTATCTAGTTCGGGTATCCAGTAACTCTTCGTGAGTTCCATTTGTCGCTTGCACTCAGCGACTGTACCACCAGAAAGGCTACCAGCTTGGGCACGGGTGATCTTGCGATGGATTTTGGACTCAATCCAGTCCAAAGCAGTTTCTTCTATTCCCCGAATTAGAAAAGGCCAAAGCGCAGCAAGGGAAGCTTACTTCTCTCATTAATGCGGATCAAATCTAGACTTGCATTCCCAACAGAGCGAAGTACCCTCCTACGCTTATCCTCCGCAGCCGGCTGAGTATCTGACCAACATAAAGGTTTACCCTCAGCCCAGCCGAGCGCTAGGAACGGCGCGTGGAGAGAGTTTTCCGTCGTACTGCTAAAAGCAAGGAGCGGTTGGAAAAGGCGTAGCCCGGAATTATCGATACGTTTCCGAATCTCAGTCTCTCGCTTGAGAAGAAGGGGCGTATGAGGGTTCGTTCGGTTCTTAGGGATGCGAATAGATACACGGTTATCTTCGGAGCTCTCGAGAGCATAGACAATGTATTCTCCACCGCATAGAGACTCAACTTCGGTGTTGTGAATGAAATGGCATGGCGAGCCTGTCACTTTAGTCGCTAACGTGCGTATATCCGCTGAGCTAGGATCGAGGGTCCCTGCCATACTTTACGAACACCCTGGAGGAGATAATGAGCCTGATTATTAGCGATGAAACCTCTGTCTGTGGAGTTTTTCCCTACCAGCGAGTGACGCAGCAAGGCTATATAGTGTCTTCAATGTTCAGCAGGCTATTGACCAGGCACCCGAGAGTCTTTGATGACGAGTAGTTGTCTCAAGGCTTTCGTCTGAAAAGTTGTTTGGAAGTGGTTGTCGAAGGCGATGTGCCGCGTCGGCACCGCTGTCATCAGATGCTGAGCGGGATATTACTTCCTTCCGTCTTCCCGTCTTGAAACCACGTTTTCAGTCTCCGGACGAGGCTGAAGGTCGGGCGAATTGCAGGCCACGACATAAGATCTAGCGTGCCTCTATACCGAGGTGGACGGGCCAACGCGCAGGACGGGCCAACGCTCACCCCACCAAAACAACACCACCACTTCAACACCTAATAACTGAAGCAATTAATAAAATTAATTTGTGCGCACTAGGCGCATTTTTCTTATATACAAAGTTTGTAAAAAAGTATAGTATAGTATAATTTACGCTCTTTTAAAGACACTAAGGTGTTTTAACCTTACGTAACTTTAAGTCTTAAAATTAAATAACTTTCTACTTATAATAGGAGCTAGAGCTCTTATAGTATATTAAATAGCTTACTAGGCAAGGCCTTCTACTTATATAAGCTATAATACAAAATTTTGCCTTATAAATTATAAGAAGAGAAGTTAAAATATACTAAGTTAATTACTTTGTCTACTAGTACCCTAATAAGCTTATTTTAAGATAAATAATAAGTATAAATAATAATTGCTATAAAGCTAATTCTAAAAAGAAGTACAGCTTATACTTTAATCTCTTACGCAAGAAAATTAAGTAGTACTATATTAAGCTGTATTATATATATAATATAAATAAAAAGGGCTTCCTTCTTAGTATCTTAAAAAAATTAAAAAAGATCTTTAGTAAGCCTTTATATAAGTAGAGAAAAAAAAAGAAGTACTATTTAAGATAGCTTGCAAGAGTAGATAACACTTCTAGCCTACATCTATGCTAATAGATCTTACTTAGCGCCTACTTTTATATATTAATTAACCTTAAAATTAATATAAAATACTTAGTTATAAGCTCTTAATTCTAAAACTTATTAAGTTTAAATTACCTTATCGCCCTCTAGCTAGATAAATAATAATATTAGTCTTATGTAGCTTAAATAGGTGTTTAATTGCAATACTAAGGCGAAGGCTTAATCTTTCTATTAATTACTTATTTTAGACAGCTATAAATCTTACTTTACTATAAATTTTATTAAGTACTGTAATTAGAACAAGATTCTCTTTATAGTCTCTCTTTTTTATTTAACTTACACGCTGCAGCCTCTTAATATTGCTCTGTTTAAGCTTCTCTTATTAGCTTACTAGGCTAAGATATCTAAATTTCTAGAGAGAAACTAGGGCCTTACCTTAATAAGTAAGAGGGATTTCTTTTACCTCTTCTACTAAGCCTAGCAGGCCTTCTTTAAGGAAACAACAATTCTAAAGGCTTTTAAAGCTATAGGCCTCTTACTTTTTAATCTTAAAGTTATATTAAAAAGGTTTAGTATTAAGAGCCTTTTAAGCAATAGTAAGTTCTTAGGCTTAAGTACTTTAAACTAAAGGAAAGTTAAACGCCTACTACGCAAGGTAGTAAAAGATTAAAGTAATAAATAAACTTAAAGGCTAAGCTAAGTTTATTACTAAATTTTAACTTAAAAAACTCTCTTTAAGTATAAAGTTAAGGGCCTACGCAAGGCTCTAATTAATAAAAAGACGCGTAAGATATAAGAGAAGCCTCTCTTACTTTAAGAGCCTAAAGAGTACTAAAGTAGAGCTATAGTCTAGTCTTTAAGAAAGGTAAAAAAGGCATATAATTGCTAGCAGCTCTAGGAGCGTAAAAAGAAGCAGGTATAATACTAAAAAGCTAAGATAAACAGGCATTATAAGGAGATAAGGCAGGCAAAGAGGAAAAAAAAGAAAATAAAGCAATAGGCGAGGGCTGCAGCTTAATTAGTAAGAAAGAAGGAGAAGGCTAAAAGGGCTGCTAAATAGGCCTCTAGGGCAGCTGCTCGCAGGGCTGCAAAACAACTTTAATAATCTATAAAAACTTCTTAAAAGGGTAAAAGGAGCAGCCTTAAGGCTCTTAAAAAGGTTACTTAAAAAAAGAGGCCTATCACGAGCCCTACAAGTAGTAGAGAGCCTTAAGGCGGTGTTATAGCTTAACCAGCGTCTACCTTGCGCACAGAGCGCGCGATTAAAACTCTAACTTAATTTTTATAGCTATATATATTATTTAAGCCCTATAGATCTTACTACTAAAAAATCTCGTAATAGTAGCTATTGTGTGAGGCTCTACAGCCTTAAGTTTGGTGGTGGTTTTGGTGTTTAAAACTGCGCGTTGGCCCGTCCTGCGCGTTGGCCCGTCCACCTCGGTACTACTTTAGTTAATATTACATTTATTATAAAGCTGGTTTTATTAAAGTTGCGTATATTTTGTTTTAAATATTATGTTATAGTTTCTAACAGCATAATATATAGTAAGTGTAATATTTATTTTAAAGCTTAAAGTATATGCTGAATCTAAGCTTCTTTTTAGTCTAATAATATATTGTTACGTTAAGGCAAAGCGAGGTAGGTAGAGTTTTGGTGGGGTCTTAGCGAAGACCAACCACTTAATTGTACCAACCACTCGCTATGCACCTACGTTATATTGTCACGGATGGTTGCATGTTGGCTGGATCCGCCAAGCTCGCTTACCGCTAGCTTGCCCACTTGCAATTGTGCTTATAAGTTGCTCCTTACCTGCGAGGAGACCTGCAGGTATTATTGCTCAAAATATACATACGTTATTATTCGAGTCATCTCTCACTATCCTCTGTGGTGTGAAGCAAGTACTATTGCCTGAAGCCACCCCTTACAATATAAAATATAGCTATTCTTACTCTTTAGCTTAATCTAGTTTAGATCTTATATATTCCACGTATATATTTTTAGAAACGAAACTATTAGTTGCTAAATTGCGTCTTAGTAGGTTACGCGATATATCAAAGAGGGCTCTGCTAGGTATCTATACATAGCTTAGTTAGCACGGGCCACCTCTTAAGAGCTACCTACACAATTTCCTCCAAGTATGTTAGGACCTTTGAGACAGCTGGTGGGACATGTGCAAGCACCGTTGTTCTTGATTCTAAAGGCGCATGTGCAGTATCCGTTGCAGATGTTCTTCTTTGCTCCAAAAGCCGCGGCGGCGATATGTCTCGTGCGAGGCTCGGTGGGAAGTTCATTTCCACTCCGGTCGATGCAGTCGATTGCTTGATATTGATTCCGATGGGACTTGAAGAAGCATGATCACAACCTTTCCATGATATGTCAGATCATCGCTGAGGGCCAGTGATTAGTCTTTGTTCTCTAGCCTTTGGTTTGCGATTGAATTGCGCGCCACGCTCGCGAAACGTCGCTTCGAAGCGATGACGCCATCTATTCGCTACTTCCAATCTTCCAATGCTGAACACCACAAGCATTCCATGAGATAACGTCAGCAATTGTACGAGCAATTGGAGGAGACAGGCGTCGGGATACCAAAAGCGAAAGTTCCGGGTCGTGACGAGCAGCATACACGCGTCTGCGAAGGTGTGGGGTCCCCGCAAGATCCGACAGCTGTCATTGGATGTTGGCAGACTTCCCTTCTGTCTGCTCGGCAAACCTGCCCAAACGTCGACTACATCGCAACGACGTCCCGCGAACATAGGCATGAATGGGTTAGACAGCACCCATACTCCGCACATAATGAGAGTGAACGGAAGACGCAGGATCTGCCGATGAGAGTTTGGTGGCTCTGGAGCGTGGAAGGGTGGGTCAGCGGGCGAGATGGCGTAAAAGCGAGTGTGGTATAAGTATTCCTATCTTGTGGCTTTGGTACTCTCTTATCGTACTGCATCCACAGCCTCTCTCAATCGTACCCTGAAGCTGCTTTATCATGTCTTTCGACACAGAAGTCCTCATCATAGGTGCGGGCATGAGCGGCTTGGGCCTCGCAGTACAAATTATACAAAAGTACGGTCTTCGCAACTTTGAACTCATCGAGAAGAGCGAAGATGTCGGTGGCACCTGGTTGGCAAACACATACCCAGGGTGTGGATGTGATGTAGGTTGTTTGATTACAAACTGTTGTCAGCACCGAGACCCGTGCTAAACTGATTAGGTTGCCTCGCACTTCTACTCGTACAGCTTCGCCTTGAACCCAGATTGGTCTCGGAAATACTCCTTGCGTCCAGAAATTCAGGCTTACTTTCGCTCCGTAGCTGAAAAATATAGGGTCGTTGACCACATCCGCTTTGATTCCATTGTGGAAAAAGCAGCTTGGAATGATCACGACAACGTCTGGGAGGCAACCATTCTGAACCTTCAAACCAAAAAGCGAACGACACGGCGAGCGAAGATATTGGTCTTAGGTGTTGGAGCGCTTTCAGTCCCAAAGACGTGTGATCTGCCAGGAGTAGAGACTTACAAGGGCAAGATGTTCCATTCTGCTCAGTGGGATCACAGCTTCGACTGGAAAGATAAAGATGTTGTTGTTCTTGGTATGTCATAAGACTCTTCATCGATGGGCCGATAAGTAGCATTCTAACAAGCTCCCAGGCAATGGCTGCTCAGCGACTCAATTTGTTCCTATCATGGCTAACGAGCCCAATCCTGTGCGCAAACTTGTACAGTTCGGTCGACAAGCGCAATATCTAGCAGAACGCCAAAACCCACACTATTCGGATACTTTCAAAGCCGTGATGCGCTACGTACCACTGGCAATGCGTATCTACCGCGCAAAGTTCTACTACGACATGGAGCGTGACTGGAGTAATTTTGATATCGAGACCGGCCGCAATATACGCCAGAACCTGGCAAAAGAAAACGAAGCATATGTCAAGAGCATGGCGCCACCCAGGTATTGGAGCGCGCTCATTCCAAAGATCGAAATAGGGTGCAAGCGGAAAGTCTTGGACACAGACTACCTAAAGACATTATGGAGAGACAATGTTGAGCTCGTTGACAACGATCCAGTGGAGAGAATTAATGAAAGCGGTGTGGTAACAAAGAGTGGTCGTGAAGTAAAGGCGGATGCCATTGTACTTGCGATCGGTTTCGCAACGCAGCAGATGCTGAGCCCGATGGAGATTGTAGGGCGTGACGGGCTGAGCCTGAGCAAATACGTGAGTTGAACCCTCTACACAACCAAAAAGCTATATGCTGATGCATTAGATAGTGGGCAAAGACCTCACAAGGTGTCGCGCAAGCTTACTTTGGGACTGTGGTCCCAGAATTCCCGAATTTCTTCATCCTCATGGGACCGAACAGCGTCACCGGTCATCTAAGCGTCATCTACACTGTCGAGTGCCAGATCAACTTTACTCTTCGGCTCCTTGATCCCATCTTCAAATCACTCCCATCATATCGATCGCGATCGTTCGTTCCTCAGTTGCTCGCGCCACCACCAGCGACCGTAGAAGTCAAGTACGAAGCCGCAATTGCAGACTCGCACTGGACTCAACAGGCAGCCAAAAAGCTCTTCTGGGCCACTGGCTGCGTTAATTGGGCCGTCGATCCTAAGACAGGTCTGAATAACAGTGAGTGACAATAGGACACTTTGATGGGGCCCATGCGCTAATTAGTTCAGTGATGTACCCTGATTGGCAATTTCTCTTTTGGTTCAGGAGTATATTCTGGAAGAAGAACGATTTTGTATACCGGAATGAAAAGACGGGCGAGGAGTTCCGACCAGGTACTGGCAAGACACTCTTCTGGCTAGCCACTACAGGAGCACTTGCGGGCGGCGCCTTCTTGGGACGAGAGTGGATTCAAGATGAACTGCCTAGAAGACTAAGAAACTTTGATGCAAGGACATTAGTTCAGAGTTTGGCTGCCTGAACGATGACAAGATGGGGCGGTGAGTCAGCGCATGTCTGGATGGAATGACAGTATCGCTTATCGTCACCCACATCTTCAGGCAACAGTATTGTCCGAATAATCAAGCTAAGATACTCATGGGATGAAATAGACGACGTTAATTTCTCTTCTAGATCGAATGATATGGTTTGTACCGTGGTACGGAGTTTCTCGCCGCCAGCGATGCCGATGCGTACTTGAGCGGTCGTCCCTCCAGCAACGAGTGACCACTGCACTCAAAATTCCGCCTTCGCAGCTCCAAAGTCTTTTTGCAGACGCTACAATCAACTCCATTCTATTGTCCAACCTTCGCTGCAAGAACAATACCAGCAACGGAGACGTCGGGGCGTCTCTTTCACCTTCACTTGGTCAAGTCGTCTCCCAGCCTCCTCGATTCCAAATTTCCAAGACCACAAACCTTTCGCGAATATTAATCGCACACTCAGAAACCAACGGCAAACTACAGCTCATTACACAATCCTCAAATTTCTACTCATTCCGAGCAAGTCCTGTCTCGATCGTCTCACATCTTTCCACCCTACAATCTACAACTCACGACGCCTCCTGAGATGTCTGCAAAGAATCTCCTTCCAGCTTTCACGGTGGCAGTCAGCCAGCTGGCGGTTCAAGCTGCGACCACAGCCTATCCGTCCGACTACATCGTCGAGCACATACTCAAGCTCAGTAAATACCTCATCGACCTTGTTGGCAACAGCAACCTATTTGGCAAGCCAGAACTCGACCTCTATAGCCCTAGTCTCAACACCTTATTTGCCCGCCTCCAGAAGAAGCAACTCAATCCCAGCGTGTTGCCTCCTGGTTTTCTCACTGTCGAGCGCATTCACGCACGAATCTACTTGCGTTCCGACCAAGAGGTTGCCGATCGCCCCCTCGCCGATTACGAGGACCTATACTATGCGGTCGTCGCGCGAATGCAGGAGATGCATCAGCTGCTGAATCTTCGCATCGACAGTGGCTTCAACGTCGCGTCTCAAGACGTTTTCGAGGGTGGCCCGAGCATCGCTGAGTTCCACAACAGTCTGTCTGAGTACTGGAACATCCTCAACAACCCGTCGTGCGGCAAAGCGCTCGACGATGCGGTCCGCGAGGCGAGGGTGCAGGCGCTCCGCTACGAACTGGTCTGGCAAGTCGAGAACGATAACATGTCGGCAGAAGACGCACATGAGCAGTTGGCACAGCTGTACAGCCCAGAAGTCTACAGCGGCATCCTTGGACTCAACTTCGTTCAGGACTGGGCGCCGACCATGATCGGTGCTTACTTGGAGCAGAAGTACCGCCACATGCTCGACTTGGAGAAGGAAGAAGCGACCATCAAGGCAAGGCAGGATCGCCGCCAGGCCAAGCTGAAGAGCATGCGCGATGCTCTCGCTGTTGCGCCAGCTGTGCGGAAGACTCCTGCACGCCGTCAAGCCCACGCTGTACGCAAGGCTGCCCACGACGTCGACGCGAAGACCCGCATCGAAGCCAGCCACCAGTACCTCCCCAAGGACCAAGCATCGATGCGGTACACCCCCAAGTGCCAAGCCCAGGTTCATCCCGGTAGTCACCACGAAGAGCATACCGCCGCCATCTACGACCAAAACATTGCGGAGGCGGAAGATCTCCTCATGCTCCTCGAGTGGCAGTTGAAGACGCAGCGTGTGTCAGAGTACAGCGACTACCTCCGCGCTCGCGCTAGCCAGGACTCGCAGCATGCTGTTCAGAGTAGCCAGGGCTCGGTCACGGAGAGCTTTGTCGGTTCTTTCTCCTCCTTGAACCGCGCTGGTCAAGTGTTTCATCACCCGGATATGGACTACAGTCAGTACATGAAGTTTTAAGCGTGGAAGCCGAGTTGAAGCTGCTGGAAGGAATTGATGCCGCCGACGACGACATCGGGGCAGTGCAGGAAAGCTTGAATAGGCAGATGGATGCAAGGCATGGACTGGGTACCCAAGTGGTCTCTTTAGCTAGCTCTTTACATAGATGATCGATGATTGATCTTCGACGTTATAGTCGTTGCGATCCCTTGCTTGATCAAGTATCGAAATAGAAACACTTCAATACATAAAGAGCCCATTGCCTTCCATGCCTTGCTGCATGTACTCCGGATCCACCTCTATAATCATACTCTCGCCCAACCCACCTGGTCTCGGTGCAACAAAGTCAGGTATATGCCAAACGTCCCTATTGCATCGCTCAAACTCCCCAGGCTCTTGTTCCTGGCAGTCGTATAGGTTTAGAGACTATTTCGACGTCAGCGCACACACGCACACACACACACACACACACACACACACCCACAGCCGCCCTGGCGTCCTCCCCCAACGTGTCCCCACAATCTGCTACACCCACTACCCTCAACTCCCCCCTCGCCCGCCACCGCGCGAGGAAGTCCCATAGCCCTCTCCCCAAGTACCGACAGCGACCCAGTCTCAGCTCTGCACACGACCGACTCCCTCCCAACATGCCCGCCAGCTGCCCAACGTCCAAATCGCAATTCTCCAACTCCAACGCCAACAGCCTACGACTCCACACGGGGGTTGCTCTGGTGAGCATCTCCCAGGCTTTCTCCTGCTCCTCCCGTTCAACAGCTAGACAAGACCGCTGTGCCCGGCCCACGACGCCCCTCTCTATCCTCAGTGCAAAGCGGCGCAGAGCACGTAGCCTCGCAAGCGCACACGCCATGGGTAGCGTCAGCGCCCAGACGCTTATCTCGAGATGCTGGAGCATGGTTCCGTGGCGGTTGAGTATGCTGGTTACGAGTGCGCTTTGGAAGTTGAACAAGGTCCATTATGCGTAGGTTTGGGCGTGGGGGATGCGCAGCCAGATTGCGGGAGGGGCTTTGGTAGTAGGGTTGAGGGTGGAGGTGGAGGAGTTTGGGGGTTCATCGGCGTGTAGCAGAGTGGAGAAGGGAGGGGAGAGAGGGGCGATGCCAAAGGAGAGAGTGTGGAGGTTGGCGTTGGCGAGGGAACGGGCGTGGCGGGAGGTTTCTGAGAAGCGGAGGAGGGAGGATGTGGGTAAGGGGGCGAGGATTTGGTGGAGGATTTCAGTGGGAAGACTGAGGAGGTGGGTGGACATGGTTGGGATCATCTTGTGTGTGTGTGTGTGTGTGTGTGTAGGGATGGAAATGGGAGGTGATGATGGTGAAAGCGATGATAATAACTGCTGTATGTAGGATTGCAAGTTGAGGGCTGAGGAAGCCTACTCGCAGGCAGACATCTTGGTGCCTTTTCCGTCAACATCGACATGTTCTTAACTCGTCGCGTACGCCGCATCTTCCTTCATCCCTTTCCTTCCTTCCTTCCCATCACCGCGGCGCCTATTCATCCTCCCCGAATGGCCACTTCCCCCAGATTGAAGCAGATTATTTGTTCCGAAGCTGCGTCGTTGTGGCATCGTGCATGAACCATTGGGGCTAGCGACTGTGCCACATTGATGCTGTGTAAGGCGGCCCCCAACCTGCCTAAAATGGCGTCAGTAGAGTAAGGGTTGCCCTTCTTCAACAACGTCGACTTGCTATATACAGCGTGGATTGCAGTAGGAGGATTGTGGCTATATAAGATGAAGCCGCATGCGTCGTGGTGGGGCTGGGTTGTGGTATTCGTATGGAGGTCGCTGTCACAGACAGGTGCGATGGGGCCTGGTCCTGAGCGGCGCAGTTGTATCACTGCAGCAGGATTTCATGGTCGGATTATATTGACAGTGGGGGTGTAGGATTCGGGGCTGAGGGGGCTGCCGTGATATTTAGTAACCCCTTCCATATTCGTCGGTTGTTGCGTATATGCATGCACGAACTGCGGTGTCAAGTGAGTTCCGCCCACAGACGTGGAGTTGGCTTTCAATAGCTGATGATAAAGGCTGATGATATGTGGGTCTTTTCCATTTGCATGGCTGGCAGCGTGCTCTGCGCAGCTGAGACATTTCTGTCCACACCCCCTCTCGTGTGGCATCTGCAAGAAGAAGCTACAATCCTGCAGCGTCCACGAAGGATGTAGCTTCATGAGCTGCTCATCTGGCTGTGAAATGTAAAACCTTAGCCCTCCCCACCAGCACCACGCTCAAATACCTTCACGCTCCCGTCACTCTTGACCTGATATAAGAACTCCTTTCCCCTCCCACCATCACCACCCTCCGTGTTCTCTTCAATATCGAAGCCCACGTCGAACCACTGTCTTCTCTGCTCAGTGACGCGTATCACCCCACTCACGTCCCTTGCAACGCCAGTATCCAATACCCTCACGCCCAATATCCTCCTGCTCATGTGCGCGCACTTGACAAGCAGGTTGTGATGTGCCACTTGGAGTGGTTGCGGAGGTGTGGATAGGCTGAGGAGTGGGTTATCGGCCTGTATATGCACGAGGACGTGGGAGACAGTCGGTAACGTGTGAAGCTGTAGCACAAGGCACGTGAAGTCGGAGGGCGTGATCGAGGGGTTCAGCGCGAGGAGGAGGTCCGGGTTATCGAAGATGAGGAGCGTCTTTGGTTGAGCGGCCGACGTCGCCAGCAAAGAGATGGCGCTGGAGATGGTCGACTTGACGTCGGCGATTTCGAGGCTCTTGAGTGTCCAGTGACCTGGTGTACTTTGACTTGCACTCGCCGGTCCGTTGGAGGTGTCCGTAGCTGGTGATGACGCTGGCGCCACCGCTGGAGCAGATGGAGGTGGCCCTCTCGCAGGCACTATCCGTCCGGGCGGACCTCGTACAGGCAAAAGCTGCGGCCCTCTCAGCGCTGGTGTCGCATCGGCCCGCGAACCTCTTCCACACGCGTTGTCGTCTGTGGCATTTCCACCAGCACCCAGTCCGTCAACAAAGGCGAACCGTCCCCCATTCTTCAGCTTCTCCAGATCTAGCGCTGCACCTTTTCGAGCTTCTTGCCTCCAGAAGTCGTATTCTCTCATCCAGGACACCAAGACTACGTGGTGCCCCTCGTCCCCGCCATCTTGTGGGGTGATCGTACTCAGCGCATTGCAGAGGAACCGAATGAGCAGCCAATTTGCGCTGGCGCCGAGCGTGCTCGTGAGTAAGAGGATCGAGTCGTCGCGTGGTAGCTGGACGCAGGGTTGTAGGAGCGGGGGTATGCGCGTCGAGGGTGGCATCGTGACGCGGGCACCAAGAGGAAATTACGGGTTGCGCACAGTGTGCCGCTTATCGATACCAGGCGTCGTCATCGTCATAGCACTTTTTTTCCAGGAGAATATCACCCCCAATTTCGCCAAGTCTTTTGTTTATGTTTTTCTATTTTTTCACCTTTTTTTCTATGACTTTTATCGATTTGTCTATTTCCAAACGAACAATCAATCATCCTGCATGACCTTCGTCCATCACACCAACCTCAAAATGAGCCCCGTGAGCCAGCCATAGATGTCAGCTAAACTTTCCTGCCTACTGTGGGCGCAAAACTCCGTGATCCTCATGTTACTTTTCATACCGGTCTGTCCACTTCAACTACCATCGTAGTTGGCAGTTCTTTTCTTTCTTTTCGGAAAGCTTGCTCTTCATCGTCCTCGAGTCCCCTACATCCGGTCAATCCGCCTCAGTCGTTGCTATTAGACTAAAGTCCAGGTTCAATAGCTCTCCATAATGCGTGACTCCTGTTTCCGTCTCAACGACGCCCGCCTCAGTTTCTGCCGTGAGAGTCGACCTAGCTTGCTTCTTTTGCTGGCTTGGGATGCTCTGTTGGATCTGCAAAGAGTCTAGCTGCGACACAACGCTGCCACCAGTTGCAATCTTGCCTAGTTCTTCAGGAAAGATCCAGGGGAAAGAGATTAACGGCATGTGTTCGGACTCCATGGGTCGCAGTGCAACTTCTTGGCCACCGACAGTCTTCGTCTTCGTACGGCACTCAACTAGTGCTGCCTCCATCTCTTTTGCGGTAACCGTATACATCGCGGCAACAAACTCCCCTAGGCGACTCCAGTCGGTTATCCCTTCTTTATTTGGTCCGGCAGCAACTCGACATTCTTCTCGATATTGCGACTTTAGCGCTCCAACTGTCCTACCAAACTCCTCGGCGAATTTGTAATCGCGGCTTTCGTGATTGTGTACAAGGACAAAGACTGACCAGGCTTCGAATTCCGTCTGGATACCATGCTTGGCCATTAGCCTTCGCAATTTTTCGTCGTATGACGCCTTGAGTTCTGTTGCTTTGGACAAGACTTCGTCTCCGAGCTCAAAAGCCCCCAAGATGCGCTTGTCAAATGCGTTCTCCCATTGTGGCTTGAAGTCTGCCAGCTGAACCTGATCGTAAAGCTTCCCTAGAATCTTCTTCGAATGATAGATCCGATCCTTGGGAAGATACTTCTTCTCCATGAAATGTGGCCACTTCCACGGCCTTAATTCACGGCTCATCTCAGCCGGGAGGCCGCTCTTCGGGAAATCGACGGCTTTGGAATGCAGCTCCGCCAAGGCTAAGCACTTCTCATCGTTCACACCGTTGGCTTGAAAATCGGCTTGTGCTAGATGTGCGTGCGCTATCTGACCAAGAGAATCGTTCTTCATATAGGTAACGAAGAATTCACCAATATGTGCAGCAGTGATTGGTTCTTCCGTCTCGACGGGCTTTTCAGCCATAAAATCCATTGGTGGTACGTTGATAATGTCGGGTATCAGATCAGTGTCCCATAGTACCATGTAGTCGTCCCCGTCAAGGTCACCACCTGAGCACATGTTGGCAAGATCTCGATCTCCGGTCTGAGGCAGCACAACAACATTCTTTAGGTGGTGGAGCCCTGGCACATCCACCGCGCGAACCACCCGAAGGTCTCCCGGATGTAGTGACGGGTTTCGTGCCAGGATACACACACCCGTTACAATCTTGTAGTGACCTTTTTTGCTTGTGTCATCAACCTGTAAGAAGATTTCCGGGAGCGTCGCCAACTTCTCGTGCTTTGTAGCATCAAGCCGAGGCTGCGAATTGTTCATGTGGCCTTGAAGCGTTGCTGTCTCGTCGACACACCCGAGTACGAACGCACCATCATCGATGGCGATGCGAGCCTTCTCCTTGAGATTTTTAATGGTATAAGCCCTCCAGAGCTTGAGAAGAGACATGATGAAGGGATCTTCAGCTTTCATGAATCCATCTAGAACCATGCCCGCCATCGTCAGAGTGGTCTGGTTCATGTCGATGTGCTTTCGAAGCTTCTGTAAGGCGACCTCTTCATCTATCATGGCGTTTTCGTAATCGTTGATCATCTCTTGCTGCTTTCGAATGATGACATCATCGGGTATGCCGAGATAAGACAAGACAACAATGATCTGGCGGTTGAAGAATGGAGTGGCAAGGGATGACGATCGGATGATCTCGAGGCCGTTGTGGGGTGCTACGAACTTCAGCTGGCTTGGTCTGATGTGAACCTCAGGTCCAGTAATCTTGGGATCGAGCGCAAGCACCCCTTTGCAACCACCAAGACGAAACTGGAACAAGGATGGTGGATCATCAAAGGCATGGGCCAACCCGAGTTCCTGGGCAGCCATCTGTGCTAAGAAGAGCGAGATCTTGCCGACACCATCCGTGAACGTATAATCGTTGCGTGTGATATCAGGAATGGCTACAACTCTGACGTTTTCCCGCATCACACGAGTGGTTGAAAAGCATTGACCGAGACGAGCACCGAACTTGGCTACAGTCTTGATGTGACTGAAGTCACCCAGTGAGACGCGGATATCATCGGCGGATTTGGACGAAGTAGGTGCGTAGAAGTATGCGCCGTGTTCGCGAAACTGCGAGTTGCCAAATGCTAGAAACTCATAGTATCTTCCTGCGACGACGATGCCGTGTTTCATGGCACGACGTACCCTTTCAAATGTTGCCTCAGCTCTTCCGTTGGGCATGTTGCGCAGTTGGCCTTCTGTTTTCTCGTCGGAGAACTTGACTCGGATGAACCGATCGCTGTCCGCGGCATGCTTGCGAATGATGCGATTTGAGGTCTCCATGATAGGCGATGCAACATGCATCATAGTTGGAGTGATGATGACCGATCGCTGGAGGACGCAGTAACTGGGAATTTTCGTCACAAGGTGTTTGACCCGGATGTTGAATATGTCCATTTGGTCGTAGTAGGTATATTGTTTGTCAACAACTTTCTCAAGTATGTAGATAGCATGGCGAGGATCCATTGCCGCAAGTCTCTCCAAGAATTCGCTTGTGATGTTGTTTTCTTTTAAATAGCCGTTCGACAGGCAAGCCTCAAGCTGATACCGGACAGGAAAGCTTAGATGAACCTGGCCAGTGAACAGGTCGTCGAAAACTGATCCCTTTGAATCAAGCGTCGATTCGAGATGCGGATGGGTGCCTGATATCTCTTCCTGTAGCAGAGACCATAGAGGTGATGCGGCATCTTCTTTGACTGTAAACCCGTCAAGGTGCTCAATTACGACTCCATGGTCGGCGAGAGCATCACTGAAGTCCTTGTACTTGAGCCCAGTCATCACTGCCGCATCGAAAGTCATGCGATAACTGGTCCATCGGCCTGAAAAAGTCAGTTGGGTATTCGTTAGTGACGGTGTGTTAGACTGACCAATGTCGATGATAGCGGTGTCTTTGTGATTCATCAATGGGGAGCCCTTGAATGTCTTCTTGGTCATGTAGTTGATTACATCAGTCGCTCGGAACCAAGTGTTCCAGTCATTCCAGAGCCTCTCCTTCCTAGAGAAGCTTGTGTGTTTCGTTCCGTCCTCAAGGTACTCTCCCTCTTTCATTTGCACATAGAATTGCGGTGGTGAGTCGAATGGAATGATCAGAGTCGGCTGATTAGTGGTTTTGTCGGTGACCCTGTAGATGCGCGAGAGCAGAGCAATTGGCAAACGAAAGCGAAACTTGCGCATCTCGTTATCGACATTGATGGGAAATTGTATGTCGAGCTCTTTGCGATCCAGGTTGAGCATCATGTAGATGCCATTTGGCGAACGCAAGGTACGCATAGTGATCATGGTCTTTTCTGCCACTCTGACACCGAAATCGATCCCTTGTACCGGCAAGATATTGAACTCGGAGTAGTCTTTTGCAGGGTTGGCAGGGCTCGGAATGGTCTTAAATTGTGGCGAGAGTGTCTCAGATTCTAGGAGAGCGGCACCGACACGTACGTTTCGATGCGGGATGTCCTTGAGAGGGGGAGGTCTATAAGGAAAATGTTAGATTGCACATGTCTCTAGAAGTTGTACACTTACCGGAAGACGACATAGGCGGTGTTGTCTCGTGTACCAAATACCATTTCGATCTTGAAGACAGTGCCGAATGAAGACACTGCGTGGTACACGTCTTCTGTCCAATAGTTCTTGGGTATACCTGATAACCTGATCTTTCCTTCCTGACAACGGGCCCAATGCTGGGCTCCCCCTCTCAAGGTTGGACGGCGTGAGTTGCGCTGATCAGCTGAGTTGTAGCGTGGACGATTACCCTCATATTGAGGAGGGGCTCGAGTAACCTGCCTTGGTGGACAGATGCTTGTTGACCTCGTGATAGGTGGGGTTGTGTCCGTATGTGTTCTTGCAATGTAGGTCTCGTTGATGCTGTTGCCATTCAAGTTGAAGGAGGAGAGCTGTTTGACTGACGTAACGGGTGAGTCTACGCGGGCTGGGAGATTGATCAGCTGCTCGGGAGTTGCCATGCGAGTGTGAGGGACATGAGTGGGTTGGAGATTTGCATTAGACCTGAGGGTTGGTCTGTTCGGGTTGTACTGGCCATCAGAACTGCCAGAGCTGTCAGAGTATGTGCGATCACCACCATGATATCCGCTGCGGTTACCGCGTTGATTGCCGCGGTACATGTTGCGGGTACCGAAGGATTTATCACTGTTAGAGCTCGTCTCTGATATCTGCTTACTATGTTGAACCGGTGCTCGGCCCAGGGCATATGATCGTGCTAATATGGCAGTGCTGTTGTTGAAGGCAGGAGTCGAGTCAACGACGTCTCGGTCAAGAAGATAACGATCCATGCTTGTTTGTCAACGCAATCGCCCTCGCTCTAATCCTCGGAGAATGGCGGTAGGAAGGGGCGGTGGCAGTGACGAGTTGGCCAAATCCAGAGTGACCGTAACTTGTGGAATGCGCAATGGAGAGATTGCCGAAGCGGATGGCTATGGGACTTTTGGAACCGTATACTAGCTGTATTCGTTTCTGCGAGCCTGGGGCGAGAGGATGGGTATCGCTGTTTGCTCGAGGTGGGCGGGCAATTAAATGAGCGTTTGCTTGTAGCCGTTCTGCGCCCAGAAGGAGCGAGTCGCGGCGCGTAGGCTTGATAATTTGTGTGGTGACGTCGGAGTGGGAATCTTGTGAGTTAGAAGCTGAATAACTGCTTGCAGTTGAGGCGAGTGCCAGGATAGATGTAGTAGAGGAGATGTCGATAAGTGCAGTGGGAGGTGATAGAAAGCCTTGGAGGGGCAATAGTAGGAAGAAGGCGCAGAATTAGATTCAATCCAGAGTAGCTGCTCGACAACGTGCCTGAGCCGAGACGAGGAAGGTGCACGCAAGGAGCGAGGTGAGGAGATCAAAGCTAGTGGTTGATGTGATGACGAATGACGGGAAGGTGCATGGTAAAAAAGCAGGTAGCCATGAGTTGGAAGGATAGAGGAAGCGTCAAGAAGAGAGATCAAGAGGAAATAGAGATCTTGTGGATCAAAGTAAACTAGTGATACGGTAAAGCTGCTAGAAGGTAAAGGTGGATTTAAGACCCCGAGTTAAGATAGATCGTTGGGTATCTCAGAATCTTAAAGTCTCTCTCTCGGACGCCATGTTTGCTGCTGCAAGTATCCGTGCTAGATCCGCAAGGTCGTCTCCCCCCAGTGGAAAACCAGCAACTGGCCATCCCGCTTTCCTACCATGCATCGTATATCATGAAAACTTGCTCACACTTCAGTCATAGTCTCATCGTCTTCCTCCGGCATCCGTCCAGTACCTGACATAAAACCTGGAGTGAGTGGTGTGCCTGTCGTAAACTCGTCATCGCTATCGAAATCTGTCCGTTCGATAGCCTGAAAGCTGTCTCTGGGCTTCCTGACGGACCCGAGTTGACTAGCAGGGTCTTCTCCCGCAACATCTGGCGATGTGAATCCAACGGTTGTGTGGCGGCGGTTCGGCGACACTGGCCTGAGGGCCCGCATGTTTGACGACAATTTATGTGAGTGCGAGACTGACTTGGATATCAAATCGGGCTTCTGGGTGTAGGGGGTTTGCATCGTCGGCACTTTGAACGTGGGCCTCGGTTTAGCACGTTTCGGTGTCGGCCCGCCACCTTGGGAAAAATTTGAGTCGGCGGATGAGGCGAAAGCTGCATGCGTGCAAGTTTCCCTGGCTTTGTCAGGTAGTCCATAGGTATCTGCCTCAGTCTTTGGCATGTCCTCTTGAGTATTGATCGCTGACTTGCGTCGTCGGTGAGTTCGCGGCTCTCGTACAGTTTGGAGCTGAGCAATCTCCTTGTAAGTTCGAGAAGCAGACCGAGCGGGCAACAAATGCATCGCCATCATCTTCCGAGCAGTTCTGAATTCTTCCAGTTCCTCTTCCTGCTCTTTGCAGAATTCCTCAAGCTCTTGGATCCTTGCCTCTAGTGGTGGTATCGAGACTTGAAGATGCTGAAGGTCGCTTTGCGTCTTTTGGTGATCATTTCTTTCCTGTTGAGCGCTATTTTGGGCATTTCGTAGTTGAACTTCTAGCGTTCTCATTGTTTCTGAAGACGAATCTTCGAGCTCCTTGTGACTGATGCGCAAGACGTGTAACTGTCGAAGGGCATCCTCAAGTTCTGCTTCTTTCCTTTCTGAGTGATGCTGGTGTTCTGTTACTTGCGCTTCAAGCTGTGCAATGTCGTCCGCTTGTCGAGAAGCATTCGCACGCTCTTGTTCAAGCAAACCTTCTGCTTTGTCGATACGACTCTGGTACTGCTCGCATAGGATTTTGAGGTCGTCATATTCCTTGCTGTGCTGCACCTGAGACTCCTTGAGCCGGCTGATGGTGAGACCCAGCTCGTGAACCTTTCCATCACGAGTGCCGATGTCCTCTTCGTACTGGAGCATCTTCGAGCGAAGCTCTGATTCCACTGCGCTCGATCTTTCGTGAGCGGCGTTTAGAGCCTCGGTCGCATTCCGGTCTGATACGTCCCGAGAGGCTTCTACTTCTTGTAGTCTAGAGTATATTTGTTCCTTCTCCTTTGCCAAGTCGGACTTCATCTGCTCTAAACGCTGTTGATCATCTCTCGAATCCTGTAATTCCTTTTCCATGCCGTCTACGTGATCCATATAGTCCTGCCTTTCTTGGTGCAATGACTCGATTTGCTCTTCGAGATGAGCAATTTGTTGCTGGAGTTTGATGGACTTCTCCTTCTCCAGCCGAAGCGGCTCTTCGACTGTGTTGCAACGTGTCTCGAGATCGCTGCAAATCTGTGCCATGGAGCGCATGACGGCATCCCGCTGATATTTGTTTTGACTTTCTAGCTCCGAATCGAGACGTTTCCTCCAATCCTCCAAATGCTGGCCTGTGTACTGTGTGCTTGCTTCTTGGAAGAGAGAAATTGAAGGTTGATTCACGCTTTCTGACGAGTGCGAGCAAACGTTCAATACTGGCGGAAGATTTCGCTGTTTCTTGATAAGAGCAATGGTGAGCGCAGGCGGTAACGTCAACTCTCCTGGTTGCGCTGCAAGAGCGATGGTGAGCAATGAAGCAATCGTGGCAGACACTAATCGCCGACGGAGCAACGCTGCATGTGTGCAGCAACCGGTACCTTCTTTCGCTTCACCGGATCGAGCGAGGCTCATGAGTTTTTCCTGTAAGGTATTGGACAACAGTGCGCGCAGTACAGTGGTTCGTAGGAGTTCAGAAGTCATCGTAGCAGTGGCTACCGCATCGATAATGTCGATAAAATTAGACACCTCACGGGAGCCTGGTTGCGAACCACAGGCAGCTAAGATGCCTGATACGAGTGCTACGACAGTAGTCTCTTTGATCTGCACTGCATAGATTGGCAGTGAGACGGTAAGGAGCTCGGCAAAGTTTTCGGGCTCAGCTATACGAGGAGCTTCCAGTATACACGACTCGTAGCGTGCGACGATGTCTTGGGGTAGGCTCTGGGAATTCGAGAGTACGCCAAGGAATGACAGAGCCTCCAACTGAAGGGGCAGACTCGCACCGGAGCTTTGTACTTTGGAAAAACACTTACTGTACAGGGTGGCCGCTGAACTGTTGGACCGAGGCCAGTTGTCCTTTACGTCTCGGCCAATGAATTGTAGAGCTCTAGAGGCAATGCGTATGCCTTCGACTGCCTCCTCATCCTTCGTTCCGCCTCGAAGAACCCACACGACATTCAAACAGGTCAGTTCGATGGTCTTGTGCGAGTCTTTGGTCGAACCAAACAGCTTTTGGCCTGAAGGTGTTGCCCACTGTTGTGTCAGCCTTTCAGTGCATGTCGGCTCCTCATCCGTGGGCAGACTTTGCAGGCTCTCAACTCCTTCAGGATGCTCTGTGATGAGCACTATACCCTCTGCCCATAGAAACAGCATAGAGGACTGGACAACTCTCTTGGACCTGAGTACATTGCACAGCTCTGTGTCGAAGCGCTGCCTCACGTCTCTCGGAAGAAGGCTGTAGAGTCGACGACATGCTCCATTGAGCATGCGGTATACTGATCTCAGAGTATCGTAGTTGGGTTGCTGTGTAGCGTTCTCGAAGACATTGAGGAAGAAGTTTTGTGCTACAGCAGGTAGTGGTATCGCCTCGGGTAGTGGACGCGAGAGAAGAAGCACGCATAGCTCGGCGTGCTGTGTCAAATCAGCAAGTAACGCACGTTCAAGGTTGCGGACCCACCTGTTCGAAGTCAGACTTGGATGAGTTTGCCTTGTTCAACAGAGAATGGAGTAGTGTCGGTTTCAGGACCAGTAGTTCATCTCGGAACTCGGGCGCATGACCTGGACCATGCAGTCAGCTGGAATGCGTCCCTGCTGCCAGAGCGGAGGGCGGTCAACTGCTTACACAAACGATGCAGCACGCGCAACGTGTAAGCATTCAGAGGCAGTGCATCGAAGACGATTTTGGCGAGCCTGTTGACCGCACCAGGTGACCGGTCGTGGACGCATGATCGGATCGTCGGTACGTCTGCGCGAGCCAGGAGATGGGACAGATTCTGTGTGGTCTCGCGTCAGCTCATGGAAGATGAGATGCGTATGCGGCGAGTCATGTGCTCGAGGTTGGGAGCAGGCTGGATACAACAATACGTACGGACAACGAAGGGGGGTATGAGCACTCGATGATCCTGGTCACTTCGGCCGTCAACGCTGCGCCCATGTCCGCCATGGCCGCTGGGTTGAGTTATTCGGAGGTGGGCCGAATCGTCGTGGTGGAGCGCGTTTGACGTGCATTTGGGATGCGAACTAGATTTGCTGTCGTGGTCGCGTTGCGTTCACCCGACAACCGGACGAGGCGCCCGATTGGCATCCATTTCCTCGCACTCGGCATTCGTGGGTGCTTGACTGTTGACGTCAGCCATCTGTGGATCGTATAGCTTGCAGGCGTGGCGGGCTTGTTCTATTCTCCGCTGACACATTGCCTCCTCCCATTGGCGGCAAAAGACAGTACGCTTTTTTTTTGCTTTTAGCAGCCTCTTCTCTGTCTCGCACTGGGTGGCGCTTGACAATACCGCCCACAAGAAACATGTACGGTATCGCGCTTCTGTACCATAGCGTTGTCTGCTTGGAAGTCTTCACCGACGAGCAGGCGAACGTCCAACCCACCCGCTCGAGACAACAGGAGCAGGCTTACTAGATAGTAGTGAGGTAATCGTATCATGGCCGTCCAATCGACCAGGGCAAGTCTGCCGCCTCTCAGCTTCTCCACAAGGCTTGCCGGCTTCGTTCTGGAGCCTCAGAAGCCAAGGGCATCGGGTACCGAGGCAGACGATTGTCCCTGGCAAACGCCTCTTCTGCTACTTGACTCGACCTCGAATAGAAAACATGCATAATGATTGCAGCAGCGCACCTCGCAAAGTTCCAGATGCACAGCTCCGCCTCGTCACGCGACGGCATGTCGTTGGGCATGTCAGCCAGCGTCACCTGTCGCCACGGCGCATCTCGAGCCAACACACTTGCTGTCATCGCCCTGGTCTTCCCCGCAATCACCTTGCGTATATTCAAGCCCCCTTGCAGCTCATCATGCACGACTTGTTTGGCTGCGTGGGCCGAGAAACTCGATACATCAAGTCGGGAACCTCGTCAGCCTCCCACGCTGTCCCTGGTCCATCCCACGAATCTAGGGACGTGTATTGCGACTTTACCTGTGCGCTGGCTAACGACGCTCAGAGCGATACCCGAAAGAACTATCGCGCCAACTGCGTTTAGACTGAAATACCTCTCCCCGCTCTCACTGTGCTTACCGTCTGGCTTCCAGATCCACAAAATGCATAGGGCAGCCTTGCAACCATCTTCTCTTCTACTCTTCTATCAACCTAGTCCGGTACTTGCGCCCTGACCCATAGTTAGTGGAAGTAGATACGACTTTTAGGGCCTATCAACCATCTCAACAACTGGTTGCAACATCTTCTTCGCCATCTCTTCTTCCCTGTCCATTTCGCCATGTTCCGCCAGCCAGCAGCGCGACTGAGGCAAATAGTCTCACCTATACTCAAGCGTCGTGGCGCTCGAGCACGTACTGGAGGCGAGCAGACATTCAGATCCGAGCAATTCCAACGGCCATTTTGGAACTCAGGAAGGGTCTTGCTGTTTTCGGCCGTTACCGGCACAACCACATACTTCTACGGCGCCAATGACGAACCCCACAGAATTCAAATGCCATGGCTCAAGTCCCCGGGCCCCCAATATGCGTCCAAACACGACATGAACAAGGTAGGCTCGATTGTCGTGCAGTTGCTCGCATGGAGCAGTCACTCACTTTGGCACAGGCAATTGTAGAACTGAAGACAATGCTCGGAGAAGATGCCATTAGTACTGACGACGAAGATTTGCACAGACACGGGTACTCGGAATGGTCGTCCATCAACATTGATCAGCTCCCAGTTGCGGTGGCGTACCCAAAATCCACGGAAGAATGTGCTGCCATCGCCAGGGTCTGCTACAAATACAAAATACCCATGAGTATGTTCACCAGGACACACGAAGAGATGAGTGCTGATAGTGTGCAGTTCCCTACTCTGGAGGTTCAAGCCTAGAGGCCAACTTTTCGGCTCCATTCGGTGGGATGAGCATCGATTTTTCCTTCATGGACCAGATCTTGGCTTTGCACGAAGACGAGTAAGTGGCATACACGCTTAGCCAAACCAAATTGACAGTACTGACGTAGATACGTAGTATGGATGTCGTGGTTCAGCCTTCCGTACCTTGGATGGGTCTCAACGACCAGATCAAAGACTCAGGTCTATTTTTCCCAGTAGATCCCGGCCCATCAGTATGTTTTCATTTGTTTCCACTGCTTTGCGTTCACGTCTCGGAAATCCCAATGCGGAAATCCGAACTTTTATTAACAAACGAGGCAGGCTCGAATTGGAGGCATGGTGGGTACAAGCTGCAGGTATGGTCGCTGAGTGTCCATGGCATGGTTCCAACAGCTAAATGTCTCAGTGGAACCAACGCGGTGAGATACGGCACGATGAAGGATTGGGTCATCAATTTGACCGTAGTCCTCGCGGATGGGACGATTATCAAGACAAGACGTAGGCCCAGGTGCGCAAACGTGTTACATTTCCAGGTAGGAGACAAATTGATAATGTCTAGAAAATCTTCGGCCGGTTATAATCTTACCAACCTCTTCGTTGGCTCCGAAGGAACATTGGGCATAGTGACTGAGATCACGTTGAAACTCGCCGTAGTGCCACAAGAGACCAGCGTCGCGGTTGTGACTTTTCCCACGATCCGAGATGCCGCAGCAGCAGCCTCCAAGGTGTTGCGCGCCGGAGTGCCGGTGGCTGCCATGGAAATCATGGATGACGTGCAGATGGGTGTGATCAACAAAGCTGGATCAACGACCAAGAAGTGGGAAGAATTACCGACCATGTTCTTCAAGTAAGTTGAAAGAAAGATTTCTTGGCATGTGAAAGCAGGAGCTAAGAGCCGCAAACAGATTCTCAGGAACCAAGGCAGGGGTATATCAGCCCCTCATGCGGCCTACAATTACCTAGAATGGAACTGACTGCATATAGGTACAGGAGAACATTGAGCTGGTGAAATCCATTGCCCGAAAACACAAAAGTGGAGACTTTGAGTTTGCCGTCAACGCCGAGGAGCAGAAGACACTATGGTCAGCGCGCAAGGAGTCTCTATGGAGCATGTTGGCGCTCCGTCGCGAAGGTGACGAGGTGTGGTCAACAGATGTCGCAGTGCCCATTTCTAGGCTGCCCGACATTATCGGTGTGTATTCACGCTGAACTGAGTGTTGAAACAAGTTTGCTGACCCGTCGACAGAAATCTCCAAGAAGGAAATGGACGACCTCGGCCTTTTCGCCAGTATATTGGGCCACATCGGAGACGGCAACTTCCACGAAAGCATCATGTACAACAGCAAGGACCCCAAGGAACGAGCTGCCGTGGAGAAATGCGTTCATGACATGGTCGACCGCGCGCTCGAGATGGAGGGCACATGTACCGGCGAACACGGCATCGGGCTGGGAAAGAAGGCATCATTGCAGAAGGAGCTCGGTCTCGATACCATCAACGTGATGAGAAGCATCAAAGGCGCGTTGGATCCATACTGGCTCATGAACCCGGGAAAGATCATGGACGCTCAGGCGTAGAATTACCTGTCAACACGGCACTTTTCTTTCCGTCCTGACTTCATCGGCGAGCATTCATCATGGGGAGGGTGTCTGACAATTGAGTGCATCTGCTCGGGGCATACATAGATTTCTGAGCAACTCCAACATTTGGTGTATTTCTAGTTTGGCAACGAAAAGTGAGATTTGCGGCAAGACATGCAAAGACCTCCGTGATCGGCTGGTGTCGCGTTTTCCACCCCACCCCCCACCGCGTCATACCTGAACTTTGTGAACTCCATTGACCCAATTCTTGACTCCAACAACAACCACAATGGACGCTGAAAAGTTTACATCTCAGAGCAAGAGCTTTCCCAAGAAGAAGTGCGGTTAGTGCAATTTACTATCTGAGGAATTGTTGGCCAACTAAATTGCAGGTGTGCTCGGCGCGACTGGCTCAGTCGGCCAGCGCTTCATCCTCCTACTCGCACTACACCCACACTTTGAATTACACGCTGTCGGAGCGTCTGAGCGATCAGCCGGCAAGAAATACAAGGATGCCGTCAAGTGGAAGCAGGCGCTGCCTTTCTCGGAGCGCATTGGAGAGTTGGTGGTAAAGAAGTGCACACCTGAAGAGTTCAAGGACTGTGACTTGGTCTTTTCTGGACTCGACAGCGATGTTGCTGGAGATGTCGGTAAGCAGGTTAGTAGGCGCCATGGTTACAACGACTGACGCGTCGCAGAAATGGCTTTCCTCAAATCTGAACTCGCCGTCTTCTCGAACGCAAAGAACTACCGCCGCGATCCTCTCGTACCGCTGGTCGTGCCTACTGTGAATCTGCCCCATCTCGATGTCATCAAGCACCAGCGACAACACCATAAGCTAGCGAAGGGCTTCCTCGTTTGCAACTCCAACTGCGCAGTCATTGGCCTCGTTATACCCTTCGCAGCGCTACAAGCAAAGTTCGGCCCGATAGACCAGGTCTCAGTCGTCACAATGCAGGCCGTGTCTGGTGCTGGCTACCCTGGCGTAAGCAGCATGGACATGATCGACAACGTCGTACCCTTCATATCAGGCGAGGAAGACAAGCTTGAGACGGAGGCATCCAAGATCCTGGGCAGCGTCAACGACGACATCACAGGATTCGTAGACCAGCCCATGAAGGTCTCCGCGGCATGCAATCGCGTGCCAGTACTAGACGGCCACACTGCATGCGTATCGCTACGCTTCCAACGGCGTCCAGCACCAAGCGCGGAAGAGGTTAAGCAGGCGATGCGCGACTATGTGTCTGATGCGCAGAAGCTGGGTTGCCCGTCTGCGCCTGCGAAGGCCATTGTGGTTATGGAGGAGCCAGATAGACCGCAGCCGAGACTAGATAGGGAGACAGATAGGGGATACGCTGTTAGTGTGGGTAGGATCAGGGAGGATGAGGCGGGTATCTTTGATATCAAGTTTGTCGCACTGAGCCACAACAGTACGTCGGACTTGTACTTGAAAGTATTCGGGCCATTGCTAACTAGTCGCAGCTGTCATTGGAGCGGCGGGGTCGTCGATATTGAACGCAGAAGCGGCGGTACTGAAGGGCTACGCCTAGTGTTGACACCAAATATTTCAATACAGATCTAAGAAAAAGTCGACTACGCAAATCGGAAAGGTGGGAACTGTTGAATGATGATGGAGTGCTTGTTGAATGCGTGAAGACAATTTTTGACTATGGATGATTGGAAAACCTCTGCGTCTCTACATTTATCCGCGCCTAGAGATTCCGGAGACGCCTGCATCGGGCTTGGCGCTGTTAGGCGAGGGACTAGCACACGGCGCTAGCAATATTGCTCGCCTGGTGAATTCTTCTCCAGGACCTCCGACAATCACGCAGACTTACCTCAGACAACAGTCAATATGGCCCGTGGACCCGTCAAGCACCAGAAGCGCCTCAGCGCGCCCTCGCACTGGCTCCTGGACAAGTTGTCCGGTACGCTCGACTCCCGCAATCGACGTGGAAACCAACCTCGCGAGCTCAGAACTGACATGCTCCAGGTGCCTACGCTCCCAAGGCCTCGCCCGGTCCTCACAAGCTCCGCGACTCCCTCCCGCTCATCATCTTCCTCCGCAACCGGTTGAAGTATGCGCTCAACGCCCGCGAGGTCAATGCCATTCTCATGCAGCGCCTCGTCAAGGTTGACGGCAAGGTGCGCACCGACTCGACCTTCCCCTCGGGATTGATGGATGTCATCTCCATCGAGAAGACTGGCGAGAACTTCCGCTTGATTTACGACACCAAGGGCCGCTTCACCGTCCACAGGATAACAGACGAGGAGGCACAATACAAGCTCGGCAAGGTCAAGCGCGTCCAGCTTGGCAAAGGCGGAATTCCCTACTTGGTTACGCACGATGCGCGAACGTAAGTTCCCGCTCCATCAGCCGTTGGACCACAGTTTGGGCTAGGTGTCTGAGGGAAACCTCTTTCACCAGGCATAGGACCAGGGTGTGGCCATGTCAGAATTGCTGCTAAAATATTTTGTGTAGAATCCGCTACCCCGACCCAGCGATCAAGGTCAACGACACCGTCAAGATCGATCTCGCCACTGGCAAGGTCACCGACTTCATCAAGTTCGACACTGGTGTCATTGTCATGGTTACCGGTGGCCGTAACATGGGTCGTGTCGGTGTCATTACTCACCGTGAGCGCCACGACGGAGGCTTCAACATTGTCCACTTGAAGGATGCTGTTGACAACGAGTTCACCACTCGTGAGTCCAACGTCATGTAAGCTGGACGCTCGATTGCAAAGCAGAAAGATTTCTAACATTGTGTTCAGCATCATCGGAAAGGAGAAGCCGTGGATCTCGCTGCCCAAGGGTAAGGGTGTCAAGCTCTCCATTGCCGAGGAGCGTGACCGTCGCAGGGCGTACGCCATTGCGGGCCACTAAACGTACCGCGGGCGTGGATGTAGGTCAGCACATGAAGTGCCCATGAGTTCATGACGATGGGTGCAGGACTCGGATCCTAAAAAATTCAGGCATTCGTGATGACTTGTGGGGAGGTTGATCGGACCTGGAGTATCTGCATATCATACGAATACCATGTGAGGTCTGAGAATCAAGCAAATAAACACTGTAGCCTTGGCCATGTGATGTTGTGCTGCCCTGGAGTTGCTTGTAGAGGTGTGGAGCCATGGATGCTCTGTAACAGGTATGAGTTAGGGGGCGAAACGCTTCAAACAAAGAGCATGTCGCGACAACTGTGGGTGAAGTAGGCTGGTGGCGTCCGGGCGGATCCTTTTCTGGATCAGCGTGGGGGTGGACAGGAGGAGGGCGCCATGCTGGTGCCCTGTTTCGAGGCGGCAATGCATTGCCATGTATATAGACGCAACGTCGACGACGCAAATCTTGACAGCGGTGGGTGGTCTTTGATGCCTGCTGCGCTGCCTCAGGACTAGGCATGGGAGTGTCTGTGTGTGTTTCAGGCTTGTGGCAGCCTCGTTCGACGCACGCAGACGGGCATGTGTTCTCTGTGCCTGGAAGATGACAGTGGGCCGTGCAACTAGCGAAATGAGGGTATAGAGATGCTGGTCGGGCTGCGCGGGAGAGCACTGTAGTCGTGTGGACGCGTGGGAGTGCGACTGGAGTCGCCAGGGTAAGACACGGGTGCTGCGAGGGCCTGTTCGTGAAGGCCAACGGCTAGGTAGCGTGCCGCCTTCACCACACCAAGTTTACTGCAGCGACTAGCCGGCACAGCTAGTTCCAACGTCCACTACCTCCTCGCGCCTTTCACGCCCTCCATTGGCTGCGTGTCCGCTCGTTGCCGCACTGTCGCACTGTCGCACTGTCTGTTGCTCCTTTCAGCCCTCCAGCTCCGCCCACCACCACCTGCGCCGCCCCCCAAAGCCTACCACGCTTCCCCGCAACCCCCCAACCCCCCAACAGCCCAGCGACTGCCAACGTGGACCAGCTGTGCGCCGCATCGCGTGTCCTGTCACCACACGCTTCGGGGCGTCAATGACCCCACAGGCACTACCTGTGCAACCTCACTCGTCAATCGTTTCGAGCCGCGCTTAGGCACGTTTACAACGGCGCCCACGGCCACGACGAGACTGCGGACTGTCTGTCTCTACACACTCGGTGGTCGCGCAAACATCCGACCACCCTTCCTAACACCACGCCGTCGAATCTCAAGAGCGCCCGTCTCTGGCGAGCCGGACTTGCATGCCGTAGACTGCGCTCTCCTTCGCCGTCATGTTGCGCCCTGCGACCCCCTTATCGATACTATTCTTCGTCGCATTCGTGCTGCTCTTGCTCTCGACGCTCTCGACGCCCCTCATCAAGAGCATTCCCCTCGCTACCTATCGCGGTGTTCACTTTGGAGTCCTCGGCTACTGCGAGAATGGCGATCAAGGGTGCAAAGGGCCCATGATCGGGTACAACACTGGTATGCCCCCCCTCCATGTATGCATGAGATGCGACCATCCACGAGGCTGATTGTTGGACATAGAGAAACTATTTGCAGGCGAAGACAGCACCGACTTCTCTCTACCCTCCGCCCAGCGCCATGCGCTTTCCTCCATCCTCATCGTCCACCCCGTCGCAGCCCTCATGACGCTGATTTGCTTCGGTCTCTCCGTTGCTGCCCACTTTCACTCGCCCGCCCATTCGCCGCGTTACCTGCTCGCCCTGCTCATATTCACCTTCCCGACTCTTCTGGTCTCACTGCTCGCTTTCCTTGTCGACATCCTGCTGTTCGTCCCGCATGTGGGTTGGGGAGGATGGATTGTTCTTGGTGCTACCATCATCATCGTCGCAAGTGGCATCGTCACCTGTGCTATGAGGCGCACACTGGTCAGTCGCAAGGCGCGCAAGAGGCGCATTGCCGAGAACGACGATATGAACGGCCAGACCTACTACGCGAACCGCAACAATGCGACTGTCACTACAGAATTTCCAAAGGCCGAGTCACCGCCCCCTCTATCTAGCGAAACAATGACGTCTGGAGGCATGTCGAACGGCAATGCCGCCTATTTTGATTCTTCCAAGCCATCAATGACCGACGACATGACGCCTCTGAACCAGCGCAACCCTTCGCTCAAGACAGTCAGCAGTGGAGGAAACGGCTCAGACAACATGAACCCGCCAAACCGTGGTCCCTCTGGTCGCCGACAGCCGACGGACCAGTACGGTAACCCTGTTCCACCCATGCCAAATGACGGATCCACCATGATGAACGGTGCACCGCGTGGAAGAGGAGGTCCCATGAGGGGCCGAGGAGGCCCACCAAGAGGCGGCCAATATGGCGGTCCAAGAGGAGGAGGAGGAGGCTATGGACCAAGGGGAGGTATGCGAGGGCCCCCACCGCCAGGATGGAATGGTGGCGGGCGAGGTGGACGACCTCCGAATGGACCTCCAATGCAAGGCCAGCCGCCAATGGGTCGCGGAGCGCCACCTCCAGGATATAACAACAACAACAACAACAACAACAACAACTTTTACAACCAAGCACCGCCGCCCCGTGAACAGTCACCCTATGGCAGAGCACCTCCGCCTGGTCAGGGGCTACCACTGCCAATCGGCCAAGCCATTGAGATGGACAACCGCACAGGCACGCCTACGACTAACTATGGACTGAGGAAAAGCGACGGCGACGTCGCAGGCATGCTCGCTCTTCAACAGGGTGGATTTCCTGCTGGAGCCCCCCAAAGACGGCCGTCTGATGGCATCATAAGCCCGACCAGCGACTACTCTACAGAGTGAGTATCAAGCAGCACAGGTTCTAGTATTTTTTATTCTTTTGCTAACATTGGACAGTGGATTAGCGTCACAACCACCGCCTCTACAGCAACAACAGCAGCATTATATGCCAGTGCAAGCAGGGTGGAATCAACAACAGGTGCCATCAGACCAAACAATCAGCACTTCGAACGACAGTGGCCGTGGGCTATCGCCAATCCAAGACTCGCCTATTGAAATGCCTGCTCAGACATTCCAAATCGGCGGCCCCAACAGGGTAGAACGTAGTTCCGATTACTACGAAGATGTAGATCCCAGATTCGCAGAGCCCGCACAGGCTCATGTCCCTCCAGCACTACCAAGCTCCCTCATGCCCGGTGGTTTCGCCACACCCAACCCCAACTTCCTCTCCATAACAAACTCCAGCGACACCAACCTCCCACGCAACAGTTCTTACGACGACCTATCAGAAGGCGCGCGCTCACCCGCCGTAAGTGAAGCCTCACACTTCACCTCCGTCTCACAACGTCCCGTAAACCCCAACTGGCGACCCGAGATGGGAGCCGCAGCCGGCCAATTCGCGCCTTTTCCCGGCCAACGTAGACCCATGCGCAAGGAAGACGTGATCCTTGAAGCCAACGCTGCGAATCCCGACTTTGTGATTCCTGGTGCAGGTCGGGGACGCGGTAGAGGACGAGGTGGCCCTGGTGGTGGAAGAGGAAGAGGAAGAGGAGGGGGTGCTATGATGATACCTCCTGCTACCATGATAGGACAGGGACCTGGATTGTCGAATCAATCGAGATACCCTGGTGCTAATGCCATGTAGGCATGGCACATGTCTCAGCAGTGATGTGGCTTCCAACACCATCCCCCCCCCCTCCCCCCCTTTCTCATTTCTCTCGAGGGATTCTCTTTTTTTCTTCTCCCTCTTCCGAGGTGTACAAAAAGATTCACCGTTTGCATTCTCCATCTTTGAGCATAGCTTAATTTGTAGTTTAGTGAGCTGTTTCATCCTGGCCGTTGTCATGGAGGAGTTTTTTTCTTCTTCTTCTTCTTCTTCTTCTTCTTCTTCTTTTCTTCTCTTTTGGTTTTCTTTACTCCGCTGGACCGGATGGAAAGGGAGATTAGAATCATTCTCTCTACTCCGCCCCCCGATGTTGAGCTTCAACGTCCTCATGGTAGCGGATACTCCTTTGGACGATTCTCGTCCCTTTCTCCTGTTTCCCGTTTTTGTTGCAATTGTTTTTTCCATTTTACGAACATGCATAAGCGCCCTCTTCTCTTTTTTTTTACGCTTCGGATTCTGATTCTGCTTCTGGCTCTGGTTCTGCTCTTCTTGTTTTCTCATTGCGAAAAGAGTTAGATGTACGATTAGTCCCCGGGGGGAATGGGGCGCACTTTTGTACCTTTTTGACAATGAGCTCTCGGATCAAAAGGGGGTGGGATGCATGTACATAGGCTTCTCTTGTTTGGACTTGGAGGGATGAGCGTTTTTTTTGGTAGGGGGTGCTTGGATGGATGGGGGGAAACAGGACTGGGGAGATGAGATAGCGAATACCAATGTTGAAACTGATTTGATATGGGTTGGTTAGAGAGTATGGTGAAAACCATGGTGTGTGTTGATGGGCCGGATGCCCTCGTTCGGGCGTCTGTACACACACGCACCATCGTCATCCATACACACAAAGACGCGTTATCGAGCTGTGCCAAGCCGCCATGTAGGGGCACTCTCCCGATTTCACCTCGACAGTAGATACCATCGCATGTCGTGCAGTACTAAGGTTTTATGCTTATCGCGCCCAGCAACCGTCTCGAGGACACATGCTGGTGTTGCCATTTACATGTGGAGCTGCGTGGCCGGAGACGATGATGGCATTTTCCGTCGGCTGTGAACGGCTCACCGTCGTAACATGTAGTCACGATACTGGGCTTGGCATTACACATGGCGTGCTTTGAATGCACCGTCCCCAGAGTTCTACCCCGGAAATTCTGCAATGATGCTTTTGTCATCCTTACCGCTGTCGTAGCGGCTTTGCGGGGTATGGATTACTCGAGCTCGCGATGTGCCTCGTCTCACACACTAGCGATTTGGGATTGCCCAACAACAGCCCGATAGTCTGGCACTGGCTAGCAAGGGCAGAACTCGACAAGCAGTGCGTTAGCGCATTTCGCATTTGCCGATCGAGCAGAGCCTCTTGAACAAAGATGACAGTCTCTACGTCTTCGCACGCTACACCTGGATTACGGGGGCATTGCGAAGCCTGTGTCATGGGTCCCTTCGTTGGAGGCGGTTGCGTAGGCGGTTCTTCCAGATGGTCATGCCGACGTCTGGATGCGCTGACACGAACGGACGTGGACACCGCCTTGGTTTGATGCCCCGAAATCGTCATGGGGCATGCGTGCAGACGTGGCTTTATCTTGGGTTGAGGTATCGTGAAGCAAGATGATGCCGCCAGTCGAGCTGGGCACCAGCGCTAACCGCACACAGTCATCGGTTCCATTTCTTTGATCCAGCTTTTGGATGACTGTGGGGTAGCCGTTGGCCTGGCTCCATCTCCCGTCTCAACATCCTCATGATGCGATTTCAGCCATGGCCTTCTTCACGAGACCGCTGCCGGCGACAGATCCAGGCGGTGCGGATACTCTATCCATCATGTGTGCAACTTTTCCGCTGAACGGGCGTCCTCCCATAGAGGGGTTTGAAGGCGGAAAATGCGAGGCTCAATTGCAGTGGCGGGCCAATCAGCTCCGCTCTGATGCACGATACGGATTACATCGGGGAAAGCTAGACTGCTGAAAGGCCGAAGCTCGGCCTCCCTGCATTAACCTTACCAGCGTCACCTTTTTATCAGCTGCTATCGTGGCCCACCCTAGTCTGATGATAGGCGAAGGGAACCATCGGCCGTCTCACTGACCCGTCACGCGCATTTGAACGGCCGTTTCCACATTATCTAGCTCCACATCTAAAATCCTATTACTTCGCACCGGGAATCTTGCCCATTGCCGCTCGACATTCCCAGACCTCACCCCTCTACAAAGTCTACCCACTCAACATGCCCGCATTGGCTCAAGGCAAGGTTCTGGCGAGAGATCTGAAGGCTAAAAAGACCAAGTCCAGGAACGGATGCGGCCGATGCAAGCTCAAGAGAGTGAGAACCCTACGTCTTTGCCTACTGCGTTGATTCACTTGCTAACAAAACTAAAGCTCAAATGCGACGAGACCGCTCCTGGTTGCCTGCAGTGCAAGAAGAGGAACGCCGCTTGCCCTGGATACGAGAAGACTTTGAAGTGGTCGACAAAGTACGAAGTCTTCAACCCCATCCAGTCCAAGTCCACATCTCCTAGTCCTAGATCGACACGCGACGCCACTTCTACTGCACCTACAGCCGCTATATTCCCCCTTCCCCATAACGTCGCCAGCGGCATCGAGGCTGCGTTGGCTGCCGTGCTCCCTGCAGACAGGAAGAACATCGCCCCTGCACAACAACTCTCAACAACACAGACACCATCGGCAGTCCCATCACCGCCGGGCTTTGAGGAGCCAGCCTTGGCACTAGAGTCTTCCACCGAGGATGGTGAATCACCTCGCGAGTACGAGCCTTTCCCCATGGAGCATGTCAACAACATGGATCCTATCCTGTTTGACGGGTTCGCCGACGCCATGCAACTGCCCAACGACAACTTCAACTTGGACCCATTTGAGAACATCGACTTCGACTCTGAATCGCTGGAGGGCCTTTCGTTTGACATACAAGACTTCTCACAGAAGCAAGACATGACTTCCTCGTCGTTGCGCAGGATGGATCGCGAATCAACACGAGAATCTAGCCCCAGACTCTCGCGCTCACTGCTTCTTGACTTGTATCGTCTTCCGAGTCCTTCTCCAGACCCATCCTCATCAGATGATATAGAGTCGCTGCTCGTCCAGCATTACTTCAAGGACGTCTGTGGTGTGTTTTCTTCTTTCGATTCTGTTCTTAACCCTTTCCGGACTACCATCAGCCGCATCTACAAGGAATGTCCTTCCATTAATTACGCGATCCAATCCATGGCTGCCGCACACCTGGCCAACACTTTCCCCAATATGGCGGCAACAGGCTTCGAGCTACAGCGCAAAGCTCGCGAGGCATTGGAAACGGAGCTCCCGCTTGCCCAGAAAGATCACAAAAGCACGACCAAGACTTTCTTGAGTATCATGCTACTGGGGCTCACCACCTCATGGCACGATAGCAATGCACTTGGACTAGAGTACCTGTCTCTCGCAAGGGATCTGATCCTACCCAAGCTCTTCAGTCGCTCAGGAAATGTCGATTTCGAGCGCGAAGCACAGTTCTTTGAGGAGTCTCTGATCCACTGGGAGATGCTCATGGGCTTCGTAACAGAAGATGCAATGAGCTTCTCTTCCAAATCAGGACTACGGCCTAGTATTACTGCAAGGAAGAGCACCCCAGCTGCACGTGGACCGCATGGGAAGGTAGTTCCTCACCCTTGGACGGGCATCGCACCTATGATTCATTTCCTCTTTGCTGAGGTCGGTCGCTTAGTTCGTGCCGAGCGTTCGATGGATCGTGAGTCCTCCATGGATCTCCGCCGACGACAGGAAAACCTCCAGAACGCTGCTTCGCTGGAGGAAGACCTTCTGGCTGTCGGCTGTCCATCGGTCGGTCAAGTCATTGACACGGGTGATGAACGCACCCCCAAGGAACACTTCGTCGCCATCGCTGACGCCTACCGTCTGGCTGGCTTGTTGGAGATCTACCGCGTTTTCCCTTCCATTTTGCGCAAACGATTGGGATCAGATAGGCCCAAGGGCACCGACACCATTGAATTCGGCTTTCCAACGCCACGGTTTGAGACAGTGCACGAGGATACTGATATGAAGCTTTGGCTCAACTCCCTTGCGATGCACATCATCAAGTCACTCGAATCTCTGCCTGCTTCGTCTGGTACATTCTGCATCCAGCCGCTTCTACTCGTCGTTGCTGCCTCTGAGTTGAAGTTTGTCTCTTCCATCGACTTCTTCGATGTTCAAGCCAATGACTCGGAGGTCGTTGCCGCCCGTGAGTTTATCATTAGGCGGCTGAAAGAGTTTGCTCTTAGGCTACCCAACAAACCTCTTCGCAAGATGATTCAGCTTATCAAGGAGACTTGGCGCCAGTCTGACGAAGGTCACGATGCTTTCTGGATTGACGTCATGAACGAGAAGGGTTACCACACCATAATGTGAACTAACTCTGTCAATTTCTACCGGTCTAGAGATTGGGGTCCACGGCTCCCCCTCAACTAAAATCGGTCCTTTCTACTACACATTTACGACGTCACCTTAGCGCTTTTCCTGGATACGGCATTTATCTACGGCGTTGGACATCCTGTCCCTGTTTTCTTTTTTGCGCGCCATTCCTGGAGACCAATATTCTGGTCTTCACCTGTACGAATGTACCCACAGTCGCTCGATACGAACTATAATGTACGGCTTCCACCTAGACGTCTCGGTTCTCACCATCCCGGTGATGTGAAATGTGGACTCGTGGCCTACTGCGACAGCCACCCTAATACGAATACGATACCCCCGCACGATACCCTAGCGACCTTACCATTGCCAACCGCGATAAACAAACCCTTTATTACTGGCACCCATCTGGAATGCTCTGCCAACGGCCGTCTACCCTTCTGCGACTCTATCCCGTTACGATACCCCCCAGCTGCGAATCAGCCCACTGCGATGACCTGTCACGATTACTTGTAACGATAACATCTGGACCCTTACCAGGACTCTATTCCGCATAATGATACACACCAAAATGCCCATAGCGACAACCCTAGCGACCAGAATATTTCCAAGCAACAGCCAATTCCTCTCTTCACCCCTGCGATACCCCCGCTGTTTGTATGTTAGTATTCTTCCTCTTTCCGGTAGGTATGATTAAAACGTTTCCATGTGTTTCCCCGATCGCGACACTTTCGTCCTTGCGCCCACCTACCTACCTACCCTGGCTCGACCGTGTGCATCCTGCCACGACTGGATCGATGCATCTCATCCAGGTGACCTGCATGTAGTTTGTTTTTGCTGAAGCGCTTTTTTTTTGTTCTTGGCTTTACGATACCCCATTTGCTTTCTTCTTGGTTTTATCAAGCAGCGTTTCTTTGTTCTGGCTTTACGATATCCAATCCTATACTTGGTTGTGCAAATTCTCTTTCTCTTGGGCCCTCTACGACGCGAAGGATGTGGGTGGGTTGCGTTTGTGAAAGAGGGATGAGGGGTTGTGGAGGATGTAGCACAGATATTGCCACACACATAGCTTCTTGGGTAAAACCTCGGGCTGTGGGGCATGCTGGGGACCCCGTAGTGGGGGGGGAGACACTGTTGAAGCTTCTCCGCAAGTGTTAGTGTCATGGCGGGTGACACCCTATGACATGTGGCGGGAGATTATTAGGCCTGGGTATCTATCTAGAGGCACGTAGTGACGTTTATCTAAGCGTGCTAGGAAGCATAGTATAATAGGACGCGTAGTAGCCATGGTTGCTGTCTTGGCGTCACTTAAAATAATTGACGACAAATGACGACGACGGCCAATTTGTTAGGCAATTGCCATAACTGACGACAGTGACACGCTAAGTGTATATAGATTAGGGGGAGCTGTATTATAGCAGTCCTATTGTAGTCCTATCGCAGTCCTGTCATATGTAGGTCTGTGACTTGTTTTTAAGGTATTAAAGGTTCTTGTTGTTGCTGTAGTCAAAATAGGTTTTCTAAAAAAGCAAGTAGGTCTGTTACGTGCAGTCTTGTCACGTGCTGTGCTATATATAATATAAATTCTATGTCATATATTACGTGTAGCGTCACGTGCAGTGTCATTTTATGTCACCCTCGATAATTAACGACGATTGACAACGACGACAGATATAAATGACAGAAGCTGACATGAATGACGCAGCAACCCTGGTAGTAGCGGCGTAGCTGTTGGCGTTTTGGCTTAGCCTAAGCTACCCTCACGTAAGCGTGCACAGTCCTTTGCAGGCTTATCCTAACATATATTAAAGCTTGTTAAGTCTTGAGTCTTTTACTATGTACCTTGGTAAGTCTGCAGCACTAAAGAAGCGCTTAGCATAACTGCAGCTTGCAATCAGCGTTCTGCATGCGCATAAAACTATATCAATAATCTACCCTACCCAAGGCCTAATATAATGTTGTCGCTATACTGGAACAAAAACAATGCCGCTATCCTTGTAGTAGCTCGCCTTGAGCCTCCAGTCAATCAGAGTTTTCTTTCTAGTCACTGTTACTCCATCGCGGAGGGAACAGACATTAGACAACTAGTTACTGTGGCGTTAATGCTGACGGAAAGTCAGGACGCGTTACGGTGCAGCAACCACCGGTCGCAATACGGACTACAGTCCGGAGAGCATTCAGACAGATGAGTGGTAGGTATACGAGATCAGCTTCGAACAGGGTCGCGATGAGATGTTGCGACAGGCAGGTCCGCAGGACTATTATACCATGTAAAATGCTCACGACAGAGAAAGGACTCTGCACGTCGACGGCGTGGTTCTTGGAACGAAAGATTCTTGGTGGTTCTCACTAGGTAGGGCAGGAGATGTGATAGGCTGCAGAAGAAGCTCATGGTTGAAGTAGCCCCCCTGGCAATGAGAAAACTAGTAGCAAAGTTAGAAAAGCTTCTTGCCTAGGTATTACTGGTTATTGTGTTTATTTTCCAGCGAATATATAGCAACTCCGGCATGGATCCGCAAAGGGACCCATACCAGTGTGGCGAGGTCAAATTAAACTTTTATATCGCAGTAGTGGCTTCCATAATAAGAGCCGTAAAGTTCGGATCTCACCGGAAGTTTAGATAATTGCCTACTTGCAGACGTGCGGCGGTTTTCTACTTAATCATACCTCTCCCCGAAATTGCGATTTGCATACTGCAGTAACACGGTTAAATAATTGCGTAAAATTGCGATTGCTCATTACCTTCTTTACCCGTCGTCTATAGTAGCATACACGCTCCGACCATGCTTGCTTTCTGTTGGGTTTGGGCCGCTCTTATCTTTTCGGCCCTTGCTGCTAAGGGGAGAGAGGGTGGTACGCAACGTGTGATATTGATTTTGCGTGGCCAAAATACTGACGATGTTCCAGATCCATGTACTCATCAACGCGACTGTTGCTTTTGCGACAGTAACATTGGTTGCAATCTCGGCTGCCGTGGTTAGTCTGAACTTCGTCTGAACTACAAGAGGGATTATGGATGCTAATCGATAGACAGCGGGCAAGTGCACGAGAATGCAGAATGGTTGCTTTGTCAGTCCATGCACTTGCAATTAGTCTATGCAACTGCTAAGCCAGCCACTTGTGTGGAACCTAAATCCCATGTAACGTGTATACGACGTAGGACGTGCAGTTAGTTCTCTTCGCATTATAGGAGGCGCAAGTGGAATGTAATATATAAGACCACTTATAAGCATATAGTTGTATGTAGCCTATCCATGATGCGTAATGGACATGCAATATCGAGTTTTCTACACTTCATTCTAATCCACCTAAACGTAAAGCAACAAACCACTCCTAAACCGATTACAGCTACTACAAAACCGATTACAACCACTCCCAACTCGTGCATCCCACGCGCTGTGGAGTTAATAGGCAGCAGAAGCGGAGTCTTTAGACGCGGCTCGCAACTCAAATCAAAACGCGCAGACCACCCTATCTCTTACTTATTGTTGCGGGTGTAGGTATGAGGTTGTGCAATAAGAAGAATTGCGTATTTTCAATCTCTACTAGTTATCTACTTTCTTGATTTCTTTATAGCATAAAGCCATCACCTTTTCTTATTAAGCCAGCAGAGTCTTGATATCAGCATAGTACGTTTCTCTATTTGTTTATCTAAGCTTGTTTTTACATTTATACATTAAGGTATTGTAAATTAGAAAAGAGATAGCAGGGCCTTGGTAGTACGTTATAAAGGTTTAAAAACACTAAACATGTTAATTTTCCCTAGGGAAGGTTTAAAGTGGCTCACATAGCGAGCTAGCTTACATAGCGAACGACTAAACTAGTCTAAAGGTTTACAAGAGAAAGTGTCCTGTTACACCGTGCGTTCCGGCACGCTTAGATAGACATTAGCACTGTACCACCTTACCACTACGCTGTCGCGTTACTGGAATATGCATGCACGGCAGACATGTACAAGTGGAACGAGACATGATACATTAATTCAAAAAGCCGTGATGTTGATAACGCTACATCACCGGCCTATTCGCCTCATCATCACCATCATCACTATCGTAATACGCAATGAACTCCCTCCTCCCGCTCGACGCCCGCGTGACAAAGTATCGCGTTGTCTCGTACGCTCGCAGCTTCTTCTCCGCGCCCGGGCTGCTCACGAAATCTGCTTGCTGGGTATCAGCAGGGATGGCTAGCAGACGCTTTTCCCCACCCGATAAGCGCAGCCTACTGTGCTTTCCACATGGTGGCTCGGGGGTGTTTTTGCTCTCCATCCTAGCGATACAGTTAGTATGTAATGCGGCTAGATGGAAGGAAGGAAGAAGGGCGCTGTCTTACCATTGTTTCCCCCAATGCACACCCTCGGCAACGCAAGCCAATACCGCCGTCATGACAATCAATTGAAGCGCCCATAACCCGACAAACGAGCTGTGGAACTCGGATGATGATTGAGCTTCAGAGTAACATAATATCCTCCCCGCTTGCTGCGACGTTGGCTGTACTTCATCACCTCCTTCCTCCTCTTCTTCTTCATGAGTACTCATCAGCACAGACGTTGGGATCGGCTTCTGGGCACCTTTAATAATTCCCCGCATATATGACGCGTACAGCTCGGGCTCAGTGTGCTGCAACTTTTCCAATCTGGATCCCAGACTTGCGCATAAATTGACTGCGGCCACGGGACTTGGTAAGGTGTTTGCTGGCGACCAGTGCGCAGCTGAGGGTATGTATGTAGCTGGGACAGGAGTCGGTGACGTCGGGACATCAGAGACGATTTCGCAGCGGCAGTGTGTTTGTGTAGGTGCCGCAAGTGTCGTTGTTGTTGCAAGTACGAGCGTCGCAATAAGCGATGTGGAGATTTTGGCGAACATGTTTTGGCGTTGTGGTTGTTGCTAAATTTTCTTCTTCTTTACGGGAGTTGGACAATTAAATGTTCGTTTTTCTCTCGCAGAGCCACGCGTAGTGACGTTTGTACAGAGGTGAGAGCAAGGGGCGCAGCAGCAAGTTGTGACTGTGTTGCTTTTCAGACCGTTAATGCTGTGTATGGTGGTCTAAGATTAAACACCAGTACCAAGGCCTGAGCCTTGAGAGTGATGCAAGTAGGTTAATTTATGATAGATAATGCAATGAATTGGTCGTTATGGAAAGAATTGATATATGAAAACGTATGGAGATTAGGCAGTAGATAGGTAAGATGCAACTACCGCAAACAGAGTATACGAATTAGATTACTTCGAATTACTCGAAAGAGAACAATAGGCGAATTGCTGAATGTGCACAGCAGCAGCCCAGTCTATATGCAAGTCGCCCTCTTCACCCCATTTTACTTCAGTGCAGCTGTTGTATCAGCCACGTCCACACCACAGCCGGCCGTTTCGTACAGTAACATCTCGCCGGGGGGTCGAAGCGGGAAGCAGAGACCGGGTACTAGGTCAGCCACCGCCCAGGATCCGCGCTGCGCAGCGTCTTGTTACTGGAGATTTAGCCGAGATGAACACACGCTTGAGCAGTATACGAACGGGGAGTTTGAGATGAATGAGCTGGTGAGTTGGGTAGGCTTCTGTGGAATGCCGAGGTCGTTGGTGCCCTGGAGGCGCAAGGAACGATTTGGAGCTAGCGGCATCCCCGCAGATCTCTTGCATCGTCGTTTTTGCTTGGATAAATGGATGATGCTGGCGATGTTCGTCTCACAAACACTAATCCGAAGTTCATGTCCAATGACGAACTTGCTCGTCTCTTGCTGCCCTTCCAAGCTCTGTTCCCTCTCTCAAGAAGCGGACCTCGCTCCGATCGCTTCGTTTCGCGCCGCCCCCTCACAAACAGGGGGCTTTTACCCACACATGACCACGGACTGCGAAACGTTACTCTCGGACACGGACATCCGCATACAGTACCAACCCTTTTCTAGCCCTAGCACGGCTGTTTTCCGAGTCGTACCTGAGGCTAGAACAAAGGCAAACATCCTCGGGCCTTCCCCACGGCGCCATCTATTAATACTCCTTTCTTTTTTTTCTCTCTGAGCAATGTGGTCTTGTAGCACGTCGTATAGCACGCGGTTCTTTATAATTATTGGTTTGTGAAAGCGCGAGCGTTCTGGAGGGTTCTGGACCGGACCGTCGCGTGAGTGAAACGAGCACCGAGTTACCCTCAAGGTAGTGTTGTTTGTTTACTTGGATAGCCTCTTTTTGAAAATCAGAGTCTCCGCTGTCATGTCAGATGTCTAACAAGGCGTCTTCTCCACATGTCGTTACTTGAGCGTTTAGGAACTCTGGCTCCATGGTGGATGGAGGGCCAAACTGTTGGAGTTGTGTATTACGTTTGCTTCGCGAAACGCACGGGTTGAGTTTCCGAAACGGATCTCCGTGGCTAAGAGATGCCGCGGAAAGCTTATGGTTGTTAGCTATCAGGGTTGAGGCGTGTGATGTTCCAAATCAATGGGTCTGTTTACCGGATGGCAGCATGCGCGGCAGCTATCATATCGCAGGATTGCACGGTGGTGACATCTCGAGCGAGGATTGTGGAAGAAATGGGTTATGAGAGTCGAAGTATTGGGTGTGTTGAGCATTTGAGCGACAAATTGATGGTTTTTACAAAAAGTGGTATTATGTCGAAACATCATACTGGCCACTTTTGCTCAGAGAACGCAAGGAGTCTTACGAAGAGGGCATCTCGCTGGAATGCATCTACGGGTCCCACTCGTCATCATCACTAACCTTCCATACTGCAGCGTTGCAGTCTTGCTTCTCTAGGCCCTCTTTGAGCTCATCCCAAGTATTCACATTGTCATGCTCCATCCACAGTACCTCGTCTCTCGTAAAATCCACTCACCCCTCCCCACAATTCCGTCTTCCATCTCAACCTCTTGACCGTCTTCTCTTCCAGACATAGCGCCCCAAAGCTCAATGTGGTCCGCCTTCCCATCGGAACATTCTTTCAATATCGCCATCCTTGTAGCCTTGCCCCACTTCTTCCTTCAATCAGATCATGCCGCAAAACCGACACCAATTCTTTCTCGACATGATCCACTAATGGAGACAATATTGGTGATCCATTTGCGAGCATCCGGACGTGAGGATCAGAACTGCGATATTACAACTGCCCACAGGCTACAGCACATGTGTACTCAGTTTTCATACCAACTGCAGAACTTTGGCGGCGTGCATTTCATCGTTGCTCACTCGTCCCAGATTCCGATTCAGTAATTGCAAATATACTGCTCGCAAATTATGCAGCGCCTGTGAAAGTAATGTGGTAGAGTTCGGCAATATTAGCGGGTATGCAACGCAGAAAAAGGAAATTGTAATAGTCGACTCAGGCCATTAGTCTTCCTCTTGTAAGATAAGCTGTTTTGAATCTTTAGATAGTTTTATGTCCATGCTGTAACGGTGGGATACGGATGCGCGTGACGATCGAGGCTGCTCAACTGGCTCTGAATGCGTTAGAAGAATTGGAGAAGCATTCGAGACTGAAACTATACGAGGACAGCTCGCGAAAGATGTGCTGGATCCTAATCGAGCTGCGCCGTCAACATGGCGTTATAGAGTCTGACAATGTTTTTGCGTCTGTTGGTGGTGAGGAGTGATGGGACGGACGGTTTCGCAGAGCCCGAACGTACGTTGCCCTTTGCTTCGCCTGGAACTACCCCATCGACCCTCAGCCTCCTGGAAAGTTCGCACACTCTGACACAACCATCTAGGTACTGACAGTTTATTAGGCTCGCAAATCTAAGATTGACGTTACATGCGAGATGCTCTGACATCCAAATTTTTTTCTCCGCCGACTCTTTCTGTTCTCTTTCCACCCGTGATTGCCGCCGCGCCAAGTTTCATCCACCACCCATACAAGCACGAGGCACTTGCACACCCCTAGATAACAATTGTTCCATTCTTCCCCGTAACAAGTTCAATCTCCCCGGGGATGACGGTTCCACTCTCCACAGCCGCCGCATGTCCTCTGGCCAACGTACCATAAACCGGCAAGTACCTGTCCAAAAACGGCAGCACCTCTTTCGCACCGGGGGTCGCGCGCCAGTCTCTCATCAAATCACACACAATGGAGAAGAGCGAGACGAGCTGCACACCTGCGGCTTGCATGCGCGCATTTGCCGTGTCGCGCACGAGCTCCGTGTAGGTACCGCTGGCTTCGACATTAGCGAAGACGGAGTAGCCTTCTGAGCGGAGGGCGAGGGCAAGGAAGGTGGTGCAGACGTCTGTTGTAATGCCGCCGACGATAATTTGGGTTTTGTTTGCAGCGCGGATAGCGGCCCGGAAATCGGCGTTGTCCCAGGCGCTGGGTGGTGTGTGTTAGCTGACTGCGAGTTGATGGACGCTTGGATGGGTGGGTAAGAGTAAGAGATGAAGAAGAAGAAGAAGAAGAAGATGACCTACTTGACCTCGCCTTGACGACGGATAAGTGGAGCGTCGGGATACATCTCCAACATTTCCTTGGGCAAAGGGCCGTTGGGACCTTGGTCCGCAGACGTGCTCATTATGACGGGGATGTCGAAGACCTTGCCTAGTTCGGCATGTGCTAGGATGTTTTGCTTGTAGAGTGTTGGATCCCAATCTCTAGCAAGTTGGAAAAGACCGACTTGCAAGTCGAGAATCAGGAGTAGCTACATGAGATGTCAGACGGAAGGATAGGCTCAAAAGTAGGATGACAACCTACCGCGTTGTCTTTGTCGATGCGCTCCCATGGTACAGCTGGAATGTGTTAGTTACTGGAAGACATGTCTTGCTAGACAATCGTACCATCACCGCGAACGGTGTTGAGAAGCGTGAGAACTGCAAGAGCGATGGTGGAACCGAACTTCATATTGAAGAGTGTTGATGCGATTGACTAGGCAGGCTGTACTAGGAAGTGTTCGATAGCGATGCGATGGTCGAACACTTACAAGCGGCTCAACGCTCTTTTTATATCTCATCCTCAGCCACCGCTTAACTTCTATATCCCGCTCAAAGCCCGGTCCATTGAATCTCGTCCACCTTGCCAGCGTCTCTTCGCGCCTTGGCTCACAAGCCAATCCTCGTACAACGTGGTTCAAGACCACTTCTAGGTGGAGCCTCCTACCCGATTTCTGCTTCGCGCAGCTTCTCGACTAACATCTCCATCTGGTAATTCTGCACTCCAGCGATATGCAAGTCATGACTAACCATCCATCTAGATTACTCTCAGCCTCACTAGAACAGACTTGGTTACACTCCACGGCGTAGCCCCGCTTTATCGCCCTTAATTTACTTATCGTGCATGTCCGAAAGTGGCTTACCGTCGGTACCTAAGGTGTTGACTTGACAACTCGTGCATGCCGACAACTAGTATTAGTTTTTCCTGAATAAGTCTTTGATAATCAGCAGTAGAACACGCAGTTCATCTCGTGTACTACTGCCCCATGTTCCTTCGTCTCGCTTGGAGCTGTCGTGCAATGACCGCGCTTGTGGGGAGCTACCTAGCATCCGGATTCCGCCTGCAAAAGAGCTGCCAATCAGCAACATCGACTCTTATTCATCAGCATTTGGTCATCCGCGCTTGCTATCAAGTGTGCAGATTTTGTGCGCGGATTGAATTCTCCTGGATATCGCTGCTTGTGGTCCGTTAGTCACTGCTTAGAAAATCACGCGCATGCTGCTGGGTGTCGATGATCGGGGCCTGTGTCGTAGCAGGCGGACTGGTTCCGCGCTTGTGTTCATCGAGTCTGTGCCAGCTATGGCGGCGGTGGGGTGGTGCAACTCCCAGCTGGAACACTAACGATCGGCGAAGACTTTTGAGATGGACGAGATGTTAGAGACGGGGTCGGGGAAGAATACAGATCATGGCTCTCAACAGGCAAAAGAAGCATTGATCATTAGTAAGCGATAAAAAACACAGCGCGCAAAGCTTTCAACAAACGATTATCAGACTCGGAAGCTACAAGGCAATAAGTATTAACTCTCTACTATGCTAAGCCAAGGCACACGATGGATGTTCAAAGACTCTTGGTCCACTCCGAAGCCGGACAAGTAAGCAACGAGACAGAGTGCAATACGTTCCACCTGTTACTGCGCAGAAAGACCGTTGCTTGCCAAGAAGTCCTGGACGACCTGGTAACCAGCTGTGGCATTGTAGTGGAAGTTCAAGCCATGACCAGTGTTAGGCTGGATGTACGACTCGAAAGCCGAAGCTGAGGGGAAAGCCATGGCCACGCTCTCAGGGATGTTGGAGGTGTTGGTACCCATGATTTGGCCGTAGCAGTTGCCTCCGCAGAACGGGACATCGGTCTCGCCTGTAAGGACGAGGACTGGGCCAGTGAAGGGGGATGAGCTAGGCGAACTACTGATAGTCAAAAGCTCGCCGGTGGTGACAGGCTGCTTGGTCTTCTCAGCCGCAAGAGCTAGGCCGACATCGTAGTTGCTAGGTTCGAGGAAAGCGTACTGTAGGGCAGTGAGGTCTGAGTGCGTCATGTAACCAGAAGGGTAGTCGTATGAGGCAACAGTCTTGTTATAGCCATTGATCAAGTCAAGGACTTCGGTAGTGGCAAGCCCGTTCCATACCTCGTCTGAAGTCAGGTCCACACCAGCGGCTGAGAGGATTCGTTCAACGCCGCTGACGACATCGTCGCTGAGGCCGTAATCGCTGGCGACGTTACGGATGATGGAGTTCGCGGCACTTCCGAAGCGCAGAGGCTGGTTGAGGCGAGCGCTGTGCAGATTCCATCCAGCAACGATGTAGGCGAAGAATTGCCCCGCTACAGAGAAACCAGTAAGGACAACACCGTCCGTGTTTTCTGGGTAGAGCGCCGAAAGCCAGTAAGACTGCACACTGCCGAAGGAGTGACCAACGTGGATGACCTTGTCGTATGCACAGCCAATCTCTGGAATCTTGCCTTTGCGTAATAGCGTGGTGACGGAGTTGAGGGCTTCAACTTGAGCTTGGGCCTGGATTCTGATGAGAGATGTATGTGATCAGTAAACCATTCACAGTGATTCTTCTTACAGCTCACTTACTGGTTCAAAGGATCTCCATGAGACGAGTTGCCAATGCCAAAACGGTCGATTGCGAGCGTACTGTAACCAGCAGCTAAGGCTACGTTGACATAGCTGTTGTTGTAGTTGTCGTAATCAAGATCCCAGTACGTCTTGTCGAAGCCAATACCGTGGGTCAAAAGTTGAATGGTGCTGCTGTTACCACTGTCTGGTTTACAGTACTGCGCAGAGATATTGTAGGTACCCTGCAGCGTCTGGTAACCCTCGAGAAGCTCTGCAGTGTAATTCTTTCCGAATTGGTTAAATTGAGCGACGAATGCACCAATATCAAGGTTACTTTCGACCGGCACTTCCTTGAACTGTCCTTGTCTTGAGGTGATGGGTGTCTGAATGATGAAGTTCGAGCATTGCCTGGCGGCCGCAATGCCAGCGAGGGCAAGGGGTAGCAATGCTGTGACTGGAGTCATGCTTGTGCGCGTAATAGGGTTGAGTAATTAATGTCCTGTGGAATACTTTCCCAATGCTTGACCTGGAAGATGAAGAGAAAGGAAGACTTCTGACTCAAGAGTGTGAGTTGGAATAAATACCTGAGCTTAGTATGTTCGTATTTCCACCGCAATTGATTGTGGCTGCCCGATTATGTAGGACGTGGCCGTGTAAGCATGCGACTACCTAGGTAGCTGCGTCATTCCATGGCGACCCTTTCCAAATCAAACCCATCAGCAAAGTCATAGCGCAAAAACCCGCCGATCCAAAGTTCCCATAGCGTTATCAAGCGGTTCGTCCATCGGAATTTGCGTTGTGTAACCAATGGTCAAATGTCGGCCTTCTGGTTACAGTACAGCGAGAAACGGTCTGCATATGAAATCAGCAACAATCTCAGGCGCCGGCAAGGCCACATCCGCGAACATGAAATCAAGGAGGTTACTAAAGTGTGTAGTCTCAAAGGCGGGCACAGCTCCGGCCTAGGAGCGGAAATTCCTGCAGCATCATAGGTTGAATCGAGCAATCGATGAAGCATCTCGAGCGCTAACTCCAGTATGTGGAGACTACTTTTCCACCTCCAGCGGAAGCCATCATGCGCAAGTACATTGCGATGTTGCATCCTAGAATACATCAATAGCACCTGCATATGACGTATGAAGGCTTTGTGAAGCCTCGCCACACAGCATCTTCACGCTGCAGGGTGGGCAGCCACTTTGTGCTTTTGAGCGGTAGTTTAGTGGAGACGCAGAGAATCCTTGCAGTCCAGGCTAACGTTCATTACTTGCGCCTATGCGCTTGTGGTGTAGTTTCGGAAATACCAGCGGTACGCAACTTGCATGAGGATGCATGGTCGGAGAGAACTCGAGGCTGACTCTGCGCTGCGACAGGACAGAGCAAGAACGTGTAAGCAACGATACGTTGACATTCGGCAGACAGACCACCTTCGATAATGACGCAATAGTAATTGCCTTTGAGCTGTCATTGAGCACGGTTGCTACGCCCGTAGTGTTGATTATTGATGTGCGCTAAGCATTTGGAATTCTCGCGCCTTGATGCAGATGGAGTCCAACTCCGAGGACATCATGATACGCTCTGGGGCGGCAGCGAGGCTTCCGCGGCGATCGCAATCGCGCGTTTCTTTCTAGAACCTTTATTTCCAGTAGCGGCAGTGGGTTTTGATAACCGGCAAGAAAGGGGCGGGATATAAGCAAGCAAAGAGTATGTGGTGGACGCGTCCTAAGAGATGCCGCCGCTAGCCTTAACCGTTCCACGTGACTGCTAGCTTGAGCCTTGCTCATTACAACTCTGACAAACATTCAGCCAACTTTTAACCGATTCATTTAGGAAACCTTCTTCTTCAACATGAAATCTCCGCCCTTGACCGCCTTGTAGATGCCATATAGTCCACTCAACAGAGCATTGCTCTTCACGATCCTTTTCAGCGTACCTTTTAGGCCTGGGCCGAATTCCTCCTTCCTTCCCCGATCTTTCACCTTGTCCCATATCGTTGGCAGGGAATGGGCATTATATTTGCTACGGAGAGCGTCGTACTTGTGCTTGTCGTAGACTTGCCACCATTCATCTTCGGTGTAGAAGACACGCGAGTATAACCACTTCAGTCCACCGAGCTCGCGCATCTTTGCTTCAATTTCGCGATTTGCGCGAACGTACTCAACTTCGCTGGAAGGATATGGGCCCCAAATTCCAACGCTGATGTAGTTACCGTCATATGCGCCCATCTGCTTCCCACCGACTGGGCCCTCGAATGGCTTAGGATGCCCCATCGAGCTCCTGCCGTCCTGTCGCAGCGGACATAGCCAGATCGGGTACAAGTTGAAAGATTGATCCGCGTACTCGAGGAAAGATGCGGTGTTGCCGGCCGGGAATGCGATGTCGTGGATGATATACCGGTCCGTGTATCCAGATGCATGTAACGCGTGATACATGATCCTTGTGTGCATGAAGTAGTCCAGCAAGAAGCGCGTGAACCACACGAAGGGGACCATGAAATGCTTGTAAGCATACATGCCCATCCAAAATGCTCCACGATCGTAACGAAATAGGTAGTCTTCTACCGGAACTAGCTCTTTTGTAATTGTGCCTTTCGACGCAAGTGTCTTCGCGCGTATCCAGAACCACTCGTCCCAAGGTCTAGAAAATCGTTGGACCGGTAACCCGGGCGTATGTTGTATGTCAACGAGGCGTCCTGTTACTATAACTCCGGCGCCTTTGGAGAACAAGACACCATCAACGTAGTCGTTCTTTTGGTCGGTGGTGTGGTATTGCATCTTATCTGCGGCGTTCTCAAAGGAAAAGGTTGGGTGGTAGGTAACCTCGACTAGTTTCTTCAAAGGGATAAGCTGTATTTCCACCAACGTGAGTACTCCAAGGGTTCCAAAGCTACCCCTTAAACCTTGGAAGAGCTTTTGATTCTCGGTTTGGGAAGCCGTAACAAGCGTGCCGTCTGCCAACACGACTTCGACGCTCAACACAGTGCGATCGAAGAAACCATATTTGAAACTGCTGCTCTCTCCTGCTGTACCCACAAATCCTCCTCCTACAGTAATGCCTGGGAACTCCATGACAACAGGAGGCAGCAAGCCCGCCTTCATGGTTTCCTTGACCAAAGCATCCATGGGGACATTGGGTTCGACGAGCGCTGTTCTGTTCTCCCTGTTGATAGATGAAACGTGGTTGAGGGAGCTGACGTCTACAATAGTCTCTCGGTCGAAGCTGGCATGGCGTGTGCTGTTGGTGCTGCCGTGATAGACCCGAAATGCCGTTTTGGTGTGGTAGAACTGCTGTATGCGAGAACGAACTGTCTCTACAGTAGCCTTGTGGTGCTCCATCCTGAAAAATCGTGTCAAGCCGTTGATTTCCTTGGTACCTGCTTGATGTGTGGCTCAGGAGGCTGAAGAAGTTGCGTTAGTAGCGGATCGTCCTTGGGCCACGAATCCACGGGCACAAACCACCAGTCCTTCTCGTCCTTCTCGTCCTTCTCTCGGCAATTGCGGCGACAAGATTCTACAAGTCTATCGGCCGCCTCCAGCTACCGTTTCCGTTGTATACGCAAGCGAAAAAGTGGAACTGAGTCATTTTCCCGATCGCCGTACGCCAGCGTTCTTAGCGAGTCCATCGTCTTCCGCGCTTCCGGGCGCGCACTTCCATCACACGCGGAATCGAAGGCGACAGGCGCGCATCTGAATGCCAGTTTGGCTGTTCTGAAGTACGTTCAACGACAACTTCTCCCCGTTCACATGCCTACAATGACAACAAATTTCTCAAAAAGCAATGCAGAATGAAGCTTTGCCCCGCACAAAAACAGCTCTTGGCCCGGCGCGAGTGGTCCGATATTGGCTTTAGCAGGATCGGACGGGTAGTGGAGAAGGCTCAGCCTTGCGCTTATATATACATTAAAAGTAATGCGACACCATGTCCTCTTCATCCTTGGATCGTCCGATAACTTGGTTACATCGCACTGCATCATTACGTGCATACCATGGATACACACAACTCGACAGTAGCAACACTCGCATCGCAGGTAGCCCGATTCAGTGCCTCAAAGACTCCGTTTCGCATATACCATGGCTCTACGCTATCAACACGGAAATCTTCCCGTGATCGGAATCAAATCATCGACGTGAGCTCACTGAATCATGTACTGCAGCTCGACCAAGTCAAAAAGACAGTACTCGTAGAGCCGAACGTGCCGATGGATAAGCTTGTGGAAGCTACAATGGCCAAGGGTTTCTTGCCCAAGGTCGTTATGGAACTCCCGAATATCACAGTGGGTGGTGGGTAAGTCATCGCAACAAGACGTACCCCAGCGGGCACTCGAGTCATTTCCAACTTCACTATGACGAATACCGAGCTGCGAAAATCCGAGCAAGGGTACGCTATGGCAAATGGCTAACTAGTGTTGATAGGTTCGCTGGCACCAGTGGCGAAAGCAGTTCTTACAAGTATGGGCTGTTTGACCGCACCATTTCGGGCATCGAACTTATCTTAGGAAACGGCGAGGTGGTATGGGCATCGGCAGAAGAGCACCGTGACTTGTTCTTTACAGCGGCAGGGAGCTGTGGAAGCTTGGGCGTCATTACTCTACTCAAAATGGAGCTTATCGACGCACGTCGCTTCGTTGAACTAGAGTACATCCCAGTCGGCTCAACGACAGAGGCCGTCGAGCAATTGCGACGCTACCAAGATGACCCGGAGGTCGACTACATGGATGGCATCCTGTATTCGATGACGAGCGGCGTAATCATGATCGGCCGCTTGACCGATGCTTCAGTGGATAGGAGGATTCAGAGTTTCGACAAAGCGACAGACCCTTGGCTATACATGCATGCAGAGGACATTCTAAAGCGGATACAGAGCGAGAGAACAACATACAGGGAGCTGGTCCCTGTGCAGTCATATCTCTTCCGTTACGACAGAGGTGTCTTTTGGTCAGGACTGCGCGCGTTCAAGTACTTCGTTACGCCCTTCAACCGTCTTACGCGTTTCCTACTGGATCCTTTCATGTATTCGCGGACAATGATCCATGCCCTGCATCGTTCAGGTCTCGCAGCCCGAACCATGATCCAAGATTATGGGGTACCCTATGATGCAGCAGAGGAGTTTGTCAGATGGACTGACGAAAGGACGGGCATCTGGCCGCTCTGGCTGTGTCCGGTGAAGTCAGCACCTCATGGAGAGCGTAGCTTCTCCCAAGGCAACAACGTCAAGGACGACATTCTCCTGGACGTGGGTATTTGGGACATGGGACCAAGCGACGCTCACGCATTCATCAAGCTGAACCGGGATTTTGAGGCCAAAGTCACGGAGCTGGGCGGCATGAAGTGTCTATATGCGCATGCGTACTATACTGAGCAAGAATTCTGGGAAATGTACGACGAGAAGAAGTACATGGAGCTGCGGAGAAAGTACCACGCGGAGAGCTTGCCTAGTGTCTACGACAAAGTGAAGGTGGATCTGCAGGGCGTTGCGGGAGGGGAAAGCAGCAAGAAGACAGAGTCGTGGAGCGAGTGGGCACAAGGGCAATTTTGGGAGACGTGGCCCTTTGGGGGACTGTATGGAGTTGCAAGCGCAACAAAAGGGTTGTTTTTCCAGAGCGACTTCTTGTTGAACAAGTGAATCGGCGCATCCATGGGGCCGGAGATGGCGGGCAATCGGGAGATGCATTGCATCGGCATACCCCTCAAAAGCATCGTGAGCCACCTCCGGGTCGTCTGTTGCCCTGCCAGCTGCCTGCATGTCCAGAACAAGCTTGGAGTGACGATGACTATACTACGTGTGAAGGGCCGGATATGACGTCGCATTGCCCTGGCCGTGTAGCAATAGTTGACGACCAGCAAACCGGTTCACGGCCTGTTTCAGGGGGCGTATTTGGTGTTGGTGAAAACGGCGCGTCGACGTCAGCGGAGGTTGGCGTGAAAGAAGAAACGCACTGAAGCCTCGACCCCAACCACCCCATTTCGCCGCCTGCCCACGACTTTTTGAATACATGACAACTTGGCCCTGCCTCTCTCCATCCACACCCCGCTACGGCCAATTCCACCACGCCCGCCGCGTGTGCCAACTGCAACACGACACGAGCTCTTCGGAATCACGGGCCATTGGACCATCTTGCCCTGTTGACGAGCTTTTGGCCAGGTACGCCTCTCCACAACCACGTGTCGCGACAATCCACCGCCGCCTCAAGAAGCCGCCTCGGCGCATCCTGTATGTATACCGAAGATACTCGCAGCCCACACTTTTCGATTCGCTCAACCATGGCGCGCCTCAGTGGCCTTCCGTCTGAGCACCATCACGAGGGCCCTGGCGACGCTCCTCGACGCAAGCGCGGCCGCCCGTCCAAGAACCAGACACCAACCGAAGAAATGTCCTCCGGCGGCAAGCGAACCGCGTCGCCCTCGGCAGAGCTCTCGCAGACGAAGCGCACCAAGCGCGTCCAGGTCGACGAGGACGAGGACGAGGACGAGGACGAGGACCAGCTTGCCGGAGAGATGCACCAGTCCTTCTCGCCGTCGCAGTGGGCAGACAACATCAACGTCGACAGGCAGAGCAGCAGCACCGCGACGCGCCGCCACAAGCGCCGACACTCGGAGCCTCCCGTTGCCGCCGACGATGACGACGACGAGCTCATGTTCAGCCGGCCAGCCTCCACACAGCCGCTACCCGGCCTGACACCCCATCTCGACCGTGTTGGTGCCTCCCGCAGCCGCTTCACCAACACCCGTCGCTCCCGCATGTCCATGCCAGCTCAGCTGCACGTTGAGCGCGTCGATGAGATTGACGAGAACAACGGCAACCGCGTCCAGTTCGCGCCCCTCACACAAGTCCTTGATGGCCGCGCCCGCCGCCGCCTCCGCCGAAGCCATCTGAGCCAGGAAGTGAACGACTTTGAACATCACCAGAAGAAGGACAAGAAGATGTTCTTGGAGCTACGTCGCCAGCTGAAGGCACAGGACGACAAGATCAAGGACCTCGAGTACCGCCTCGAGGCCCGCCGACTTGGTGAGATCGACCTCGCAGACGCAGACGCCGACCATCTGCAAGTGGAACTAGATGAGGCTCGCCAGCAGATTGACGAGCTGCGCGCTTCTTCCTTGTACAATGGCGACGAGAACGAGCCAGTTGACTTGTCCGACGACGAGCATGGTCTGGTCATGGTGAACCCCGACGAGCTGAACATGTCGCAAGATCTCGACATGGAGCCAACGCCTGCCGGCAAGTACGCCTCGCGCGCGCTGGACATCTCTAGCCAGATGACACTTGAATCCCTCCCAACCCTATCGCAACTTAACCGTGATAGCCTCACCGAAGGCGAGCATGTCATAATGGACAAGATTGAAGACGAGGCCGTCGAGCGCTACGAGCGGGAGCTGAAGCAGATGAGCAAGGCCCTGGGTGAATCCCAAGGTGCGCTGCGCTTGATCACCATCGAGCTTCAGAACCTTCGCTTCATTGAGGCCGGTGCGTCTTCGACCGAAATCCTGACCGCACTGCGCCATGGCTTCGAGGACCTTCGCGCCGAAATCGAAAAGTTCTTCCCTGGTACCACCGTTGGTCTTACTAGCCAACAACTTCTTCACAAGGTTCCTGAGCTTTTCAGTGGCCTCCTCTTCGAGCTCAAACAGAAGCTCACGCAGATCAGCAGCTCCCAGAAGACTGAAGTGCTTCTCCGACGGCAATACGAAGGTGTTCTTGACCTGCTTGGCGAATCAGACGAGCGCGTGAAGCAGCTAGAGTCTGACGTCTTCACACTCGACAAGGCAAATGAGGACAAGGCGCGCGTCATTCTTGATCTTGAAGAGCGCAACGCCGCCTTGACGACACTTTCTACCGAGCAGGAGCGCCAGCTCGCCGAGCAAGGTGCTCAGATTGCTGGCCTGCAAAATGAGAACGAAGACAAGGACACCTCCCTAGCACAACTACGCGAAGCTCTCGAGAAGTATCGCGCGGACCTTGACAACGTTACCGCCGACGCAATGGAATTCGAGACGACCCACCACGACACGATTGCCCGCATGGAACAGGAATACACTGAGCGTATTCAAGCTCTGGAGGTCGAACTCGATGCTGAGCAGGAGGGTCGCGATGCCGCCGAGGCTGAAGTTCAACAAAAGGATACTTACATCGAGGAGTTGGAAGACAGCATCGCGCGCATGGAGACTGACGTGGATAACATCACCACCGACATGGATACGCTCAGGGATCGTCTAGATGCCCAGACTGCCGCCTGCCAGGCTGCTGAAGGCGAGCGTGATGACCAGATCGAGCAGGTCTACCAGCACGCCAACACCATTGAGAACCTCAATGAAGCCATCATCGAACTCAAGGAACAGCTTGCCAACACCCGAGAGAATCTGGCTTCTGAACGTGATCAACGCGAGAAGGCCGAGGCTGATCTTGACGAGGCAAATGAGAAGATTGAAGATCTCACCACCCGTCTCCATGACACTGGCCTCCAGGCTAATGAGCTGCGATCCAAGCTGTTCCAACTTCAGCAAGAAAAGGAGAATGCCATCGCAGAGCTTCAAGAAGAAGCGGAAGAGCGCGAGCTCGAACTCAATAATCAGCTTGATGATGAGATTCAGCTTCGTCAGAACAAGGAGGACACCATCGTCCAGTTGGAGCAGCAGATCCTCGGGCTTGAGAGCGATATCACGACACTTGAGAACAATCTGTCTGACATGACAGACGCTCGCAACCAGCTCGAGCAGGATCGCGACGTTCAAGTTGCCAACCTTGATGCTCAGCTCACCGACCTCAAGACCAAGTACGTCGCACTGGAGAACTCCACCAACTCTGCCATCACCTCGCTCCAGGCCAACATCACGGACCTCAACAACCAGATTCAGCGGCAGCAAGCTGAGATCAACAATCTCTTGGACCAGGTCACTGAGAAGGAGCGCATCTACCTTAAGGATACGACCGCTCTCAAGAGTAAGATTGAAACCCTCGAGGAGGATCTTAACGTCCAGAAGGCCGATAATGAGGGCTACCGCAAGGAAAATCTTTCGCTTTCAAAGCGTGTCGAGTCCGAGGCTAATGAGTTGCTTAACATCGTCGGCTCTCATGCTAACGAGGTTAACGCCCTTAATGCTGTTATTAAGACACAAGAGGCTACCATCAAGAGCCTCCAAGACACCTCCGCGAAGCGCACCACGGAATACGAAGAGATGATTGAGGAGCGTACAACTGAGCTCACTGAGATGCGTCTTCTAGGTGATGCTCGCCTCGAAACCATCGTACTTCTTGAGGCGCAGATCGAAGAGATGAAGGAACGCTTCCGCCTCGCTGAGGAAGATATTCGTGCCACCATCGATGCTCTTACCATCTCGCAACGTCAACTTCAGGAGCAGAATGAGCGTCTTGCTGATGACTTGAAGCGCCGCAACCACGATGCTCTGCAGGCCATCCAAGAAATGAAGCTCAAGCGCGTTGAAGTCAAGACCCAAGGCGTCGGCGACCTCCACCGTGTCGTTAACAGCAAGGTCTCCAAGACGAGCGAGAGGGTCAAGATCGGAAAGAAGGGCAAGAAGAAGGTCACCAAGCGTCAATGGGACTCCGGCTTCGGCGTTGATGAGAACGTTGAGGACGAGGAGCTCAATGGAGAGGAGCCGCTTGCTGCATAGACTGCAGTATGTGACGATGCCAAGTTCGCATGATGACTTGGGGGTTTGGGTTATCTTTGTCGCCTATGTTGATGCTGTCACTGCAGGACAGTAGTTTTTTCTCTTTTCTTCTTTCTCACCCTTCTTGGACCTATCACTTTGGGCAACAGATTGTTTCGTTTTGTCACGAAAAACACCCAGCACTGACTGGCATTGCTATCTTTACGACTCGACGGGGCTTGGCTTCGTCGCTTTTTGTTTGTCAGGATAAATGGCGGTACGATATCGCGGTGTTATTGCATAGCTCACGGGTGTCTGGGTTACAAGTCACGGTAACGGGGGGGGGGGGGGGGGGGGGGGGGGGAAACTACCTTGCCCATTGATCGGGTTCTACAACCCCCCCAACCGCACACCTAACAATCAAAGGTTGCCAAACTTCCGATCAGTCAGCCAACAACAAAACCCTTCTTCCAAACTCCTCTTCCTGGCCTTCCTTTGCTGTCAACCGCCACCACCGCCGCTACCACCGCCGCCGCCGCCGCTCAATCTCATCGCACTGGCATACCGAACCCTCTCACCAAAAGACGAATGAAGACCACCAGTCGAGCTAAAAATTGGGTAGCAAAAGCCTCGAACCGTCATCCGCCCTCGTGCGATGACGATGAAAACGTGCTTTTCCTCTTTGTCACTTTTGCTATTCTCATCGTTGTTTTTTTTTTTTTTTTTTTTTTTTTTTTTTTTTTTTTTTTTTTTTTTTTTTTTTTTTTTTTTTTTTTTTTGTAGGCGGTTGTTGTTGAGCAGGAGACTCGGATCATACAGTGGGGGGAGGGTTGGTGGTCCGTCGACTGGGTATGGAAGTAGTGAGGGGGGTAAGAGGAAGAGAGTTAGGGGGGAGGGGGGGAGGAGGCGTTTATGTGCAGGAGGAGGGAAAGGAGAGGAAGTTGATTAGTGGAGGGAGTGGTGGTAGTGGAACAGGGGGGAAGAGGAGAACGGAGGTTTTGAGGAGATGGATGTTCACTTTACAACAGAGCAGAATCCAGAATGCGTGTAGGGAGGATGAATCCGATTTCGTACGCAACGAAGAGACAAGGGTTTAAGTAACCCCCGCCAGGAAAGGAAAGAGGACGACGGAGAAACGCTATGCAACGATGCGCCTTTCACCTCGCCTCGCGTCACACCTTCGGCTTCAACAACAAGTCCATCAAAACGCGGTATTCTTCCCTCAGAGCCGTGACTTCCTGTCTTAATTCCCTTTGCTCCTCGGCTAAACACGTCATCTCCTGCACCACCGTCCTCGCCTCGTCATGCACAATATCCAGACCCACTTCCTTGGCCTTCTCTACAGACGGCCCGTCAACGGCATGCAAACCATCACGAAACATACCGGATGTAGCTCGCGGATACAGACTACTCGGTGAACTAGTGGATAGCGGGGTGCCTAAAACATGCGTACTGAGCTGGTGGTGGGGTAGGGGTGGCTTGGATACGTTGGAAGAAGACGCTGATTGATTGGTATCCTCTACGCCAATATCGCCATGTTTTGCGTCTTTGGCTACGCCGGAGATTGAGCGGGAGTAAACACTGCTTGGTGAATCTGCTCGCGTGTCGAGCGATTGTGGTGTAGGCTGTCGTTGGAGACTTGGTGTTGGGTTGCGATGACTGTAATTTGGGACGAGACTTCTTTTGGTGATAAGACAGGGTGGGGGAGATTGGAGACTGTCAAGAGAAGATGAAGAAGCTGCTGCGATGGCCACAAAGACGTGGTTTTGCGCAGGTTCTGGCCTCAAATCCAGATCGCTCGATCCTGCAATGTCGTTTGCGCTTTGTTCGGCAGTCGCGTCTTTCCCAGCGCTTGACGTTGAGCATGAGCCTGCACTGCTGCGGAATTCTAGCTGTGATTCGACTTGTCTTGGAGGGGTCTTCAAAATTGAAGGCTTTGGGCCAGCTGGGGGAGCAGATTTCTGATCCGTCTTAAGCTCTTGCGACTTCCTCAACAGAGCTCTCTCGACCATCTGGGCATTGGGACGGGAGGACAGGCTACTCGGGCTATCCAGAGGCGACGACAATTCCGGGTCAGCGATGACATCATGACGCTGAGCCTTTGGCACGACCGCTGAGCCATTTGATACTTCCATAGTGGAATCCCGATGCCTGATAGACACTTCTTTCATCATGCGGGAGGTTGGAAGAGAGTGAAGACTGCTAGTTGTATCCAGCACAGTAAGAGAAGTTTGATGCAAGGGCATTGGTCGGATTGTCTTCGTGATAGTTGAGGCAGTCATTGAATCTGGACTTAGATGATGATGTGGCGCTTTTGGTCTGCATCTTCGCGTGGAAGGAGGGGTGAACCATTCTTGATCCGAAAACTCCGAATCACTAGATGAGCTGGGCGGTGTTTGTGGAGCGGAAATGGGCTGTGCCTGAGAGGGCGTTGGTACATTTGACGACTGATGTATCTGTGGCCATCTTCGACTTTCTTGTATTGGGGGATAGGGTCTGGATGTCGGCCGTACTGCGCTAGCGTCAAAAGGAGCTGGTAAAGACCGGTGAGGAGGCGACTGGAATGCCTCTGTGGAGATGCGCGGTCGTACCGATGGCTTCTTCACAGGTCTATTGCGCACTCGCTCGACGCGGAGAGGCGAGCCTTTCGACACATCTGAGACTCTACGCCTAGGCACTCTCGACCTAATTTCTCTAGACTCATCGGGGAACAGGTCTGGCGGTGGTCGACCAGGCACTGGCTTTGTTGCCACAGCTTGCTTGATGGGTGATACAACCTTCTTGACAGTGTCAGCCTCCTCGTCAGAAGAAGTCGATCGCTCCCCTTCCACGATATCTACAACTGAACGAGGCATTGATGACAGCGATGATGCGCGAGTCGGAAGCGCAGAGGGCGTGGTCATGTCGCCAACCCACTCAACAGCCGTGACAGATACTCCAAAGGCAATCTCATGTACTAATAGACCTAGAACGTTGAAGACGAGAACCTTCCCAGCCTGTGTACCGATTGCAATCAGTGTCTCGGAGCCTTCATAGACCTCTCCAGCATCTTCTGTCGCATTACCACTTAGTAGCACCGTCCCATCTACTCTGCCCCTCGAACGTACTGGGCCTTTGGCAGAAACCGACAAACAAGCGGCAGGGCCAGAGACATGCTATGTCCGGAGTACTTTCCCTCCCTCTTCAAAGTCGACAAGTCGACATTTTCCATCATGCCTAATGCTAACAGCCCGCGATTTGTAGCCTGGTATTAACTCCGCCGCCGTAATACCGCCCATGGCTGACTTGTGGAGCTTCTTGATGACACCGACTCTGACGGGCTGTAACTGGAAGAACTGCGATTGATGTGTGCGAGACCCTTCGGAATGTTTTCGAAGTGAGGGAAGGAAAAGACGATACATCGCCAGTAACCCATCCCGAAAACCAATCACAAAGTTCGTGTAGGATAGTTTTGCGGGGCCATTCAAGTATTGGAACGCAGCGCAGGTAGCAGGCGAATGGGCATCCGACGGGCGAAAGTTTACCGCGGCGCTGCGTCCCCATCTTTGATCTTGGAGGTATATGGTCGGCGGGTTTGGGGATGCCGAAATAAGTACAGTGCCATTACTGGATATCGCGATCACGTTCGGCGGAGATGGATGCGACGGCAAGGAAGGCAAAACCTCTCCATTGGGTATGGAGTATGCTTGAACTGAATTGTTCAGCGTCGTCGTAAAATACAACGTGCGCGAGTCAGGTGAGAACAAGAGAAGACGTGGTTCGCCCTGTTGCTATAGTCAGTTTGTTGCCCGTATTGCCTACTAGTAAACATGCCGCACATCGCCATTCTTCAACTTGTATTTCCTGTCTTTGCTTCGCATCGCGTCGTGCAGTATCACAACCTGGCCATCTGCTACAGCGAAGAGGCTGCTATTATCTTTTGCGGTGTGAGCGTTGACTATGCCGTTAGCGGTCTCGCACTCGAACAGCGTCTTGCAGACGAGCTGCGACCTCAAATGAATCGCGTTAGGTGTCGCAACGAACAAGCTCTGATCAAACGGTAGGCTTTGGGGATTTTCCATTGCTGGAAGTAGAATAGTGATGGGTTTAGGGGTGTCGTTGCGGTGAGGTGACAAGGAAATGGATACCAAGATGGGGCGATAGCATCATCGAACACGCCAGGGCAGGTGCTACAAGTCGACATGTGAAGCTTTGGGGTAGTCACGATGGGACGTCGCCATCATGCGATCATTCTTCTGTTATGGATGACACATACTCATGCCGGGTCGTGACAAGTGAATCCAAACATATAAACGAGTTCTATCAGTCTGTCCTTGCTAAACCACCCGTCCAGTCTACTTCAACTTGGCGTGTTGCTTGCCCCATTTCTCTGCAATCTCTTCCTCCGAGAATTTCCTTGTCTTGCGCTTCAGCATCTCGACTTTCTCATCAAGTGTAAGCTTCATCTGGTCGCCCATGGGTACGAGGCATTTAGCAATGTGCTCGTAATTCTTCCTCAGCAAATTGACCGTAAGAAAGAAGTAGTCAATGTTGTAGAACACAATTGCGTGTTCATCAGAGTACTGTTTCTTCTGCGACAGGAACGCGACTGGGTGCTCACGCCAATGGCGGAGTGGGTTGAGGTGATGAGAGGTGTGATAGCCATCGTTGTAACAGTATCGGTTGCTCTATTTTAGAGTCAGCAGGGTATTCGAGAATAACCAAAGAAGATGAATCTAGACTTACGGGTACGTCAATAAGCGTGATGCTCGACCTAAAGTCAGAGTCCGGCTCGACCTCGTCAACGAAAGCATGCTGGCCCCAGTTGCCAGTCATCAAAGCCAGGCGCATGAAAGCGAGAGGAATCAAGAATACGAACGCTGTTGCCCGAGCGTTCACAAAATTGTACATCATGTACAGGAAGATGTAGTTTCCGACCTCGCAACCGCCAGCTTGGAGCGCGAGATTGGGCTTGCGCGTGCGCAAGAAGTACATCGGCAAGTCGAGCCAGATCAGGAAGTAGAACCGACCAACATATTGCGCAAAGTCCCAAACGCTGTCTCTCTGGTATCGAATAGTGGAAGAAAGGTCATTGGGTCCGTTGCCTTCAACATGATGATGCTTGACGTGATGGTAGTAGTATGAGTTCCAGGTGTGGCCCATCATTGGATCAAGGATGTATGGGAACAGCCGGTCGACGAGATCATACTTCTTGCTGAGAACACCACGCATGTGAATATGCTGATGTTTCAGGAGAGTATATGCACCCATGTAGTAACCTTGCATGACGCAATGAAGCACAGCGTGCCACCAATGGAAGTTGATGTACAAGTACGTTGCTGATGGGATACTGGTGCATAGGTAAAGCAGTAAATGCGTTACCATAACAACATCGGTCTCGGCTCGCACAACGTGCTTCGCCCATCGAATGTAGGGGTCGATGATCCATCGCCGAAGAAAAGGGTTCTTGATGCTGGGCTCATCTACAGAGCTAAACACAGTGGTCTCAAAGCTATCAGACTTCGGGTCGTTGAGCTTTTTAAGGTAAGCAATTGCTTGCTGCTCCTGGTCTTGAAGATCTGTAAAAGGTTACTTATATGACCCAGGTCAAAAGCAGATATCTGTGCTTGATGCTTGAAGCCAACCACAACCGGCCGAGAGATGTACTGACCCTCCGGCGACGGCGTCACGAACTCGGAATGTTTGATACCCGAGTCATCAGAGTCTTCTGCTGCATCTGCCGTTGACTTTGCAGGCTTGGTCTCAAACAACTCGTACTCTTTCTGCAGTATGTCGAGAACAACCCGGTCCGGACCAGTTAGCTCTGCATCGAGAGGGAAAGCCAGTTTTCCCATCTTGTCGACGATATGGTAGGGTCGTTGTTGGGTTATGTGGTGATGGCGTGATGATTGCTCGTTGTGCCCGCTAAAAGGACCGGAAACAGGCGTTATTCACCGCCGAACAAGTAAAGACCGACCCGGGAAATGCAAAGGCAGTAGTGAAGGTCAATGGCAGACAGGCATAACGGGGTGTTGTGAGTTGGGTACAACGCTGTTGCTATGAAGCCAAGGAGCTGGAAGCGGTGACAAAACATTTAGCGCGGCCCCTGGCGATCCACACGGGTGGCGAATTCAGGGTCCTCAACTACCCCGCATTCGTCCACGCGCCGCCCTCGCACAACAGAGCAGGGCGCATATCAGGATTCGCACACAGTTTGTTTTCGGACGAAGCAAGGAGACGAAGCATCTGTGCTAGCCGATGTACCTCACAAAAGGAGCGGTGGATACGGCGTCTCCAGCAGTTCGTTGGAAGCTGTAAGCGCTCATCACCACCTAATGCTCCTTCTCGGCCCAGAATTCCAAAAACCGGCTCACAGTCCTCTCTTCCCAATAATGCGCCTCCCTGATATAGTCTGGCTCAGCGCTAACGTTCTTGATCCCATAGCTATCCCAATGATGATGACCAGCTCCCGCAATCAGGTAGCTCGGGTGCTTGTCGCTTCTGATCCTGGGCTGAGCAGCCAAATTCGAATGGTAGCATAGATCAAGCCAGACATTGGTGTTTCCATCTATGAGAGCAAGGTTCTCAGCTTGCATGTCCCAGCCTCCGTACTTGTTGTAGTACTGCAATTGGGGAGTTGCGGGAGTGCTGTTGTGCTCGCCAGGTGGGGAAAGCCCAGGTGCACCATTGTTGGGTGTAGTCAACTTGAAGGACGCGGGAGATGAGGGATGGGCCATTCGTGGGCGCTACTTGGTAGCCACCAGACGCTAAACAGGTTGATTAGAGGTATGAACGCGCTGTGCTGTTTGTGGGGTCAGCGTAGTATGTCTGATTTTGCGTGCCGAAGCAGCCCTCATCTGTGTTATCGATTCGTCCACTCTCGCAGTTCGGGATGAGCGTCTTCTTCACGTAATCAGCATATCCACCTAAACCAGTCCAAGCCTCGCCTTTGGAGTACTTGGAAAGCGCCGTGTCGATACTGCTGATATTTGCCGGCAGGTTGATGTTCGTCACGTTTGAGCAGAAATTGAAGAAGTCTTCAGAACCGTACCGGTCAGACCAGTCTTGAATGAGTCAGCGTCTGTCTGGTCACTATTGCGTACAGCACAATCACTTACTAAACTCTTGCCCAGTGTTGGTGGGATAGTTCACGGGACCACCAATCGGGAAAGCAATCGTCATAGCAAAATCGGTAGTGACACTGCTACCGATACCTCCAGCAAAGATGTCGTTGGACCAAAGATACAGTATCGACGACGCAACACCGCATCCCCATCTCCATTACCATCACCACCTGCTTCTACTCCCTACTCGTAGACCTAACCAATATACCAGCTCTCCTAAGTCCGGTTCGTAACTTCCATCTGCCTGATACTTTGAAGCTGGTACCGGTACGTGGCCCACCAGTCCTCGTCCCTTTCCTCACCCAGCCATGCGCTCTGGCCACTTGCACGCTTCCTTGTACTCTGTCTTCTTTTCTTCCTTGAAAATTCTGCATGAAGGATCACGCAAGGTGATGATGTTGGTAATGGCGATGCGATGGTAAGTGTGCGGACTCATGGAGACACAGAGGATTAGCGTCTTTTGGCTAGACTTCATTCCCTTTCCCAAGATCTTCACGACATAAAGCCACGGAAATTCAGGCAAGCAGGCCTCGGAAACGCAACATACTGCAGCCTTGTAGTGGGGTATTGCCCTGAACTTGCGTCTAGTATGCTGTGCGCTGCAGTGCAGGTAGAGGTGGCGGTCAGGTCAATGATTGGTCCACCCGTACTTCCAAAACATCAAATGTAGGTGTGTAAAGACACAGTAACTAGCAAGTGGCGTTTGTGGCGGTGCATCAGGATGATAGACTACATTGCAGTGACACTTTCATCTCCGAGGGGGAGCAAAAGGTCAGCATTTGATAGTTCAGATAGACATGTTACGAGCAAGTCTGCCGACGATCGACGATCAGTTGGTATGTAGTGAAGTTAATCTATTACACTTTAGCCGGATACAGCATCTCGCATCTGGAGCCTGGGGTGTTCCTTGCTTACGACCTCCAAGCTTCATTGGTACTGCATAGTTCAACTAGTTGTACTCGAGAGAACGCATGTTCTGGTGCCTAAAGATAGGCTGAATCTAAATTTGCGCACCTCAAGCTCGCTGACCCGGCTAATGACTAGAAGCAATACGTTTGCATCTACCGGAAGTCCCGAAACGCTGTCTAAAGCGGAATATTTCCAGCTCTGTAGATCATGTCAGTCAGCAATGTCCGAGGCCAGCGGCAACAACGGCGGCAACAATTGTGGCAAATGTTGAATCATGGCGCGATTAATGGCCAGGGTTTGTTTCAGATGCCCGGACGTGGTGGCATGAGAATTCACTTTGCCATATCGGACGACGTGCATGAACGGCATGTTCAGGACGCTGCTGTTTGATCGACAGGGTAACCACACACGCGATTGTGTGGGAAAGAGTGGGTGTGGAACTGTATTGTCCACGAATGCCTGAATGCCTGCGAAACAGATTGCGCAAGCGAAGTGTAAGGAGGACAACCATCCTTGTTGTCACACCATATCTTGCAGGCATTGCATATCATACACTGCAGTAGGCAGGCATGAGAAATTTTGTTCCAAAACTTGCTTGAGTGATCTTCATGCAGACGGCGGAGATTTATCGGTGACGGTTACGGTGACGATTACGGTGACGGAAGTATTACAGTGACCACCGGTATCATTCGGCGAGACAAAAGGGCAGAAGAAAATTGCGCCGAGCTTGATCACCCGGACACAACGTTTGCCGTGCTGGGTCTTCCTTTGAAGATACTGCGAGCGGTTCGCTTACAGCCGCAATGCTTGGCTGGTGGTGTATCTGCGTAATAATCAGCAGAGGGAGTGCGAAGGGTGGACATCGCAATTCCCACACAACAAGTCACAAGACTGAAAATCCTCCTCTGTGATGCTGTGTTGCAGACCCCACATGATCTATGCAGCGGTGAGAGGCGTAAGGGGGGTTTTTTTTTTACTGCGGTAACCGGCAGTTACAAGTCCAACGGCTTTTCCTTTTTGTGCATCCAAATCCGAGGACCTGGTTTTAGTGACAAGGCACACCGGCCAAACCGCAACGGCGTCCGTGTCGCAACGGTGACAGCTTGGGTACACCGCTGAAGGTGACTCACAGCGAGTCACCTAGTCGCCGAAGAGGTTCCAAAAAAGGCCGTTCTGCGTGGGGAGAAGGACAGCGGACTTCTCCAGCGCTGGGACATGATAGGCACCAGCAAAGTAAGGCTGCATGCTCTGCTGTGCCCGCGGACCCACGATCTGCGAAAAAAGGAACGTGGTTTGTGGAATTGTAACGCGAGTCAGGAGATCCGCCCGGGATTGAACAGCATACACTAGGGCGCACACAGAAAGGTTGCATGGGCATGTGATTGATGAGCGCTTGCTTGCGTAAAGTTGATGTATCGAAGGACGACTGCAGGATTCCACACGTTGTGCACACGGCAACGCACAGCGTGCGTCAGCGAATGGCGTATATAGGACGCCTCGCTTCTTGCAGGATGAATTAACGTCTGACAGACACTGACTGCGCACGTCGCTCTCCTTAGCACGATCGGTGTTGAGAGAGCTTTGATAGCTAAGTGATAGGTCAGTGTGCTCGTGGAGGACCGGTTGCATGGTTGTTCAAGTCCGTATTCATCAGACCGGAATGCAGCCTTGTTGTCTTGGGCCACTAACTCAAGCTTCCACGGTAGAGGACCAAGGACGAAGGCTCAGTTCAAAAGCCTAATTGCTTATTGAGCGCCATGAGAGCCAGCCGAGCCCGCCGTCTTTGTTCGCCTGCTGCAAACATTCGGCATGATCATCCGAGAGTTGGAACACGGTCAGGTGTGCGCGGACCCGCTCAGAGGGGTGGAGATTGGCATCAGACTGCGGCGTAGGCACGACAATGGTACCTAGTATGCAACCGCGGGATGCGCTGCTCGTTGTTGATAGTGATAATGGAGGGCTACTATCCTTGGACTAATGGTGTATTGCATGCAACGCGACCGCTAACGGTTGTGGAGTTACGGGCACGTCTTGCTGAGCGGTGAGGACGTGCAACAGGCGAAGCTGTAATGGTGAAGGGCGTTGTTAGTCTAGCGTCTGGTAGCCGCGACTGGCAATGCAGCTGATGGCTGGCCATGCGTGTAGAGGAGTCATCTGCCTTGCCTGAAAGCAGGGCTTGGATTCCTAGGAGCATGCACTTGTGCCTGAACGGCTACATGGCCGTGGTTGGAGCTAGGTAAGCGCAGCCGAAACAACCCACCAAGAACAGCTCTACCACTCTTCGCATTCATGGTCTGAGGCCGTATCCGTCCTACTGTTGGTTAGCGTTCCAAGACAGAGCTGCGGCAAGTGTGCCGTGATTCCCAAGGCGAACCGGTCACACGGAAGGTTTCGGTAGCTTGCGGGACACACTGCAATGTGATTGTGCAGCACAGTTTAGCGGATCGACTTGTTGGCCATCTACTCGACTTGCCAGGACTACGTCACACAGCCCGCGTGTATACGGCCAAACGCTTGTGATGTACAGGTGCCTGATTGTGGAGGGCGCATACCTGATCGCTCAAACATGCTGCGGCGCTTGTGAAGCACCGGTGGATCCCATCCAAGCCATGTATGTGCCTTAGCGGGCACTGACAACCTGGCAGCGTCTTCAGCGGAAGATGCCTCCAAGGATTGCGCCCAAAGCGATTGTGACTATTCAGCCCCCAAGGCATCCAGAGACATTGGTGATAGGGGGGCGGGGCGGGGCGGGGCGGCAGCGTAGGAGACAACAACATGCGAGTTTCACTTTGCGCAAGACTAGTACATAGGTAGGTGTGATAGATCTGAGATCAGACAATTAATGCTATGAGACGATAGTGGGTATTCCTCCTGGCTGTGATGCCACCAAACCAGTAAAAGAACTCCAAAAGCTAAGTATGCCACACAACCAATCCCAAGCGCCAGGTAATGCATGTTCCAAAGCAAGTAATACGCTCAATATTATAAGGACTGCGGAGTTGTATGTGCCGAAATAAAGTAGGCGTCTATAGAGAAGGATCGTTCCGGACACCCGAGCCAGCGTGTGTGGGATGTGCAATCGTAACCATGCTCCGATGAGTCAGACGAGCAGGTCCTGGCAGATGCGGCAATGCCACATAGTTCCAGGGCGTAGTGTAGAGGCTTGCGACGCAAGGCTGAACTGGTGTCGAATCGCTCTCCAAAGACAAGCTTATTCTGCTTTTAACCGGAAACCACGGCGGATGTCAGGTGAGTGACAGGGAGTTTTTCTGAGTCTGAGACACAAAGTGCGTCGAAGATCAGCTCGTACTGGATGCTGCAGATGCACTGCATGATGGCGGCAAACCAGGCGGCAAGGTGTGGGTCGATGTCGGGGTGGTAGGGTGTGATGGTGGAGTGCGATTATGTCTTTTCGGATAAAAATGCAGAGTTAATGTCCATGTTGAGATGCGCCAAAGGCAAGTTATAAGTCGAAGTAGACAAACGTGGGATGCGAGAGTTCCTGTCCACGTCTATTTCGATGGGACGGGAGGCGGAGAGCAGGTTGGTGATGGGACGGGAGGCAGAGGGCAGGTTGGTGGTGGGCCAGGGCAAGGCGGGAGGTTCTGCGATGCCATGTTTGACTCGTCGTAGATGATGGCGGCCATTGTATTGATTCAAGGTGAAGCTGGTAGGCTGGTGTCGAGCGGAGGTATTGAGAAGGTTGTTGGGATGATGATATTGTTGTCGTTGTTATTGTTGTAGTAGTAGTAGTAGTAGTAGTAGTAGTAGTAGTGGACTGTAAAGGTGTGGACTATATGTGTTGTAGTCTTCGGCTCTGCATGATGAAACGAACTCTCCGATGGTGGGGGGTTCAACGTATTTATGTTTGTGCTCAGATTGCAGACCCCCAAAATCTCGGTCAGCTACGTATTTTGACGATGTGTGCAATAATGCTAGGCAGGGTATGGCACGGCCCAAGCGGTGAAAGAGGCGTTGGGCTGATGAGCAGGAAAGGGGTGGCTCCTGGCTTGTGCACAAGCTAAAGCATGCCGAAACATCGCTGATCCTGGTCACTTGAAGAGGCAGGGGGGAGGAGAAACACGAGCCTGCGCGTTACCGCCTTGTCGTTTCATCGGCCTCGTGACGGCGTGAAGATCACGTTGATCCAATCCTGTCGCAGTGTTGTCGCCGTTGCGGCATGTCCTTCGTACAACGCATCATCCTCCAGGCAGGGCAGCAGGCATATGGACCCACGGGAAGTGTCTTCACCATCTGACATCACCTATTCCCTGACTTTACCGGCTTACCACTAGCAGACACGGCTAGTGCGAACGGTCGTGAGGAATGAAACGTCCTATGTAGCCCTCCTTTTCACCTTGACGGTGCGCAGGGCTGGGATCAGTCGCCGCCTTGGGACCGCGTGCAAGAGGGTTTGCTTGCGAGCGCTTCAGGAACAGGCATCGCTCGGTTCCTCTAGCCGTACGTGTTAGGAGCAAACCCTGACACACTGACAGTAAATTTCCGTCACACAATTTGCGACGTTGCTTTATTTGCCAACGTTCGGACACCCACCGACCTCCAGCGCAGGACGAAGATCTAGCGCCCCCATGCCGACGACCTTCTCCCGTGCTTCTTTGACGCTTCTACCCAATTTCGAAGCCCCCTAGAATTTTCCGCTCCACTGTGTTCCACAGCTGCTGTCGCCCGAGCTGGCGGTGTGAGGTCAAGCATGACTTTGATCTTGCTATTCTGAATCAGCCGGCCGGGGTGCACACGTTTGTCCGTGGGCAGCTAGGCTGAGGATGCAAGGCACCACACAAAGGCATGTCATAATTATTTCTGTCTTTTTGGTTTGTCGCCTTCGTGCTACTCCTCGTATTAATCCTGGCTCGCGCTGGAGTCCGAGTTAGGAGTAGCGGCCGACGCCCAGTGTGTCCTGTTTCTCAAAGAGTTCCTGCGACGACAAGTGGCTGGCAGTGGCCGCTCGATAAAGGTTATTACGAGTGTTCGGCTGGTCCGGAAGAAGAGAGTTGAACGGGCGCCATGCAGCGACTTGGCGCAACAGTCCACCATTTCGGAGAGGCGGACAGAGCACCGCAGCTTGCGTGTCGCAGCTGGCCAAACTCCATGTAGACTTGACAGGGTTTGCGTCTGACTTTAGGTAGGCGTTAGGCGTTTGTTTGATGGACATTTGCAATTTGCCACCCCTTCACTACCGTGTAACCAGCCAGGTCAACATCATGATTATCTAAGCATTTACCCTGAGAGCCGGTGCGCAACAAGCAAAAAGATTTTCCTTGCCCACCGAGAGAAGATTCCAGCGATGTGATCATCATTGGCAGTAAGCGATCAGAGTTACAGGGGCAGCCGATGCGTCAAAGCTTATCGCAGAAGTTACCATCGCCACCCCCTTCGGTAGTTCAGCAGTTGAGTCTCAACGCTTCCAACGAGCTGCTGTTTCAGCATGGTGGGGAAGGATCGCACAAGTGTCACAGTCCAATGCGAAAGACATACTGGCATGCCACAGAATCGAAGATCTTGGTTCCAGCAAAAGACGTTAAGGACTGATATGGGTCCCAACCAACTGGCCAGCGCGGAGAGACGAGGAGAGACCGAGCGTCAGTCTGTCTGCCGTTGAAGCCACCCTCCTAAAAGGTGTCCTTTCAAGCTGCAGGAGCGCGGCTGTCTACGACACAAAATTACAGGCACTTTCTGACCAACACACTTCTCATCTGAGACAGCTTGAATCAATAAGCCTCTCACGATGCCCATGCAGGCTTGCTTGCAGGCTGCAGCAACCATCGCAATGTCCGCGTCGGCGCAAAAAAGTACGTAGCATTTGTATTGAACTCTATCGACCGGCTCCGTATTCGTCGTCGTGGCTAGCCAATCACAGCGTCATTGTGAGCCAAGTCAACGATTCTGCCGCACTTTAGCAGCCGTGGACCGAAAACGATGGATTCAAATGAATCGCCATCAGCAGATGAATAGTTTGGTGCGGAGAAGGATGTTCAGGCACGCTGCTGCAGGTACGCGCAACATGTCCCGGCGCCGCTACTGCGCTGCATGTGGCTTGCACGCCCTTCACTCTCAGGCGATAGCGAGTTGTGCTGCGCCACCTGTTCTGGGGCCGGCGAGTCCGAAGCGCTACTGGACCGAGTCTTCATACGCCAAGGCAGTGGTTCCCCAGTGCTGTTTTCGATCAATGAGCTGGTTGACGCAAGAGCCAGCGTAGCGATGGAACCCCAAAAGCCTATTTATAGATACAGTAATACGTCTAGTCGGCAAGAAGAGCCGTCGTCTTTCCACCTCCGCGAAGACATCAATACTTTGTGTGCTCGGTTTCAAATTCATAGTCCTCATCAAGTCCCAAATGGGGCAGTAACCACGTTTGCGGCGGAAAGTAAACGTGCACGCACAAATTGGTTGCGCGAGTTTCGTAGCGCGTGTTGTACCCCTCTGGGAAAGTGGTTCACAAAGGCAGCCACCTTGTGCGCAAGGCCTTCTCTGAGGACTGCGCATGTATCCAGTGCGATGGTAAGTACAGTGCGTTCCACGTGGACGAAGCCTGTGATGAACCAATCGTGTTCAGAGTCGGCGAATCGAGGCCGGCGTTTTTATTTTGGTCTCTGGTATTGGTAGCTCGTATCGCATCAGTCTGCAACACGACTGTCCTGTTTCGACGGCGGTCATGTAGTACAGTAATGCTAGTTCTATTCAGACGGCATCGTCATCGTCGTCCAATTGCTCTGCCACAGCTTGTGTTGAAACCCAATTCTCCAGCATTGCCTGGCTTGAAGTTGCACCGCTTGCTCCTGCCACGTTTCGTACGCCACGGCGCTTAACAACAAGACACAATATACGGCCGTAGATACTGAAGCCCTCATATGATGTATTGAGACCAAATTTTTTCTTATCATCTGCCTGTGGCTCCTCGTCACTGTCCTGGTCTGGATTCTGTGTACGGTCCTTGGTCCGACTTCGATTGGTGGGCTCAGGGACGAACAAATCTGAACCTTCGCTATCGCTGCGATTGCTGAGTACATCATCCTCTTTTTCGTCTCCTTGGCGTCTTTGGCGTGCTGAACGCTTAGGCTGCTTTCCAGATTGGTCAGCTGCGGGAACATCAGCAAGGTTGATGGGCTCATCATCGTCTTCCTCTCTGATGACTATCGCATCTGCGGCATCTTCGTTGATAACGGTGGCGTCCTCGTTGACAACGACAGGCTGCTCGTTAGTTCCGCCGGTTGTCAGCCAGCTGGTGAGTTTCCCCGAGTTACTCTGGATGCGGGCCTTGTCCTTGAAGATCTTCTGCTTGGTCAAAACGGAGTGGCGGGAGGATAGGTCCGTCAAGAAGATGGAAACCTCAAAGTCATCTGGCGTGGGGTGAGCTGTCTGAGTAAGAATGCACCATGGATGTGGGGATGGCTGTATTGTGGATACAATATCAAACTTCCATGCAGCTTACCTTCAATGACGACATCCTTTACGCCCTTCTTCTTCGATTTGGCACCACCTCTACCTTTACCCCGCTCATTTTCCTCTCGGAGCTTGGGCAGTACAAGCGGTCGTATAGCCTGGATGACGCGTGGTAGAGCTGGGTCATCGCGTTTCAACAGCCATGCCTCAGCATCAGCGGGTCGGTCAAGATAGATGCGAACCTCTAGAACAGAATGCTTCGTAATTCGCAAGTACCGTCGAAGTGGTGCCATATTGGAGGACTGGAGAGAAGGTTACCGATGTTCCGCTGTCGACGACGTAAGCAAGTGAATGCAACTGCTAGCATAGAAACGGGCAATAATAATGCGTGTTCACGTGCAAGCGTTCTGACGCTACTATGCCCGTGCGCGTTTTGCGCATAGTCAAGGTTAGCGCACTCTACTAATATAATAATTTTACAAAAGAAAGGCTGTGTAGCTACTAGTAGTAGCTAGTATTATAAGATTTTATAAAATTGTATTAAAATATTAGTATATAATATAGGTTAGTGTGCTGGTGCACAGGGTGGTATCCTACTGCACACTAGGTTAGTGCTTAACTACCTAATCTTGAGGTATATAACTTGTTCCGTGGATCGCAGAAAGAGGTTACTATTTATTATTTATTTACTCTACATCTTAACTCTTGTATTTGTGAAGATCGTCCGTAGATAATCTGTGTTAGTTCTCTTAGAATAAGTGAGTGCGATAGACAAGGGTTGTACTAGCACAATTAGTAGATTAATGTAATAGTACAGGGATATGTTAGCACGTTTAGTAGAACGATGTAATAACACAGAGAAGTTAAGAATTAGGTAATTTTTAGATTGCACTTAAAGTTAAACATACTAAGCTATAAAAGCTTAATGCTTATTACTATATACTAAGTAATAGTCGCTAATAGTTGTAAACGCTTCTAGCAATAGTCGCTAATAGTTGTAAACACTTCTAGCGATAGTCGCTAATAGTTGTAAACGCTTCCAGCGATAGTTGCTAATAGTTGTAAACGCTCCTAGTAATAGTCCTTAGCGTAGTAATTAGTTACGTAACTTCCTGCTATAGTAGCCTAGCAGGCAGCTATCTAGTTCTTAGTTTGTTAGTTGTAGTAGTTCTCTGTAAGACTTATGTTTATAGCTAAGTTATAACACTATCCTTCCTTTCTTAGAATCTATTCTTAGATTACCTAATTTTTACAAGTTGCTTAGCTTATAAGCAGGGTTACTTTACGCGTTATTATAAGCTTTAGAATTTACTATATTATCTAGTTCTTAAAAATGCTAAACCTATCTTACTTAAGAAATTCTTAATACTAATTTTGTTTCTAACTTTGCTTACAATAAGTATTTTATTAATAACTAGCCTTATTATTTTATACTAAATTTCTCTTTAAAGTGTGCAAAGTGCACGCGTTTAGGCTAAACATATATAAACATATCTTAGGCTTCTTTAGATAAAACTTATAAAAAGTATTAAGCAAAAGTAAGTATAAACAAAAAGTTACTATCTAAAGTAATTACGTGTCTATTATATAATAAAAAAATACTAGCGCAGGCTAATAAGTATATATAAAAAAACGCTTTGCCTTGCGTCTAAGTTAGAAGCAAAAAGTAAGAACATAAATATAAAGTCCTTAAGTTGTCCTACAGTATTTATTAGTATTGCGCATTTACTAATAGTGTAGTCTACTCTAAGTAGCATAAATAATGTAGTTACTTTACTAAGTAGTAGTAGTATTATGCTAAAAGCTAGTAGTAGTTTATAAAGTATGTTGTTTATTTTATTTCTACTACTTAATTATTGCAACACAATAGTGTAGTAGTAACACTTAAGCAAGTTATATTTCTTATTAGTATATATGTCTAACGTCTTTAGTTTAATTCCTAGCCTCGTTATAGTATTTTTACACTATTTATTAGCAGTTTATTAAGTTCGTATCTAGTTCCTATGTGTTGTTACTATCTAGGTAGCCTAACTATTTAACTAGGTATTTGTTGCTATTATCTTATATTTAATATGCAATAATCCTTTTAACTTTAAATTTATTTTTTTCTTCCGCTTTGTAGTAGAAGGTTTTCTAGAGTAGCGACTCTAGGTCTACTAGTTCTAATATATTAACATAGAATCTTAAGTAGATCTTTGCATTTAATAAAAAGTTAAATATATATTGTAACGAACACGTTACAACACGTTACAACTCTATTACCCTCACCGTTATCTCTAAGTCTTACCTGTATTGGACCTACTCTAGTCCTAGCCTAGAGCGCAGGTATAAAGACAGCTTAGGACCTATAGTTGCTTTGTAGATTTTTAATATCCTTTTGTACAAGGCCTATAGGTATTTTATTTAAATTAAGGCTTTTTTATAGATTACAACGCACTCCTATATGCCTTGCTATAATTTTCTCTACTAGTACTAATCTATAAGTCTTGCCTGCGCTGTTACTTTATATTAAAAATCTTGTCTTAGCTAGTAACAGCATTTAAAACAATATTACAGCTGTTTATTAAGACTACGCCTAAGCCTAAGCCTCTCTAGAAATAAACTAGAAGCTTTACACTGTTAAGTCTAATAACACCTTAAGTAGGATCTTCTAGATCTTCTACTAACTAAAGCCTTTAGGCTTAAAACTTTTAACTTTAATAATAAGGCAAATTACTTTAAAAAAGTTGCGTAGAGTGCGCTAAGGTAGAAACACAGAGACTACTAACAACCTATTAGCATTAGAATTAAATACTAATAGCTAACTAGAATAACTTGAAACTCTTTTTAGAGCTTATCTAAAAATTAACTTACTACTAGAGTTAACAACAATCTTTGTAGGACAAATTAACTAGCAAGCAACTAGTTGTTAAAAAAGAAAAAGAAAAAGCAGATTTAAAGAAAGATCTTGTTACACTCTACAAGGACAAAATTAACTATTTAAATGCGCAAGTTGTATAATTAATATAAAAAGCTACACTCTCTAAAAACATAGCTGTACCTACTTCTAAAACACTACTAACAAAAATAGATATACTAATAAGCTAACTAACATAGTATATTTCTATTACCCCTAAAACTCTATATATTAAGCTTATAGAGCGCACGCCTACTATTAAAAATCTTAATAATAAAACTAACTCTACGTTTTGTTAATAGTAAGCTTTAATAAAAGACTAATTAGAGATTAACTTAAATTACTACTAGATAGAGCGCGCTTGTATAGCTTTTATATAGAGACACACTACTAGTATTGTAAAAGAATACTTTAAACTATAGTACTTAGCTAACTTAGCTTTAAAACAGTTTAAAAATGTAAAAAAAATAATTATACTACTTAAATTATATTTTATATTTAGCAATAAACAGGCAAAAAGCTGTATAGCTTTCTACTACTTAGTTATAAAAATTTTTTTTTTTTTAGCTTTTAATGTAAAGTTTATTAGCACTGCTATTAAAGAGTTTATTTCTAAGTTAAAGTAGTTTTTTTACTTATAGGAGAAAATTACCCTCACTTTATGCGCCCTTAATTTAGAATTTAAATACCTATAGAACAACTTATTTAATAAGATAGTTTAACACTTTACTACTTTTAATATAGAAAAACGTAATTCTTTTATTAGACTAAATATAGATAGTAAACTGGTGTACACCTTAGTGCTACTAAAAAAGCCCTGCTTTTAATAATATTAGAACGCGCAGCCTTTTTACACTAGTTTCTTATTTAATTTAACTTTAACCCTTACTTGCGCTACTTTAAGTACGCCTAGATTTCTGTCTAAGACTTCTACCCCTAATAATAAGCCTCTATTAAATACTTATTTTAAGTGCAGGAAACTTAGTTACTTTATAAGTAATTATACTACTTTTCAAGTAAAAGAGATTAGAATAGAACAAGAAGAATATTTAGAAGCTGTAAAATATTACTTAGACTAGGAATAGGAGGGAAACAAAGATGCTTAAGAAAACGCTTTAGCCTAGGCCTATATAAGTATAATCTTGCGAAAATTAATCTATTCAACTTATTTAGAGAAAAGCACTTCTAAGTTTCTACTATTTTTTGTTTTAAGAGTTATAGTGCTTAGCTATAGTTGTTAATTAATACTAGAGCTTAAAAGTTTTTATTTCTAAATTCTCCTGTTGCTTATACTCTTTTTTAATTACTTTAAGTTTATATTTAAAGACTACTTTTTAAAGTCTTTGTAAAAGAATTCTAGAACTAGATCTAAACTAGAGTAGATAAATATATCTGTCTTTACATCTAAATTAATAGTTAAAAGATTCTTAACTATTTTTTTGTTATTATAAATTTAGTTACGCAAGATTGTATTATTAAAATTAAATAGCTCTAGTAATATAACCTATTGCTAGACATAGTTTAGAACTAAATTATATAGCCTACAAAATATCCTGCTACGTATAATTCTACCCCCCCTATCCTTATGCAGTTAAAGAAACCTACTAACAATAAGGTTGCTGAAGAAAATATCTAGCGTAGAAACGCGCTTTAAAAGAAAAATAAATACTAAAAAAGGCAAAGCTTTAAAATAGTTTTAATATAAAAAATCTACAGCCTTCTTTAGCTTCTAAAAGCTTAATTAACTTCTAAAGACGCTAATTCTAAACTAGATCTTGTCTAATTAGACTCTACTCCCTACATTATTATTATTTTAGCTAACGCCTTCTACTATTTAATAAAATAAAAAAAGAATAAGTTTTTTATAATAAGTATTTACAAGACTAATTGTTTGTTAAAAGACTATATAAAACTTAATAATTCTAATAACACTAAACTAATTTAAAACTAACTTCTATTTGTCTATAATTTATACTAAGACGTGTTTAGTAAAACTATAGTAGACTAACTGCCTAAACATTGCTTGTATAACTATGAAATTATTCTTACTAAACTACTTCTAAATTAGTTTAGCTCTCTGTATAAGTAGAGTACTAAAGAACTTAAAGCTACTAAGATGTTTGTAATAGATAACCTTAAGAAAGGACATATTAATTCTAGCAATTACTTTTTTGCCTTTTTTATCCTCTATATTTAGAAGCTTAACAGAGATATTTAGATTTGTGTTAATTATTACAAACTTAACGCAATTACTTAAAAAGACTTAACGTGTTTCATAAGCGAGTCGCCAACCCAAGCGAGTCGCCAACGCGAAATCACCGCAAAATTTCAAAAAAACAGGTGTCTGTAAAAAATTTAACACAATTGCTGCACTTATATAAAAAGAAAGCTAGGAAATTTTAAAGAAATTCTAAAAGGTAGTTGTAGAGATAGACTACTTGCACCCCTGTAAAACCACAAAACTAAGTATATCTCGCATAATATAAAAGCTAGAGTTCTTATATCTTAATAGCTTGTTTGTTTTGTAAATGCAGCGATTGTATTAAATTTTTAGAGAATTCTACCTTGTGGTTGTTGAGAAACAGACACCTGTTTTTTTGAAATTTTGCGGTGATTCTAATCTTACGTATTAATAAGCTGTTAGCCTGTACATATAAAGCCTAGCTTTTTACTAAGTTAAATATACGCGCGGCTTTTAACAAAATTAGGATAAACTTAGACTTTAAGAAGTACACTACTTTTTAGACTTAATATAGAGCATACAAATTTAAGGTGTTGCTATTTAGATTATGTAATAGCCCTGCTACTTATTAATGTTACATAAATAATGTGTTAATTAAGTATCTAGATAACTTCTGTATAGTTTACTTAGACGACATCCTTATCTACTCTAAATTAGAGGCAGAACATGTTTTCTACGTATAAAAGGTACTAGAAAGATTACAGTAAGCAGGCCTCTAAGTTAATATTAAGAAGAGTGAATTTTATGTTACAAGGACAAGTTACCTAGGCTATATTTTAACAAACTAAGGGCTAGAGGTAGATCCTAACAAGGTAGAACCCTTTAATAATTAGGTATAACTTACTACTATTATAGGTATAAAATTATTCTTTAAGTTTACAAAGTTTTACTAGCAATTTATACTAAAATACTTATAAGTTGCAAAACTGCTTCTTATACTCTAAAGTTCTTTAAAGAAATTTATATAAAATTTAGATTATAAAAAGGCTTTTAGAAAGTTAAAAGCTATACTACTAGAAATTTTTACTTTATACTACTATTACCCTAAATATAATACTAAAGTAAAGACTAATACATCTAATAGTGTTGTTACAGGCGTACTTTTTTAAAAATAACTAAATAAAAAATAAAGTCTAGTAGCGTTCTTTAGTAAAGTCCTATCTAGGTCTAAGCTAAATTAGGAGATTTATAATAAGGAACTTTTTGCTATTATTAAAGCGTTTAGCAAGTAGTAAGCTAAACTAGTATTAGCTTACTCTAGAATTAATATATATTTAGACTATTATTTACTTAAGTACTTTATAACTATAAAAGTCCTAAACGCTAGGCTAGTACGTTAGGCTAAGGAACTTGCTCTATTTTTCTTCTATATCTAATACACACCTAGGAAGAATAATGCCTACGCAGATATTTTATCGCGACGTAAGTAAAATATAAAAAACTTAAAGTTTATAAAAACTAATAATTATTTGCAGGTTCTACTTAAACTGCACTAACTTAACAACTAAATTAACTCTAACTTTGCTTTTACTTATATTACCTAACTCTACGCTTAGATTTTATTTCTACGTATAGTTAAAGCTACTTTAAAGCTTATAACTCTAGATTTGCTAAAATTAATTAAATCTGTCTTGTAAACAAACTGTACTGCTTTTAAAAAAAAGTGTAACTTATTACTAAATAAGTACTAAATTAAAAATAAATTAATTTTATACTTAAACTACCTTTGTGTACTACCTAACTTTATACTTTGTACCTAGATAATTTAAAAGGCATATAACTAGGTTTCCTCTACTTACCCTAGCGCTATTAAAACTTATTAGTTAATTGCCCTAAAATATTACTAGAAAAGGATAAAGGCTACTTATAAAAGATATATATAAGACTGCGTAGCTTATTGTAAGGCATATTAAAATAGACTTAAATTTCTAAAATAATATACTTTTTACTAATTTTTAATTATCTAATATAACATTTGTATATTAACTTTAAGAAATTTTTACTAAATAAGGCTAGTTATAATTAGATTATAGTTGTAATTAATTGTTTATTTAAATTAGCTATCTCTATCCCTTGTTATAAGATAATGAACGCAAGAAGTATAGCTAAATTATTTATTTAATAAGTATACTAATTTAGCTATATACTTAATACTATAATCTTTAACTAAAAACCTTAATTTATATTTAGTTTCTAGTCTAAGTTCTGTTAGATTTTAGGTGTTAAAGTTAAGCTATTAACGGCTTACTACAAAGAGACTAACAGCTAGACAGAGATAATAAACAAATATATTAACTAAAGGCTTTAGCTGTTTTTACTACTAAGATAACTAAAGTAGACTGCTGCTTTTAATTAATAAAGTATAAATTTTTTTACTTTATTTTACTTTAGGTATGTGTTTATATTAGATCTTTTACAGATTTAATCTTAAATAGAGCTAGGACTAAAAGCAGCTAGCTAATATCTTTACTCTAACTAATAAGACAAACTATAAGAACGCGTTAGCTTTAGCTACTTCAATATATAACGCCTAAGAAATAGTATAAACCTCTTTAAAGAAAGCTTAAAATTAAATATAAACTATAGTAAACTATTACTACTACTAAATTAATTAAAATATTAGAAATAAGGTTTTTTTAAATATAAAAAACCTTGCCACTAATTACTTAAGCTAAAAATTATTAGCTAAATAAAAAAGACTTTTTAAAGTTTTTAAGAAAATTAGTTATTTATACTACTTTAAGTTACTAAAGAAGTTTTAAATTTATAATATTTTTATACTAGAACTATTATACAAAGATTTTTAGAACTTACTTTTTAAATAAAAAGTTTTAAGGCTAAATTCTACTCTAATTTAAAGTGTAAAAAAATAAGAAGTTAATAAAATTCTTGCTAGCAAAGTATATTACTTAAAGTTAAAATACTATATTAGCTAAGTTAAATATAACTTAGACTTAACCTAGTACTTAGCCTTAAATTTTATAAAAGCTTTTTATAAACTTAAAGCTTTTTATAAAAAAGACCTTATATATTTAGGTTCTTTAAAGTCTTTAGCAAAGTAAATTATAGCTTAAAAATAAAAATAAAAGGATATAACTTTACTACAAGACAATAATATATAAAAAAAAAAAATTTTCTTAATAAGTATTTAGTAAAATAGCTAGTCTACTCCTAAACTATACTTAACTTCTTTTTCTTCTTTCTTTCCCTTACACCCTTACTTAAAGATCTAGAAAGGATCGCTCTTTCTCTTTATAAAAGGAGGAGGAGCTAGAGAAGAGCCTACTACTCTCTTCCTCCTCCCCTGCCTCTCTTTAGAGGCGCTGCTTATTGTCCTCCTCCTCTAGCAGAGCAACTAGACTACTACTACTAGTTCCGCTCTAGCGAATAAAGGCCTCTAAAGAGGCAACTTAGCTGTCTAGTAAATAAACAGCATTTTAAATTTTTAAAAAGACTTAGTAAGTTAAAACTAAGATTAAAGCTATAGATAGCTTTTTCTCTTAGCTTTTTATTACCTAGACCTTTTTAGCTAAGACAAAGGCTGCTGCCTATACTTACTTTTTAGTAAGAAAATAGTTCTCTGCTAAATTCTTTTTATACTTTATAGCAGCAAGGAGGTCTATAGTAGTAAAAAATTTAGAAAACTCCTTTTTAATATACTTTAGCACCTATTTAAGTTAATTATAAGTTTAAAGTAGTAAAATATACTAAACTTATAAAAGAGCACTTCTTTTTCTACTATGCATAATAAGTATATTTCTTAAACATTTTAAAGTTAAACTAATATTTAACTTTAAAAATGCTTTACGCAAAGGCGCGCACTAACTATAAGTAAATAAAGTAATACGCCTTTAGTAAAGCTTTTAGAAAGTAGCATAGTAGCATAGTGTATATATATATATGTGTGTATGTGTGTGTATATATGTGTATGTGTGTAGTGTTTTAGAAAAGTAGAAAAATTAGACATAACGTGTTATTATAATATTAAAACAGTAAATACTTAAGGCTAGTCTAATATAGCTCTAAGTTATAGTTACAGTAACTGCCTATTAGAAGTTTATAACAACAACAAAAAGACATTATAAAGTTAATAAACAAATAATAAACATGTTAAAGAATATACACAGCTATAGGACTAGCTAACTACTAAGAGAGGAGGTAGTGTAATAAACATGTTACAACACGTTATAACTCTATTACCTTTACTATTATCTTTAAGTCTTACCTGTATCAGACCTACTCTAGTCCTAGCCTAGAGCGCAGGTATAAAGACAGCTTAAGACCTATAGTTACTTTATAGATTTTTAATATCCTTTTGTACAAGGCTTATAAGTATTTTATTTAAATTAAGGCTCTTTTGTAGATCACAACGCACTCCTATATGCCTTGCCGTAATCCCTTCTGCCGGTACTAATCCGTAAGTCTTGCCTGCGCCGTTACATATATATAACTAGTCCCTTCTAGTCTAAAATTTAAAATAGTCTAACCTTAACGTTGTTAAGTCCTTTATTAAGTTACTTAGTGCGAAGATTCTTTGTAAGTGAATATACTTTATCCTCCTTTTTTTTAGCTCAGGTGCTATTTTTTATTTTTAGTTAACATATAAAATGCTTTAGCATTAAGCCTTCTTAAGTGTTGTTTTAAGTAACTTATATACTATCTTTAGCTTGTTAGCTATTGCAATAGCTACTTCTATCTTCTAGTCTAGAAGTGTTTATATAAAAAAATTTAAATATCCTTTATAGTTTACATAAAATAGTGTTTGCTGTGTTAATCTAATAATTTTATTATTATATGCTATTTGTGCTATAAGTAGTAATAATACCTAATTATTTTATTGTTAATTTGTATATATTCTAAAATAAGCTTTTATTATATAATTTGTTTGTTTAGTTTCTCTGTCTATTTACAAATAGTAAGCTCTTAATAGCTTTTGTTTTATTCTAATTGCAGCTAATAGTGTTGTCTAAAAGTCGAAGGTAAAGAGCTTGTCTCTATTACTAATAATTAACTTTAGTATGCTAAAGTATCTTATAATTTAGTTGTTAATAATATGTGCTAGCTTTACTACTATAAAATCTGTTTTAAAGGCAATATACTCTGCTTGTTTTATAAATTCATTAACTACTACAAGAATTACGTTGTAAGATACTTTAGTAACAAAGTCTCTTAAGACTAGTAGGCCTATAACAAAGTCTATAAAAATGTCTAACTATAGTATGTTAAGTAGCTCTATTACTTATATTTCTTTATAAGGTGCGTAAGTACTATGCTTATTCTTCTAACAGTTTGCGCACTTAGCAATAAAAAAGGTAAACTTGTTTTTTATTTCTAAAAACTTATAATTTCTCTTAATAAGTTCTATAGTTTGCGTAATACTAAAGTAACTATATACAAAGTTGTTATAGTGTTATTTTATAATTACTTCCTGCAATTCTTCTAGTACGTTATATGTAATTTGTAGGATTGCGTTTAACATTTTTACTAGTTCTAGTAATTTGTCTTTATTAATCTTAAGTATTGCAGTATTAACAATTTCCTTTATTCCTATAATATTATGTTGTTAGCTAAGAACGTCTACTCTGCTGTTGTCTTTTCTAGGTGTGTATATAATCTTAAACTTGTATTATTTAAGTAGTTCTAACTATCTTACTTGTTATTAGTTAAGTACCCTAGTAGTTGTAAAATCAACTAAGTTCTTATAATTTATAAATATTATAAGTTTTAAGCAGTTTTCTGCGTACACTCTCTAATACTATAGACATGCAATAATAGCTAGTAGCTCCTTGTTATAGACGTTATATTATTTTTCTAGTCTAAAGAATTTTTATAAATAGTACGCAATTAAGTGCTATTTAGTTTTATACAACTAACTAGCATAGCCTTTAAGTACAAAGTTTAATGCGTTAGTTTTAAAGCATAATAGTTGTCCTATTTAGAATATCTTAAAGCATAGCAGTTCTATACTTACTTTTTTAAGTATCTAGAAGGCGTTTTCTACTTCCTTGCTCTATTTAAAGAGGATTTCCTTCTTTATAAGTCTTATTAATAGAATAGTAATCTTAAAGTAGTTTTTAATAAACTGTTAGTTAGAATTTAAAAATTCTAGAAATAATTATATTTCCTTAACTATTGTTAGTTATAGCTACTACTTAACTACCTATATCTTTTCTTTACTTGTTAATACTTTTTATGCTTCTACTATGTATTTAAAAAAAGTAACTTTATTCTTATAAAATTTACATTTTTTTAGTTTAAGTTAAAAGTTAAACTAGTCTAAGCACCTTAGTACTGTACAGACATGTTCTACATAATCCCTTAAGTTCTTAGAGTAGACAAGGATGTTATTTAAGTATACTATAATAAAGATATTTAAATATGCTTTTAGCATATTATTAATAAGTTCTTAAAATGTTGCTAGGGCGTTTGTAAGCCTAAACAGCATAATAGTATATTTATAATATTTTTATTATATTTAGAACGCTGTCTTCTATTCTTTATTTTTTTTTATTCTAATAAAGTATTATTTATACTAGAAGTCTAATGCTGTAAAGACATTAGCATAAGATAATTAATTTTAAAGCTCTATAATATTTAGTAGTAGGTATTAATTCTTTACTGTAATATTGTTTAGTTTCTAGTAGTTAACGCACATTGTTAGTAGCTTATTTTTTTTTAGTTTAAAAAGTATAAAAAATCCTACTAGTAATGTTAAAAGTCTAATATATTCTTTTCTTAAATTCTTATTTAGTTTAGTCCTTAGTTCTTTAAGTTTTATCTTTAATAATTAATAAATTAGCTTAAAAAGTAAAGTCTTCCCTTCTTCTAAGACAATCTTATAGTTCTAGAGTTAGTGTCTTAGTAAGGCTTTACTATCTACTACTTTTGTAAAAAAGTGCTAAAATTCTATATATTTTTTTAGAATATCTAGAGTTACGCGCTTTTCTAAAACTTTAACTTTATAATCTAGAAGTGCTCTTCTAGTATCTACTAAGTTAAACCTTTATTTTGTAAGGCTGTTCTTAGTTCAGGTTTACTATCTCTTAGTAATATTATTAATCTATTGTTTTTACTATTATAGTTGTTAAATGCGTATGCTAGCTTATAGTTACATCTAATTTACAGCACTTAAATAAAAACTTTTTTAATTTCTAGTTAATTTGCAAGTTGTATTCTTATAACTAAGAAATTTCTAATATAATATTGTAAGTAGCTAATCTAAAGACGTCTAGGTCTAATTTTTTTTAGTATTTTTAGATGCTAAGCGTTATACTATTAACTTTATGTATAGAAGTTGTCTTGCCTAGCATAGGCTAACTATTAGCTATATATAGCAAGTAAAGTTCTTATTTTTTTAGTATTTATAGGCCTGCTACTTACACTACTTAAAAGGAAATAAAGTTAGCTTAAGAGCTAGAATCTACTAATACTATTATTTAATGTCTATTAAGCTTTACTAGTAGCTTAAGAAGGCTTAGGGAGTTTATTACATTAATTACTCTAGCAGTTCTAGGTGTTTAGGGCGTTTGTCTAAAAAAGACTATGTGCTAAATTTATAAAACTTTTTAGCAAATATATATAGTTTACATTTAATATTAAAGCACGTGTGCTATAAAAGCTAGTTATACTTCTATACACAAGTTTTATTTTTGTAATCCTTCTGCTACGTTATATACATCTACAAGGTCTTTTTTAAGTTATTATGTCTATTGAAGTATAGGCTATGTTATTTATTTTATATATATACTACGCATTTGTTGTTAAGGCAATTGTACTATGAGTATTTGCATCTAGGTATTCCTTTTAGTTTCTTAGAAAACTATCCTAATCTATACTTGTCTAAGTAGTAAATAGTGCAGCTATTATATATATATACTGTCTATAAGTACTTTGCGTGTTTTAGGTTACGCAGATCTATCTAATAGTATATACTGTTACAGCTAACTTCTTATACTTTATGCTTTTAGCGTGTTGCCTAGAGTTCTTTGTAAATCTTCCCTCTCTTTACGTCTATAAGTTAATGCGTTAGTTTATTTTAGGATGCCTTAGTATCTTAGGTCTATTTCTATATAAAGTTGTTATACAAGGCTTTGTTAGTAGTTGCTGCTAAAATAATCCCTTTCTTCTGCAGTTCTTCTAGTAAATTAGCATACTAGTAATATTTAGTTGTTATTTCTCTGTAGAGTCCTGTAAAGATATCTTTAAGTTATTTAAGCTGCCTTAGCAGAATATTAATCTTCTTAGCTAGATTATTTAAGCATTGTATTTCTAAGGGTAGTAGTACCTATATATTAATGTCTTGCTTATCTAGCGTAGTAGGGTATTTCTATACAGTTAGTAGTTAAATCTTTTATCTTTAGCTGTTAGTTACTCCCTTGTTACTAGTGTAGAGGGCTAGTAGGTTTTTTAGAACCTAGCTATCTTTCTATACTTCGGTTAGTTAGCTAGAGTTGCTTCTATTTCTTTATTAAGTATTATCTTAGAGACATTATTGTAACGGCGCAGGCAAGACTTACAGATTAGTACTGGCAGAGAGGATTACGGCAAGGCATATAGGAGTGCGTTGTAATCTACGAAAGAGCCTTAATTTAAATAAGACACCTATAGGCCTTGTACAAAAGGATATTAAAAATTTACAAAGCAACTATAGGTCTTAAGCTGTCTTTATACCTGCGCTCTAGACTAGAACTAGGGTAGGTCTAATACAGGTAAGACTCTAAGATAACAGTAAGAGTAATAAAGTTGTAACGTGTTTGTTACACTACCTCTCTTCCTAGTAGTTAGCTAGTCCTATAGCTGTATATATTCTTTAACATGTTTATTGTTTATTTATTATTAACCTTATAATGTCTTTGTTGTTGTTGTAGACTTCTAATAAGCAGTTACTACAACTACAACTTAGAGCTTTATTAGACTAGCCTTAAGCGTTTACTATTTTAATATTATAACAACACGTTAAATTTAATTTTTCTGTCTTTCTAAAACACTACATACACACACATACACATATACACACATATATATATATACACACACACTATGCTGCTACGCTGCCCCCTAGAAGCTTTACTAGAGGCGTATTACTTTATTTGCTTATAGTTAGTACACGCCTTCGCGTAGGGCGTTCTTAGAGTTAAATATTAATTTAACTTTAAAATGTTTAAAAAATGCGCTTATTACGCATAGTAAAAAAAGAAGTATTTCTTTATAAGTTTAGTATATCTTACTACTTTAAACTTATAATTAACTTGAATAGGTGCTAGAGTACGTTAAAGAGAAGTTTTTTAAACTCTTTACTACTATAGACTTTCTTACTACTATAGAGCATAAAAAGAATTTAGTAGAAGACTATCTCCTTGCTAAAGAGCAGGTGCAGGCAGCAGCTCTTGTTCTAGCTAGGAAGGTCTAGGTAACAAGGAGCTAAGAATAAAAGCTATTTATAGCTTTAATTCTAGTTTTAACTTACTAGGTTTTTCTAAAGATCTAAAACGCTATTTATTTACTAGATAGCAAGGTTGCCTTTTTAGAGGCCTTTACTTACTAGAGTAGAACTAGCAGTAGTAGTCTAGTTGCTCTACTAGAGGAGGAGGACGATAAGCAGCGCCTCTAGAGGGAGGCAGGGGAGGAGGAGAAGAGTAGTAAGCTCTTCTCTAGCTCCTTCTCTTTTTATAGGGAGGAGAAGCAATCCTCTCTAGATCTTTAAGTAAGGGTAGAAGAGGGGAAAGAGTTAAGTATAGTTTAAGAGTAGACTAGCTGTTTTACTAAATACCTATTAAAATTTTTTTTTCTTTCCCTTATATATTGTTGTCTTATAGTTAAGTTATATTCTTTTTTCTTTTATTCTAGGCTATAATTTACTTTACTAAAGACTTTAAAGAACTTAGACGTGTAAAGTTTTTTTTATAAAAAGCTTTAAGTTTATAAAAAGCCTTTATAAAGTTTAAGGCTAAGTACTAAGTTAAGTTTAAGTTATATCTAACCTAGCTAATATAGTATTTTAACTTTAAGCAATATGCTTTGTTAGTAAAAATTTTATTAACTTTTTATTTTTTTATGCCTTAAATTAGAGTAGAAGCTAGCCTTAGAGCTTCTTATTTAAGAAGTAGGTCCTAAGGATCTTTGTATAATAGTTTTAGTGTAAAAATTATGTAAATTTAAGACTTCTTTTATAACTTAAAGTAGTATAAATAACTAACTTTTTTAAAAACTTTAAAGAGTTCTTTTTATTTAGCTAATAATTTCTAGCTTAAGTAATTAGTTGTAAGGTTCTTTGTATTTAAAAAGACTTTATTTTTAATGTTTTAATTAATATAGTAGTAGTAATAGTTTACTATAGTTTATATTTAATTTTAAGCTTTTTTTTAAAAAGGTTTGTACTGTTTCTTAAGTGTTATATATTTAAGTAGCTAAGGCTAACGTGTTCTTGTAGTTTATCTTGTTAGTTAAAGTAAGAATATTAGCTAGCTGCTTTTAGTTCTAGCTCTTTCTACGATTAAATCTGTAAAGAATCTAATATAGGGACATACCTAGAGTAGAATAAGGTAAGAAATTTGTGCTCTATTAATTAAAGGCAGCAGTCTACTCTAGTTGTTTTAGTAGTAGAATACAAACAGCTAAAGCCTTTAGTTAATATATTTGTTTATTATCTCTGTCTAGCTGTTAGTCTCTTTGTAGTAAGCCGTTAATAGCCTTAACACCTAAAATCTAACAGAACTTAGACTAGAAACTAAATATAAATTAAGGTTTTTAGTTAAAGATTATAGTATTAAGTATATAGCTAAATTAGTATACCTATTAAATAAATAATTTAGCTATACCCCTTGCATTAATTATTTTATAACAAGGGATAGAGATAGCTTGTTTAGATAAAAAATTAATTACAACTATAATTTAATTATAACTAGCTTTATTTAGTAAAAATTTCTTAAAGTTAAAATATAAGTATTATACTAGACAATTAGGGATAAGTAAAGAGTAAATTATTTTAAAGATTTAAGTTTGTTTTAAATATGCTTTGCAATAGGCTACATAGTTCTATATATACTTTTTATAAGTAGCCTTTATACTTTTCTAGTAATATTTTAGGGCAATTAACTAATAAGTTTTAATAACGCTAGAGTAAGTAGAGAAAACCTAGTTGTGTGCCTTTTAGATTATCTAGGTGTAGAGTATAGAGTTAGGTAGTACACAAAGGCAGTTTAAGTATAAAAGTAATTTATTTTTAATTTAGTATTTATTTAGTAATAAGTTATACTTTTTTTTAAAAGCAGTGTAATTTGTTTATAAGATAAATTTAATTAATTCTAGCAAATTTAAGGTTATAGGCTCTAAAGTAGCTTTAACTACACGTAGAGATAAAATCTAAGCGTAGAGTTAGGTAATATAAGTAAGAGCAAAGTTAAAGTTAATTTAGTTATTAAGTTAGTGTAGTTTAAGTAGGACCTGCAACTAATTATTAGTATTTATAAACTTTAAGTTTTTTATATCTTACTCGCGTCGCGATAGGATATCTACGCAGGTATTATCCTTCCTAGGTATGTATTAGATATAAAAGGAAAATAGAGCAAGTTCCTTAGCCTAACATACCTGCCTAGTGTTTAAAACCTTTGTAGTTATAAAGTACTTAAGTAAACAATAGTTTAAATATATGTTAATTTTAAAGTAGGCTAATGCTAGTTTAGCTCGCTACTTGCTAAACACTGTAATAATAGTAAAAAGTTCTTTATTATAAATCTCTTAATTTAGCTTAAACCTAGATAAGACCTTACTAAAGAATACTACTAGACTTTATTTTTTATTTAGTTATTTCTACGAAAGTACGCCTGCAATAACACTATTAAATATGTTAGTCTCTACTTTAGTATTGTATTTAGAGTAATAGTAGCATAAAGTAGAGATTTCTAGTAGTGTAGCTTTTAACTTTTTAAAGGCCTTTTTATAATCTAAATTTTATATAAATGCTTTTAAAAGACTTTAGAGTGTAAGAAGTAGTTTTGTAACTTATAAGTATTTTAGTATAAATTGCTAGTAAAACTCTGTAAACTTAAAAAATAATCTTACACCAATAATAGTAGTAGGTCGTGCTTAATTATTAAGAGGTTCTACTTTATTAGGATTTACCTCTAGCCCTTAGTTTATGAGGATATAGCCTAGGTACTTTATTCTTATAACATAGAATTTGCTCTTCTTAATATTAACTTAAAGGCCTGCTTGCTATAATCTTTCTAGTACTTTTTGTACGTAGAAAATATATTCTACCTCTAATTTAGAGTAGATAAAGATGTTGTCTAAGTAGACTATACAGAAGTTATCTAGATACTTAAGTAACATATTATTTATATAACGTTAATAAGTAGCAGGGCTGTTGTATAATCTAAATAGCAACACTTTAGATTTGTACGTTCTGTATTAGGTCTAAAAAGTAGTATACTCTTTAGAGTCTAGGTCTATCCTAATCTTGTTAAAAGCCGCGCGTATATTTAACTTAGTAAAGAGCTAGACTTTATATGTGTAGGCTAACAGCTTATTAATACGCAAGATTAAATATTAGTCTTTTTATGTAATTACGTTAAGTTTGTATTAATTAACATAAATCTAAATATCTCTGTTAAGCTTCTAAATATAGAGGATAAAAGAAGTAAAGAAGTAATTACTAGAATTAATGTGTTCTTTCTTAAGGTTATCTATTATAAACATCTTAGTAGCTTTAAGTTCTTTAGTACTCTACTTATACAGGAGGCTAAACTAATTTAGAAGTAGTTTAGTAAGAATAATTTTATAGTTATACAAGCAATGTTTAGGCAGTTAGTCTACTATAGTTTTACTAAACACGTCCTAGTACAAATTATAAACAAATAGAAGTTAGTCCTAAATTAGTTTAGCGTTATTAGGATTATTAGGTTCTTTATAGTCTTTTAATAAACAATTAATTTTATAAATACTTATTATAAAGAACTTATTCTTTTTTTAGTTTATTAAATAGTAGAAGGCGGTGGCTAAAATAATAGCAATGCAGGGGGTAGAGTCTAATTAGATAGAATCTAGTTTAGAATTAGCGTCTTTAAAAGTAAATTAAGCTTTTAAAAGCTAAAAAAGGCTGTAGATTCTTTACATTAAAACTATTATAGGGCTTTACCTTTTCTAGTATTTATTCTTCTTTTAAAGCGCGTTTCTACGCTAGATATCCTCTTTAGCAACTTTATTATTAGTAGGTTCCTTTAACTGCATAAGGATAAAGAGGGCAGGATTATATGTAGTAGAATATCTTGTAAGCTACACAATTTAGTTCTAAACTGTGTCTAGCAATAAGTTAAATTACTAAAGCTATTTAATTTTAATAATACAATCTTGCGTACCTAAATCTATAATAATTAAAGAACAGTTAAGAATCTTTTAACTATTAATTTAAATATAAAGATAGATATATTTATGTACTTTAGTTTTAATCTAGTCCTAGAATTCTTTTATAAAGACCTTAAAAGGTAGTCTTTAGATAAGCACCTAAAGTAATTAAAAAAGAGTGTAAGCAATAGGAGAATTTAGAAATAAAAAACTTTAGGCTTTAGTATTAATTAATAATTATAGCTAAGCACTGTAACCTTTGAAACAAAAAAAAGTAGAAACTTAGAAGTGCTTTTCTTTAAATAAGTTTAATAAATTAATTTTAGTGAAATTATACTTATATAGGCCTAGGCTAGAGCGTTTTCCTAGGCATCTTTGTTTTTCTCCTATCTCTAGTCTAAGTAATATTCTACAGCTTCTAAATATTCTTCTTGTTCTATCTTAATTTTTTTTTACCTAAGGGGTAGTACAATTACTTGCAAAGTAACTAAGTTTCCTACACTTAAAATAAGTATTAAATAGAGGCTTGTTATTAGGGGCAGAGGTCTTAAATAGAAATTTTGGCGTGCTTAAAGTAGTGTAAGCAAGGGTTAGAGTTAAATTAAATAAAAAACTAGTGTAGAAAGGCCGCGTGTTCTAATATTATTAAGAGCAGGGCTTTTTTAGTAGCACTAAGGTGTACACTAGTTTACTATTTATATTTAGTCTAATAGGAGAATTACATTTTCCTATATTAAAAGCAGTAAAGTGTTAAACTATCTTGTTAAATAAGTTATTTTATAGGTATTTAAATCCTAAATTAAGAGCGCGCAAGGCAGGGGTAATTTTCTTCTATAAGTAGAAAAACTACTCTAACTTAGAAATAGACTTTTTAATAGTAGTGCTAATAAACTTTACCTTAAAAGCTAAAAACGTTTTTTTTTATTTATAACTAGGCAGTAGAAAGCTGTACAGCTTTCTACCTATTTATTGCTAAATACAAAATTTAATTTAAGTAACGCAATTATTTCTTTTATATTTTTAAACTATTTTAAAACTAAGTTAGCTAAGTACTATAGTTTAAAGTATTCTTTTGCAATACTAGTAGTGTATTTTTATATAAGAGCTATGCAAGCGCGCTCTATCTAGTAGTAATTTAAGTTAATTTTTAATTAGTTTTCTATTAAAGCCTGCTGTTAACAAAACGTAGAGTTAGTTCTATTATTAAGATTTTTAATAGTAAGCATACGCTTTATAAGCTTAATATATAAAGTCTTAAAAGTAATAGAAATATACTGTTTTAGTTAGCTTGTTAGTATATCTGTTTTTGTTAGCAGTGTTTTAGAAGTAGGCACAGCTGTGTTTCTAAAAAGTGTAACTTTCTATATTAATTACGCGACTTACGCATTTAAATAGTTAATTTTGTCTTTATAAAGTGTAACAGGATCTTTCTCTAAATCTACACCTTTTTTTTTTTAATAACTAGTTGCTTGCTAGTTGCTTTATCCTGCAGAGATTGTTGTTAACCCTAGCAGTAGGTTAATTTTTAAATAGACTCTAAAGAGGGTCTAGAGTTATTCTAGTTAGCTATTAGCGTTTAATTCTAATGCTAATAAGTTATTAGTAGTCTCTGTGTTTCTACCTTAGCGCACTTTACGCAACTTTTTTAAAGTAATTTGCCTTATTGTTAAAGTTAAAAGTTCTAAACTTAAAGGCTTTAGTTAGTAGAAACTCTAGAGAATTCTACTTAAGGTGTTGTTAGACTTAACAGTATAAAGCTTCTAGTTTATTTCTAGAGAGGCTTAGGCTTAGGCGTAGTCTTAATAAACAGCTGTAATATTGTTTTAAATGCTGTTACTAGCTAAGACAAGATTTTTAATATAAAGTAACAGCGCAGGCAAGACTTACAGATTAGTACTAGTAGAGGGGATTATAGCAAGGTATATAGAAGTGCGTTGTAATCTACAAAAGAGCCTTAATCTAAATAAAACACCTATAGGCCTTGTACAAAAGGATATTAAAAATCTACAGAGCAACTATAGGTTCTAAGCTGTCTTTATACCTGCGCTCTGGACTAGAACTAGGGTAGGTCTAATACAGGTAAGACTCTAAGATAACGGTAAGGGTAATAGAGTTATAACATGTTCGTTACAATTATTGTCTAAGGCTTTCTCTAGAGTAGGTGTAAAGAGGTTATCTAAACTATTAATATTTACCTTATCCTGTTCTTAGACTGTAATAGTAAGTTAAGTAATAACATTTTATTCTTTCTCTAGATTGTTGCTAGGTACTGCGCAGTAAAAAATATTTAGCTATTATTTTACTTTACCTTAGCTCTAGCAGTCCTACTTTATATAACTTTTTTTACTATATATATAGCAAGGAATTCTTTTTTTGCTATTCTTATTATGCTAAAGCTTATTCTTTCTTAGGCTCTTATTAGGATTATTAAAGTGCATAAGCTTGTAGCTATTAGTTATATAATATCCTAGAGTTTTAAGAGTATAGCTTTGTTATTAACCTTAGTTAGAGTACGGGCGGTAATAAGTTTGATATAGTTAGGCGTCTATGTTTTTAGGTGTGCAATTTCTCTATAAGAACAGTTGTTCTTCTAGCTTAAGCTTATAAAAGTTGTTGTTTACTTAATTAGCTTTAGCTATAAGTTTATTAAGTATATTAAAAGTAGCTCTGCTCTACATAGGTTCTATAGATACAGCTAGTTTAAGACTTTATTAGTACATCTACATTAAAGCGTTGTTGTCTTATTTAATAACTATTTAGTACTGCTAAAAATTTATTATATTGTTAGCTGCAGAGTAAGTTTATTGCAACTTTTAGATTTTTTGTTCTACTACTACAAATTCCTTAAAGGGTAAAAATACTTTTTTAATTTCTATTTTAAAGTTATCCTAGTCTTTAATAAGCGCTTTATTAATATTATTGTTAACTGTAATATCTATATATTAACAAAGAATAAGATTAGCCTATTTTTTAGCAGCTTCTTATAGAAACGTAAAAGCTTATACAACTGCGTTGTTGTTGTTAATCTTAGTTTCTTTAATATAGATGTATGTATTAACTTAAAGTAGCTATGCCTTAAGCTTATTGTAGTTACTATAATAGGTGTTAAACTTATTAGCACGCGTAGTTGTTCTTATAGTTAGGATGTTAGCAAGAGTATCTATAGCAGTATTACTTATTTTAAAAGTGTTTAAAGTGTAAAAATTGTTTGTAGATAATCTATATTAGTTCTCTTAAAATAAGTAAGTGCAATAGACAAGAGTTGTACTAGCACAACTAGTAAATTAATATAATAGTATAGAGATATGTTAGCACGTTTAGTAGAACAATGTAATAACATAAAAAAGTTAAGAATTAGGTAATCCTTAAATTGCACTTAAAGTTAAACACACTAAGCTATAAGGGCTTAATGCCTAGTACTATATACTAAGCAATAGTCGCTAATAGTCGTAAACGCTTTTAGCAATAGTCGCTAATAGTCGTAAACGCTCTTAGCAATAGTCACTAATAGTCGTAAACGCTCCTAGTGATAGTCGCTAATAGTCGTGAACGCTTCTAGCAATAGTCCTTAGCGTAGTAATTAGTTACGTAACTTCCTGCTACAGTAGCCTAGCAGGCAGCCGTCTAGTTATAAGTTCGTTAGTCGTAGTAGTTCTCTGTAAGACTTAGGTTCGTAGCCAGGTCGTAACAGTATTGTACTATTAAATAGGCGTTTTCTTCTACTAATTGTGATTAGGCTAGCAAATAGATTAGGGGAACCTATACTTAGGTTAGGGTTAGGTTGTAGTCGCACGGACGTGGATTGTGGTCGTATTAACTAGGTGGTAGGGTTAGGCTAGGGTCGCACAGACGTCTAGTTGTGGTTAAGTTAAAGTAGTTAAAGCTTATAGTGGTTTAGGTTATAAGTTAAGTTATAGTTAACTTAGGTTAGGTTACAGTGTTAATTACTAGTTGTCTATTTATTTTTTAAGGTGTTAAAGGTGGTGATTGTTGTTGTAGTCAAAATAGAGTTTCTAAAAAAGTGAAAAGCAGCTACCCTCTACTAATTAAACGCAAAAGTTTAAAAAAAAATTGTGTGTAGTTAATAAGATTTAAACAGTAAGTAGATAAGGTCTACGCGCTAAGCGCTTAGAGTAGAAAAGCTTAAACTACTAAGCAAAAATTAGAGTCAAAAAAATTTGCTTAAAGTACTAAAAAACAACACTAATTAAAACGTGTTTAACAGCAATTACTAGCCTATAGCTAGCAACAAGATTGTAATAAAGATAGAGAAGGAAGGTAAAAACACGTACGTTACTGTAGTAGGAGCCTGCAATACTTCTTTATAAAAGCTCCTTGCCTACTACTTCTTACTTTTAGAATTTCCTATACTACACAGTACTACATACAAACAACTTATATATAAATAATATAATACTTAGACTGTTCTTCTCTCTATTTAACACAAAGACTAATAGCTTATATTAAGTAAAGTTAGACCTTACTAAGTTACTATACTAGAAGCTAGAGTAGTATATTATAAAGCTAGCGTTTACTGTTGTTAAGCAGCTACCTCTGTTAGTTAAAAGGAAGCTAGTAGTAATAGTTCTTGTAGTAATTAAGTTAGTGCAGAGGTTAGAATATAACTATTGTTAAGATATTTTTGCGTCTAGTATTATAAATATTAAGGTTATAACAAGGACTATAAAAGGCTAGTCTAGCTAGTGCACTATATATACTACGCATATCAATAATTTAAGTATAGTAAAAGCATATTACTTTAGCAATCTCTTTTTGCGTAAATAGAACTTTAATAAAAAGACTTAAAAGTAGCTTTGCAAAAAGCAAAGGCGTGTTAAAATAGCTATTAAGTAGCTAGAATAAACTAACAAGTAGAAGAATTTTATAAGATGCTTTTAGAAATAGAAGAGCTATGCATAAATAGTAATGCTGTTGTTGTTTATTTATATTTAAGAATAAGCACTAAACGCTATAACTGCAACACTGCTAGGATAGCAATAAAATAATAGAAGTTATAGTTAGTAGTAAATAGTTATTAGTTAAGATAGTTAGAGAGATATTGCGCATCTTTGTTTCTGTCTAAACATGCTAGAGCAACACACTAATTGCGTACCGGCAATGCTAAACAAGGGGGCATAAGCCCGGATACCTGTTGTTAGTAATAAATCTTTTTTTACTAAAAAGGTGTCTACAAAATGTAGTTACATTAAACGGTTGTCTTAAAAGGCCGAAGCCAACTAGTTGTCTATTAGTTGTCAAAAAAAATCAAAAATAAAAAGAAATGTTATAAGAATAATCTTGTATTAATATAGTTATTTATTATAGCTAGTTATTATAGTTGTGCTTGATGCGCTGCTGCTTTTATAGCTAAGGTAGAGAGTCCTTATTTATAAGCTTGTCGTCTTCTACTATTTCTTCCTCTAGACTAAGTAGACTGTCTTTAGGCGCTAGGAGCTTAAGTAGATTGTTAATCTGTTACACAGTGCTTTAGCGCCGTCTATATCTTGTAAAGAGATTCTTTGCCTTTCTAGATCTAGGGAGATTGTACTTTTAAAAACTATAATCGAATATATAGTTCAAACTAAAAGTTAATATCTTAAATTACTAATAACATTGATTGCAGTGTTAAAGACGCGCTTAATAGTAACACTAGTAATTAAAACTGCTAGTATAATTTTTGCAAATTAAGCTAGTTAAAAATTAGTAGTTTTAATTTCTTGCTATTATAATAGGATATTAAATAATGTCTCTAGTTTAATATTAAAAGTGCTAAAGTAAAATTCTTTTTCTTATTAAGTAAGGTTATGTACCTGTTCTCTTTCTTTTGCATTAAATCTTTACCTTTCACTAGAGAAGCTACTAGAAGGCAATAGATAAGTAGGCTTATAAAACTATTTACAGCTAATAATTTTTTTTAAAAATAGGTTAAAGCTAGTAAATAATATGCCCCTTTAGCGCTATTATATTCATTAAGATGGTTAAAAAACTATTAGCAATACATGTGCTTGTCTTAAGGATTCTATAAAGTATCTTAATTAGCTACTTAGTACTCTTTTATAATAAACAACTACAATAACTATACTTTATACACTGTAAGCTTTTAAGTTAAATTAAGTATAGCTGCGTAATTAAATAAGAACCTTTGCTTAGCTAGTTTTTTTGCGTAGTACTTGCTTAGTTTTGCCTTGCTCCTGTCTACAGCAGCTTATACTATTGCAGGCTACTCTATAGTGCGACTTACTATGTTCTTTTTAAAAATTGTAGACATTAAGTTTATAAAATTAAAAAGACAGCTGTATACAAGCGAAATATATTAGACTTGCAGCTTCTAGTTCTTACTTAAAAAGTTTGTAATGTTCTTAAACTACTTTAGCATCTCTACAATTACCTTAAGATAGCGCTACTTAGTAGAATAAATTTAAAACGCTTAAGGTCGCGATAGTTAATCTCTCTAGTGTTATTATAAGTGTTGCGGATTTAATCCCCAAGGCTTATAACCTATTTAAGATTGAGGAGGTAGCGGAAGTTAAACGATAGGAATAAGAGAATATAACATAGAGACTAGTGTTGAACGGGGTTCGGCTTACTTCTCTAGGCTCGGTCCGTACTAAGGCGAGGTAGACTAAAGCAGTAGTCCGTAAGGTATTGTAGCAGTAATTTTAAGTAGAAAAGAGTTATTAATGTTATCTAAAGGTAAACAATCCTAGTTCTATAAAAGATAGAATAACTAGTTAACAATCTGTGTAAGAGATAAACTACTTAAGTTAACTATAATAAGTGTAATAATAAGATCTAATACATTTTTATACTTATTACCTTTGTTCTGCTATTCTGTACATCCCTTCTACAAGAAAGGTATGTAATAGCGCTGCTATCTCTTTATGCATAGCTATCCTTGATAGCTAGCCTTAGCAGGATAGTAATTACGTAATTAGCGCCCTGCGCAGATTATTGTCTTCTAGCGTAAAGGCTAGTTAACCTTTAACTATCACTTATACGTTAAGGAGAGAATTCTTCCTATTACTTATAACATTATCTTCTCTCTTAGGCGTATTATCTTAATACTCTCAAATATTATTTTCCTATACTGCGTGTTAAGTTGCTAGCTATATATAAAGTCTTAGTATGCTTATTATATTATATACTTATTTCTCTCTACGCTTTTTTAACTATGCCCAAGGTTCTGTCTTCCTGCTGTTTTTACTTATAGAACTCTACTTCTAAGCGTCGTGCTTGTGCTATTTGTATAAAAGAGCTAGGTCTAAAAATAGCTTTTTATTATAAGTAGTATAAAGTAAAAAACTTTTACTATTTTATAAACACCGCGACTAGCTGTTACGCTAGTTATATTTCTATAAAAGTAAAGTATAGTTTATTTATTTCTAAAAAAAAGAAAAAAAAGTTTAGTCTAAAAAGTATAAAAAGCGCCTTAAAGTTATACGTTTAAAAGCTTAGCTAGCTTAAAGTAAGCTAGAGCTCTTAAAGACTAAAGCGCAAGAGCAATTATTTACAAATTCAAATCTTACTATTCTAAATCTTTAGAATTATGCAAAGGAGCAAGCTAAAAGAAACTTTACTTCTAGTATAGACTTGCTAAAACCTAAACTATTACTACTCAGACTATTAACTTACTTAAGCTAGTTACAAGCTAACACTTCTCTGAATTTTTTTTGATTACTTTTTTTTCTTTTAAAGACCTAGTCCTCTTTTCTTTAAGTGCCTTTAATAGTACTTAAGTACTTATAACTTATAGTTTATTAAATTTTTCTTTAGTTCCTAAGTATTCTAGCTTTCTAGCTACCCTAACTACTTAACTAAGTATTTCTACTAACAACTAATTTTTTGTAAGTCTTTAATTTCTTTAACCTTATACTTATTATCTTTAAGCTATATGTTAGTAGCAAGCTTAGTATCTAGAGGTGCTCTTTCTAAGAGTTTTTTGTAAAAGACAAAGTAAATATATATACTTAGTAGCAATTAAAGTTTGTAGTTTATATTACACATTTCTTCTAAAAATTTAAATAGTCTTACTTAGAGGTTATTTAGTTTTTTACTTAGTTGCTTAGTTTTTAAGTTTTGTTGTAATAGGAAAACTTTGTCTCTTTTTTTAAAACTTAGTTTTTCAATTCTTTACTTATTAGCTACTTTAGCTATTATAAAATTTTTATAAGCTATATTCTAGCTTAATTTTTTGTATAGCTTTTATATTAAGCAGGCTTTATTATCTACGCCTACTATAATACCTTTAATATTCTTTAAATTCTAATAAATAGCTAGCTTATATCTGTAGTTTACGTAGTGTAGCAAGTGCTTTACAGTTACTAACTTTATACTATTATAAGCTAATTGTGCTATTAGTAAAAGTTTAACCTAGTTATTTTACAGCTTGTTAGCGTACATTCTTAGATACTATTCTAGTGTCTAGTTTATTTATTCTGTTTAGCTATCTATCTTAAGGTAAAAGCTAGTTAATAGCTTCTTTTTTACACTTAATCTTGCTAAAAATATGTTCTAATACTTAGACGTAAATAGTTTATTATAATTAGTCATAAGCTTTTTAGATATTTTATGCTCTAACACTAGTGCTTTTATAACTTTATACGCGTAGCTTTCTACTGTAATAGCCTTTTTATAGGTATAAACTTTGCCGCCTTAGTTAATTAGTTAATAATTACTAAGATAGTGTTACAAAGCTAAGATAATATAACTTTTTATAAATTTTAAAGCTTTACTATAAAGTTTATTATTATACTGCTTTATAGTTTTGTTAGTAGCTGTAAGGGTTGTAACAGGCTGTAAAGCTTATATCTTTTAAGCTTATTTTAGTAACACGCTAAATAGTTACCTAATATATTTTATACTTTTACTCGCAAGCTGTAAGGACATAGCCTCTATCTAAGTACTACTATATACCTTATAGCTAGCTTTAAAGTATGTAGCTAGAGATAGAAACCTGCCTTACTACTTAGCAAGCACTAGTACTAGCTGGGCGTAGCACTAGGCTTGGCACCCACCACGCTAGCACTAGCCCCTCTTCTCTACTATATAGCTGCTCGCATACTTAGCCTCTTCTAGGCCTGTGTCTACTATTCTCTACTCTAAATACAAGCTATTTTATAACTAGCCTTTCTTCTGTGCGTAAAGTCTGCCTTATATAATAGCAGACATACAAGCAAAAAGCTTGCTACAGGCTTATAGCCTAGATAAAAACAAGTAGTTTTTACTTATTCTTAGTTGTTGTATAGAACTACAGCTTTAGTAGCTAGCTCTTAGCTAAGTCTAGCGCCTTTAAATAGTAAGTTGCTACTAAAATTACTAAATTACTAATATTTTTAAAGGGCCTTTACTGATAGCGTAGGTAAGATTTAGACTTTATCTATGCAGTAGATAGCTAGCTACAAAACAGCCTTTACTACTTAATAGCTTAAAGTATTCTAGCTACCGCTATACCTTCTTACCTTTAAAATTTATTTCTTTAGAATAAGCTTTATATTATTTAAAGCGCATTTTTTATTACTACAGTATTTTAAACATTTTTTGCGTATATATCTAGTAAATAGGAAAAAAGTGCGTTATAGTAATAGAAATTATAAAAAAAGTACGCTATAAAGGCAGGAAATTTTACTTACTATAAGGTCCCTGCGCACTAATTAAGCTAATAATTAACAAATTAGCAAAATAGTGTATTATAAGAACTAGAAATCTTAGCTTTTACTTAGAATTACGCTACGTAATCTATAGTTTAAAACTCTATATACTAAATATTTATTTATTCCTCTACTTTGCACTTAAATACATTAACTGCGCTCTATTATAAGTATTCTTTTCTTTAAACTAAACTAAACTAAAAAATAGCTAATTTAGATAATGAAAGAACACTTAAAACTGACTATTAACGCTATATATAGCGTGATGCTGTTGATCTAGAATAATAAATAAATAGACAACACGCTTAATATCCTAAGCTACCGCTTAAGACTTTACTTACATTATAGATTTTTAGGCTAATACTAGTTCTAACACTACTATAGAAAAACTACTACTAACTACTAAATCTAATTTAAGCGCGCTTTTTAACTAACCTTAATATTACGTTAATATAATAACTAATAAAGTTACTGTTGTCTGCTTTCCTAATAAGACAATTATAAAGATAACGTTTAACATAACTCTAGATTTTCTTTTTTTTACTAGGTAGCTACTATAAACAAGAATAATAAATATTAAGCTATATTAAATAGACTAGATTTTAACACATTTCTTTCTATGCTAGGCACTTTTAAACGCACAGATGAACTAGTTATAAGCACTACTAACTTTTTTTTAACTAAATAACGTATTACTACTAGAAGAACTAGACACGCTCTAGCCGCTGCATTAGAAATACTAAAATACAAATTATATATGTTAAGTTATTAAGCAAGTAGAATAAGACACGTTAGTAAACTTATAACTTTTTTATAATACCTGCTTAACTAAACTACTTACAACTGTAATACTAACAAACTTCTTTAAACTTTTTTATAATACCTGCTTCTAAACTACTTACAACTGTAATACTAACAAACTTCTTTGTCCTTTTTTATAATAGATTTACTAGTATAGCAGCTAGATTTTACCTTACTAAATTTGCTATAGTAAGGGACAAGCTAAACGCACAAAAAAAGGCTTAAGTTTAATATAAGTACTTTAGAAATAAGCAACTTACATAAAACAAAGCAGCAGATAATAAATGAGTATAAAAATACTAGTTTCTAGCTATTTACAATTAACTTACAAACGTTTAGAACTAGTTATATATAACTTAATATAACGCACTACTAAACGAAGAATAAACTAGTAACTTGCATACTTTACTTTTACGCTTTATAGTTTCTACATTTGTAAACTAAGTTATTATAAATAAACCTATTACTATCTTAGATTAGAACAACCTTAAATTACAAGCACGCCTAAACAACTTTAGTTACTAGTTATACTACCTTTTACAACCTACTACTAATAATAATTTGTTTATTATAGTTGAAGGCAATATAGTTTTTATTTTATATAAGCTTTAGGAACTTAAGCGTATGCTTAATATAATACTATAAATTAAAGAAGCTAATAATTATAATGCTATAAAGCTACGTACTTTTAAAGAAATTATCAAAGCACTTTATAAATTTATTTAATTTTTTTCTAGCTACTAGCGTGTTAAAAGTTAATATTTTTAGTATTGAGCTTAGCGCGTTTAGTTTTTCTTTGCTTATACTTTTAAAGCTACTAAGGACGCCTTATCTAGAAGACATACTGTTCTTAGTTACTATACAAAACAAAGATAAAATGCTTTATAGCACTTTATAAAATTTAGAGTAACTTAAATCTCTACACTACAAATAAAGTAACTATAAACACGCTAGTATACTTTTGTGTCCTAGAGGACGTAAAGTCTAATTAAGAAGCCTAGGCACACTTTAAGGTTAAGTTTTGCTTTATTACTAATAAGCTTAAAATTTTCTACTTTTTATGTAGTATTAAGCTTATGCAGAAGCTTTCTAAATAACATATAGCTAGCTTAAATATTTTGGATTATTCTTGATAAAATGTAATTGTATTCTCTAAACTCCTGCTTAATATTTTATTATATATTAATAACTACAACGCGACTTAGCTAGACAGCTATTTAGCCTAACAGGCTTAACGCAGCTATAATAAACTTAATACTAGCTTCAATATTACTTTCTTAGCAGATGCTAAGTCTAAGAATATATTGACACCTTATAGTATAAGGTGCCTTGAGTAAAGTAAAATATTATTTAAAAAGCTTTAATTTCTTTAGACTCTATTTAATAACTTAAACTATTTTAAGTCTAAAAAACTTAAGCATATTACTTAAAACTACCTCAAGAAGCTAGCTCCTCTTAAAGTAGAAACTATTTATTAATATTACATCTATATATACGTAAAAAATAAATTTAACTTAAAACTTAAGTAAAAATACTAGGCTAAAAAGTTCTTTAACTTTAATAAATTAGAAAACTAACGACTTTGAAAAACAGGCTAACTTTTAAAGAATATTACAGCTATAGTAAGAATACTTAGCTAATTTCTTTATAAGTATAATAAATTTTAAGTCTTATATATTACTCTAGAAAGTTTTAAAAAAAAAACCCCTTATTTTTATAAAGAAAAGACCTTGTGCAATTTTCTTTTTACATATACGTTAGTTATAATTATATAGTTTTGTATAGCTAGAAAACACTAAGTAACAATAGTGTAAATAGCAACTTTATACTATAATAATTTTTAGATTAAACTTATACCTTTAAACTAATTTTACTTATCAAACTAATTTTTTTAAAAAAGCTATAATAAGAAAGCTATAGAACCAATAACTTACCTCATTAAGCTTTTCTTTAAAATAGATACTTATATTAAATAAATTATAGCTTATATAGTAAAGACTTACGTAAAGTTTAATTTTGTACTTAAATTTAAGTAGCGCAAACTCTACTAGCCTAAGCTTAATTAATATAAAAGTATAATTAAGTTTCTTAATTAGTACTATTAGCTAAATTATTAGCTTAAAGACACTATGCTAAAAGTAGTCTATAGCAGGCGTAAATAAATAAAGAATAAACTTTTTAAACACATCTATACTAATAATTAAAGTTTAGGTGTATAAACTTCTACTAACTTCTACTTAAGTAGTACTGCTAGACAGAATTCTAAACTAAAGCCTGTAGAAATAAGCGTTTTAGGTAAAGAATATACACTCCCTTGCTATAATTTTTTAAATAAAGTAAGTTCTTTTTAACAAAGTTTAAAAAAAAGTACCTACTCCTCTACTTAAGCCTGCTAATAAACTCTTAGTTAAAATTAAAATAATCTTCTTTTACGCTCTTTGCATATATGCAAAAAAAAAGTTTAACTTTTACTTTATTACTATACATAGCAAACAACCTACCTAGTTTTAATAATTTGCTATAGATAAAAAAATTTTAAAATTAATAGATAAACTTAAAAAAGTTACTTTTAAAAATATCTTTACCACAAAATTAAAATAAAAAAGATTCTAATTATATTTTAGTATTTTATAAAAAAGTAGCATTTAAATTACTAAACTATTTAGAGTACAACTATAAAATCAAACTAACTTTAAGCACAAAGATTCTAATTTATTATTTTTAACTATTTTTAGGCTAACAAGAGGAAGCTATTGCTACTTATATTTATAAAATAAAGAAACGCAGATAGATTAGATAACGCAACTTACTAGCGCAAAACTTACTTTTAATTATAGCTAAGCTAGATAGAAGTATTTACGTTTACGTAAACCTTTATAACTTTAGTAAGGTTATAATTTAAAATTATTATTTTTTTTTTTTGCAAAACGTTAGCTAAACTTAAGAAAGCTACTATTTTTTTTAAGTTTACTATTATTTACGCATTTTATTAAATTTATATAAAGCTAGGCTCTAAATAGCTTACTGCATTTACTACTTAGCAAAGTATTTATAAGTATAAAGTTATACTGTTTAAATTATATTATACCCTAGCTTTCTTCTAGCGCGCTATTAATAGCGCACTTTTTAAATACTTTAATTAGTTTTATACTTTATATCTAGATAACATTCTAGTTTTCTTGTAAATAAAAGAAGAACATATTAAGTAAGTTAAGCTAGTTTTAGCCTAGCTAAAGGCTAAAGATTTCTACGTAAACTCTAAAAAATATAAGTTTTACAAAACTAGTGTTAAATTTTTAAGCATAATCATTACTAATAAAGGTATTAAATTAAACTTAGCTAAAGTCTCTACAATTTAAAAATAGAAACTACCTTAATATTTAAAAGAACTACTTACTTTCTTAGGCTACACAGAATTCTATCAAAATTTTATTAAAAGCTACTTGTTTTTTACTTTTTATTTTTTAAAATGTATTAAGGCTAAAACCTTTTCTAATAAAAAACTAAGTAAAAGAAGACATACTGTCTATAAAAACTTATAGTAGAACAATAAACACTAAAAAGCCTTTAACGCACTTATAGCTACTTTTTATACAAGTTTAATATTAATATACTTTAACTTTACTAAACTAATTTACATTTTTATAAACGCCTTAGCCTAGGCTACTAGTAGTATTATAAAATAACTTAATACGCACAATGTCTTCTAGCTAATTATATTTTTTTTAAAAGCACTCTACTGCAGAATACAACTATAATCTTAATAATTTAAAACTTATAAGAATTATTTAGGTATTTAAAAAATAAGAACTTAGACTTATAGAACTTAAGCATTTATTCATATTATCTTAGACTTCAAAAACTTAGAAATATTTATATCAAATAAAACGCTTACTAAATATTAAGCTTAATAATTACTTTTCCTATCTTAGTTTAATTTTAAAATTATCGATAGCCCTAGAACTAATAATAGCAAAGCAGACGCCCTTAGCTCAACACTATAAGACGTTTTATTAAATCTAAACAACCTTTAACACGCGGTAATTATAGTTATCTTAAGTCTAAAAGTATTATCTTTTAGTATAAAACCTGCTATTATAATAGCCTTATAAGCTTTTACCTTAGCTAGCAAAAATATAGACAATATTACACTAGAATAATAATATATACTAAGAACTGCGTTTACTTACAACAATAATACTAACTCTAAAAAAATTACTTTTACTAAAAAGTCATACTAATCTAACTTTGCCTGCTTATGAACAAGATCTTTAACTAACAAAAAAGCTACTAGATAAAGTTTACGCTAACAATAAAACAGCTAAGAAAGCTTTCTTAGCAGTTAACTCTTATAGAACTAGGCTATCTTAATAGTTTTACAAGCATACATATTATTTTAGTACTATAAATATTACTTTTATAAGAACAGGACTAAGCTATTACTTATTTATTAACAAGACTAGACTATATATCCCTATAAATACACAACTCTAGCGCTAGATTTTTCATCTCTATTATAACTATAAAATTGCGAGTTATAAAGGACCTTAATCTACTCTCTATCAAATACATAATTATTACTACTAGCCTAAAATAAGTTAGTCTATTATAAAATACTGCAAAACCTGTAGTATGTATAAATAAACAAAGTTACTATAAGATAGTAAATGTATCTATCTACAACTACTGCCTTTTCTATACTAATAGTAGTTAGACCTTACTATAGATTCTATACAAGATCTTTCTTCTTTTAGAATAAATAGTAGAGAGTTTCGCAATATCTTAGTTATCGTAAATTCCTTTACTAAGAAATACTATTTCTACTTAACTTATAGACGTACTACAGTAGAAGCCTCTAGATGTTCTATAAACATATTTAAGTATTATAGCTTACTTATTAGTATTATATTTATTTATAGCACTAATTTTATCGCCCTATTCTAGAAGAATATCTACTAGCAGCTAAATATTAAGTGTATTCTATCTATAGCCTACTACCTAGAAACAAACAAATAAATAGAATAAGCAAATTAGTTACTAAAAATATACTCACGCTAATACATTAACTACGTGTAAAATAACTAGGCTTTATAGCTATATATTGCTGAATTCTAAGTTAATAATACTATTAACTCTAGTATAAGCATAACTTTGTTTTTTACTAACTTTAAGTATTACCACTATAGTAAAACTTACCTTTATAAAAATATAAATGCTAATTCGCTACGTCTAGCCTGCGACTAGGCTATCTAGGCAAAGATAATAATAAACTTATATATAAGTTTAGTTACGCATCTAAAAGAGCAGCTTTAATAAGCTTAGCAAAAGTAAGTAACTTAAGCTAATACAACTTGTTATATAGTACTAATATATACTATTAGAGATTAAGTTTATATTTTAATAATAACCTAAAGTACTTTATAATAATGAAAAAAGCTTATAAACTGCTAGGCTAGCCTTTACATAGTAATAATAGTTATTTATTAGAAACGTGCCTACAAATTAGACTTGCTTGTAGAAATAATTTATTTATTTTTAAGGTGTCAAAGGTGGTGGTTGTTGTTGTAGTCAAAATGGGGTTTCTAAAAAAAGTGAAAAGCAGCTACCCTCAAGATTGTGTGTAGTTAACGAGATTCGAACGGTAGGTGGATGAGGTCCACGCGCTAAGCGCTCGGAGCAGAAAAGCTTAGACCACTAAGCGAAAATTAGGGTTAAAAAAATTTGCTGAAGGTACCAAAAAACGACACTAATTAAAACGTGTTCAACGGTGATTGCCAGCCTATGGCTGGCAACAAGATTGCGATGGAGATAGAGGAGGAGGGTAAGGACACATACGTTACCGCAGCAGGAGCCTGCTAGAAATAATTTATAATAGAATATTTCTAGTATTTTATCTATAACTATTATAGCTAGCAGCTACTAAAGGCCTACCTAATTAAGCACTAGCTTAACTAGTACTAGTAGAAGCTATAAATAGTAATAGTAACGCCTACACAAAATAGCTTGTAGATAAATTTATCAATGTTGCTTTTTTAAAAATAAGCAAGATTAAAGAGTGCTAGGCGTAAAAAATTAAGATAGACAGATTTTTTAAAGCCTACTTAGTATAACGCTAAAAACCATCTTAATTATTATAATGCTAAACTTTTTTACTAAAAATATGTTAACAAGCCTACTTCTCTAGATCTTGCTATAACCCCTAATTAGTCTTCTTTTTCTAAGGACGCAAGCGATAGATAAAACAAATACGCTAGCGCTAATAAAAAATTAGCGTAAAAGCTTAAAATGCCTATATACATAATAGCAAAGGCTGTTAAAAAAATACTTAAACTACTAAACTTTACGCTTATTAATATTTATTTTACTACAATTGTTGATAAACGCTGTAGTTAGTTATTTACTAAATATTTTAGTTGTACCTATAATTGTAAACCTCTTTAGATTTAGTTACTAAAAAATACTTTCTTTTATATAGTATAAAAACACTATTTGCCTTAAATTTCGCGTTGCAGGGCTAAAGTAGTAGAAAACAGCTTAAAGGTACGCTTTTTATATAAGAAAACATATAAACACGCGCAGCCTTATACAAACTATACTTAGATTTAAAAAACTATAAAGTTTAGTAGTTTATGTAGAAAAAAAATTCTTTTCTTCTCTAAATTATAAATTTCTTCTTATTTTCCTTTGTACTAGCAACTAAAGCTAGAGAACTAGCTATCTCTTTTTTAGAGGAGGGGCACATGTAAGGACATAGCCTCTATCTACGTACTACTACATACCTTATAGCTAGCTTTAAAGTATATAGCTAGAGATAAAGGCCTGCCTTACTACTTAGCAAGCACTAGTACTAGCTAGGCGTAGCACCAGGCTTGGCGCCCACTACGCTAGCACTAGCCCCTCTTCTCTACTATATAGCTGCTCGCATACTTAGCCTCTTCTAGGCCTGTGTCTGCTATTCTCTACTCTAAATACAAGCTATTTTATAACTAGCCTTTCTTCTGTGCGTAAAGTCTGCCTTATACAAGCATAGTATTGCAAACACTTTAGCTAGTTACTTAACTATTTCTTTAATTGCTGCATGTCTATATTTTAAGGACTTATACAGTTTCTTAATAAGACTTATTCTTATATAAAGAGGTACATATATTTAATTTCTTTAAACTATATTTTAGTACTCTTATTTGTCTTGTAGTAGTTTATTAGAGCTGTTTTTCTTAGGCTTAAACTGCTAGTTAGCTGCTCTCTACTACTACTACTATTGTAGTGTTTCTACCTGCTTAGATACTTTAGCTACCTTAGCTAGTTCTAGCTAGTTATAACATAGACTACTGTTAGGCATCTTTCTAAATATAGTCTTATATAGTTCTTTATAACTTTCCTTGCGTAAGTTAAATCTTCTACTTAGAGTATTTACTACTTTATTAAGCGTTCTAGCGTAGTATGTTATCTTAAAGTTAAACTAAAGTAATATTTTAGCTTATTAAACTTATTGTTAGTTAAGTGTTTTTGTTGTTATAAATCCTGCTAAGTTCTAGTAATTAGTAAGAACCTTAATCTAGTATAGTAGTTCTAACAAATAGACCTTTGTACTTTTTAAAAGCATTGACTACTTCTAGTAGCTCTTTATTGTAAACTTTATAGTTAAGTTCTGCTCCAGAGAACTTCCTTAAATAGTAAAATACTAGTTTTTATTTTTTGTTTATATACTACTATAATAGTACAGCTTTAAGTATATAATCTGACGCGTTAGTTTTAACTTACGTCTTTTCTTTTAAATTGTATATTTCTAGTATAGGTACTTTAAGAAATATCTACTTTACTTAGTTTAATGCTTTTTGTTCTTTCTTATTTTAAGTAAATTCTATTTTCTTCTTTACACTTTCTAAAAAGAGAGTAGTAATCTTTAAGTAATTTTTAATAAACTTTTAATAGTAGTTAGTAAATCTTAAAAAGAATTACACGTCTCTAATTATTTGAGGTGTTAGCTTTTTTTATATAGTTATAATTTTTTTAAATTTATCTTTACTCTTTTTATAAATATTACTAAGCCTAAGAATTTTGTCTTTTTAATATAGAATTTGCACTTCTCTAGCTGTAGGTATAGCTTATAGTTTTTAAGCTTCTTAAGCACTTTCTTAACATGCTTTCTATATTTTTTAAGCGTTTTGCTAAAGTACACTAGTTTATTATCTAGGTACGCTAAAATAAAGATTTTAAGGTATTTATTTATTTTTTAAGGTATTAAAGGTGGTGGTTGTTGTTGTAGTTAAAATGGGTTTTCTAAAAAAGTAAAAAGCAGCTGCCCTTTACTAATTAGTCGCAAAAGTTAAAAAAAAGATTGTGTGTAGTTAACGAAATTCAAACAGTGAGTGGATAAGGTCCACGCGCTAGGCGCTTAGAGCAGAAAAGCTTAGACTACTAAGCGAAATTAGGGTTAAAAAATTTGCTATAGGTACTAAAAAACAACACTAATTAAAACGTGTTTAACAGTAATTGCTAGCCTATAGCTAGCAACAAGATTGCGATGGAGGCGGAGGAGGTAGAGGAGGTAGAGGAGGGTAAGGACACATACGTTACTGCAGCAGGAGCCTGTAATACTTTATAAAAGCTCCCTGCCTACTACTTCTTACCTTTAAGATTTTCTACACTATATAGTACTACATATAAATAACTTGCATATTAATAATATAATACTTAGACTATTCTTTTTTCTGTTTAATACAAAGACTAATAGCTTATATTAAGTAAAGTTAGACCTTACTAGGTTACTATATAAGAAGCTATAGTAGTAGATTATAAAGCCTGCGTAAGCGGCCTCTCTAGTTAGTTAAAGAGAAGCTGTTAGCAGTAGCTTTTATAGTAATTAGGTAGACGTAGAAGTTAAACTCTGTTATTTATTAACACCTTATTAATGCGTTTAGTATTATAAATATTAAGGTTACAATAGAAGTTATAAAAGGCTTTTTTAGCAGCAAGTCTATTAAATACGTTACGCATATTAATAGTCTAAGTATAGTAATAGTATATTATTTTACTAATCTTCTCCTGCGTAAATATAACTTTAGTAAAGAGACTTTGCAGTAGCTTTATAAGGAGTAAAAGCGTATTAAAACAGCTATTAAGTAGCTAGAACAAACTAATAAGCAGGAGGATTTTGTAAGTTGCTTTTAGAAATAGGAAAGCTATACTTAGATAGTAACGCTATTATTATATGTTTACATTTAAGTATAGGCGCTAGAAATGCTGCGACTGCAACACCGCTAAAATAGCAACAAAGACGATAGAAGTTGCAGTTAGCAGTAAATAGTTATTAGTTAAGATAGTTAGTTAGAGAGATATCGCGCATTTTTGTTTCTGTCTAAACATGCTAGAGCGACACACTAATTACGTGCTGGCAATGCTAAACAAGGGGGCATAAGCCCGGATACCTGTTGTTAGCAATATATCTTTTTTTACTAAAAAGGTGTTTACAAAATGTGTGGTTACATCAAAAGGTTGTCTCAAAAGGCCGAAGCCAAAGGTATTTATAAAGTATATTATTAATAACTAATCAAAAGGTTGCTAGTACGTTAATTAATCTAAAAGGCATAATTATATATTTAAATAGCCTATACTTTGTCTTAAACGCTGTTATCTACTTATAACCTTTTTTAATTCTAATTTAGTGAAATCTTTTCTAAAAAAATTTAATATTGTAAACTACCTAGCTCTTCAAAGTTTATTTATAAGCTTTATTATTAATAGTAAAAAGTATTAGTATTCTTATGTTATATAGTTTACCTTTCTAAAGTTAATATATAGTTGCTATTTCTTATTAAGCTTCTTTATAAACAAAATAAGTAAAGCTTTTAAGCCTAATCTCAGTTAAATAAAAAAAAAATTTAGTTTTTTTAAATGTAATCTCTCAGCTTAGCATTATGCTAAGGCAATATTAAGTATATTAGTTTTAAACTTAGCTTAGCTCTAATATCTAAGTTAATCTTATAATCTTAATTTTAATAGTCTACTAGTGTCACGGATGGTTGCGTGTTGGCTAGGTCTGCCAAGCTCGCTTACTTGTTAGCTCGCCCACTTGCAATTGTGTTTATAAGGGGCTCCTCGCCCTTAAGAATACTAGCAGGTATTATTGCTTAAAATACACACGTTATTATTTTAGAGTTATCTCTTACTATCTTCTGTAGTGTAAAGCAAGTACTATTGCCTAAAGCTACCTCTTATAGAATAATACCTCCTCCTACAGGCCGATAGTCTAGAGATAGCTCCCTTAACGTAATTTAACACTTAAGGCAACTAGAGAAGCTAAAGCCCTGCTGTATCTAAACTCTCTAATCCTTCTTAAACCCTATCTAGGCCCTCTACGCCTAAGGCGCCTAAAAAGCGCACTTAAAACGCACCTATAATGCTTGCAGAACGCATTAACGCTGCAGAAAAATGCTGCGATAAACTTTAATTTTTACAATAATTATTAAAGTTAGAAGAAGAAATAGCATAACTAAAAGAGGTTAAATAAAGAGAAATTTTAAATATACTAATAGTACTAACTACATTATTTTGCGCGTAGAATATACTTAAAGCAGTACCTACTGCGCATATACAACGCGCGCTAAAACCTAAAAACCTAGCTAAATACTAAAGTAAAACTTTTAAAAAACATTGCTAGTTTACCTATTCCTATATAGTAGTATTTTAGCTACTACTATAAGAATTTAAGAAAAATAATAATAAAGTAATTTAGGCAATATAGTATTTTAGGGCAGACACTTAAGAGCTCTAGTATACTTACTTTAAGCGTTTTTTTAAAGTAAAAAAAAAGTTCTAACCTAAAATTACTTTAAGTAATATATACTTAACTTACTTTTAAACCTTATTAACTATAGCTTTAAAGCAGTAACTACGCATACGCATGCTATATAGTAAAGAGATTAAACTATTTAATTATTTGCAACTTATTTTAATGTCCTTAAAAATTAACTTCTAACATATAATAAAGCATAATAAGTCTAGCACTTATTTGCAAAACTAAAGCCTAAACTATAATATACTATTACTAACTACTTTTAAATTCTTATAACTAGAGAAGACCTTATTGCGCTTAGATCTATACTTAAACAGAATTTGCGCAAAGTACTTATTGCGCATAATTAGCTCTTCTAAAATACTTTTATAAAAAAAAGAAAAAAACACTTTTTTATAGCTGCTACACTAAATATACTAGAGAAGCGTAAGAATAGCTATAGTGTTATATACTTTAAATGTTAGAAAAAGGGACACTACGCAAACAAGTGTAAGAGTAATAACTTTAATAAGCTTTTAGTTAATGTAAATTAGATAAGAAAAGAAAAAGTTAAGCCTTGCTGTAAACTTAGAATTAGTAAGGCACATTTTAATAGATATTTTACTAGATGCAGCGCATGTATTACGCACGTTTAGTAACTAAAATAGAAAAAGAACTTTAGGTTATTTTAGACCTGCAAGTAGATGTTAGCCTTATTAGTTAAAAAATAGCTGTAGAAATAGATTTAAAACCTATTTAGGATGTAGAACTTTCTTGCCTAAGTTAGATTAGACTTTAAAGGCAAAACATATACACAGCGTACTAGCTCTAGCTACACTTAACTAATAATAATAGTGTAGAGCGTATTACAAAAGCTACTGTATATAGAATAGATAAAGAAAGCGCACAACTACTACTTAGTAACCTCTTCTTAAATTAAGAGGGTATTTATATTAACTATAGGAAACAGATGTAGCGTTAGGGATATACAAAGACGAATATTAACTTAGTAGCTACTAAAGTATTTCTAAAAAACGCAAGACTTGTAAATTTAAAAACTTACTTTTTAGAGGTATTTTAAAGTAATAGCGCGTGTATTAAGCTTAAAGCTTACGTATTAAACATATCTATAGCGTAAGTATAGCGCATACCTAATATATTATAAAATTATATAGATATTTTTAATAATAATACTACTAAAACCTTACTACAACTAAAAAGTTTAGACTACGTAATTTTCATTTAACAAAGAAAAGAAATTTCTTATAAGCCTCTTTATACCTTATTTTCTTGTAAGCTTTAAGTGCTTTGTAAATATATTAAGGAAGCACTATAAAAAAAATAGATTTACTACAGCACTAGCCCTACAGGCGCACTAATATTATTTATACTAAAAAAAGATAGAACTTTTTGCCTTTGTGTAGATTATTAAGGCCTTAACGCTATTACAATAAAAAATTATTGCCTGCTTTTCTTAATTAGAGAGACACTAGACCGCCTCTTAGGCGCACGCTACTACACAACATTAGATTTTAAGAACGCCTACTATTGCCTAAGGATTAAGGCAGGAGATAAGTAGAAGACTACTTTTAGAATACAATATAGACATTTTAAATATCTTGTTATGCTTTTTAGGCTTACAAACGCCTTAGCAAGTTTTTAAGCCTATATTAACAAAGCTTTAAGAGAGCACTTAAATTATATATATATAGTTTATCTAAATAATATTCTTATCTACACCTATAACAACAATATTGCGCTATACTAGCATGCTATACGCGCTGTACTTAACTTTTTATAAAAAGCAAAGTTGTACGTAAACCTTAAAAAGTGCACATTTGCTTTAAGCAAAGTTTATTTTTTAAAATTTATTATTATAAGAAGTAGTATTTGCGTAAATCTAGCGCGTGTTGCTACTATTAAATAGTAGCCTACACCTACTAATATTAAGGAGCTGTAGTCTTTTCTAGAATTTGTAAACTTTTATTAGTGTTTTATTAAGAACTATGCTGTAGAAACAGCACCTCTTACAGATATTTTAAAAAGAAAACAGGCGTTCTACTAAAATAAGAATATATATGCTGCCTTTATAAGGCTAAAGAAACGCTTTATATATACGCCTATCCTGCGCTACTTTAAAGATACATATATAATTTATATTAAGACAAATACTTTAACTTTTAGTATCTTAAGTATTTTATCCTAACTGTTTAAAGACGAAAAGTAGCATTTTATTGCGTTTTACTTATAAAAACTATAAAACGCTAAGCTAAACTATAAAGTATATAACTTTAAACTTTTAGTTATTGTATAAAGTTTTAAGAAATAGCAACACTACCTAGAAGGCGCTTAATATACTATTTAGGTGTTAACTAATTATAATAACCTGTGCTTTTTACGCGCTGTATAGAAGCTAAACTAGTGTTAAGCACGCTAGGCTCTATATTTAGAGGCTTTTAGTTTTAAAGTTAAATACTGCCTAGGGTGTATAAACCCTACAGACAGACTATTAAAGAGAGCAGATTACAAACAGAAAAACCTGTTATTAACTTAATTATTACCTATACTATAAAATAAACTTCTAGCAAGAGTAGAGTATAGTAAAACAGAAGGTTCTATAACTTAGTATAGCTAGAAAGGCGTATGTAAAACGTATGTAGCTAATATTTATAGAACAGAAAGTATCTGGACTACTAGTGCTATAGAGTGCACACTATGCGTACTACGCTCTCTAGCTAGAGTATTAGTTAGTAGCGAACTTGCGATAGTAGAGTTAGAAGCTCTAATAGATAAACTGCGCTAGTTGCAATAAAAAAACGCCTTTGCTTTATAGTAGGTTGCACACTCTATGCAAGCAATACGCACTTAAAACAGCAGCAGCGTGCAAATATAGTGTGTTAATAATAAAAAAGTCCTAAAATATAAAGGCAGAATTTATGTTCTACTAGAATAAGCTATTAGGCAGAAGATTCTATTACAGAATTATAATACGCGCATAGTAGGTTACTTTAGCGCACGTAGGACGTATAAGCTTATTAGCAGGCTATATTATTAGCTAGAGATAAGCTATAATATTTAGGATTACGTAAAAACCTACGCAGTATGCTAAAAAAGCAAAGCTCTAAAATACAGCAAATATAGTTAGTTGTTACTATTACTTATTCTTAATAAGATTTTTAAAAAAAGTAAGCTTTAATTTTATTATAGGGCTGCTATAAGCAAAAAACAGTTTAGGCTATGTATTTAATATAGTTCTTGTAATTGTTAATTACATTTTAATGATAGCAATCTATATACTTGTATTAAAAATATAGAATGTAAAATAGTTTACAAAATCTTACTTTAAACATATTATTTTAAAGAACAGAATCTAAAAAGGTATTGTATCTAACTAGGGTTTAATTTTTACCTTAGCGTTTTAGACAGAAATACGCTACTAGATATAAGTAAAGCATAGGCTAAGCATAGCCTTCTACCTGTAGATAAATAGGTAAACTAAACACTAAAATTAGATAATAGAGCAGTACCTAAGGACTTTTGCTTTAAAAAAATAAAATAATTAAGTATTACTTTTTTAAACTGCATAATTTGTATACAATAACTCTATTTATAAATTAATAAAAACAACACCCTTTTACGCAGTATACAGCAAGCACCTATTACTTATAATACCTTCTAAAGATAGTAGGCTAAAAAGAGAGGTACTAAATGCTATAAATAGAGTGCAGCACATGCACAGCGCATGTGTAATAGTAAAAAAACACTTTTTAGCAGCACAAGAATATTAACGCTAATACTATAATAAAAAATATAAACTAAAGATTTTCTGCTAAAAAAACTTAGTTTGCCTTAGCACAAAGAACATTAACCTAGCCTACTAACTTAGCAAGAAGCTTTCTAGCAAGTTTATAGAACTATTCTAAGTATAAAAAGTAGTTAGAACGCAGGCTTACTAACTATAACTAATACCTTACTATTACATTTATAGTGTCTTTCACGTTTCTTTACTAGAATAATAAGAATTACGCAGTAGTTAAGAAAACAATACTTAGGCACTAGAAATTAGCTCTAAAAGTAAAGAGATCTAGAAAGTTAAGAAGATATTAGAAAAATAAATTAAGAATAGCTAGCTAAAGTATTAGCTGCGATAGAAAGGCTATAACAAATTATTAGATACCTAGACTCTAGCATTGCAGTTTAAGAACATAGAAGAACTAATTAAGAAATATAAGTATAAGCAAAGATTATTACGTTCTAAGCGCGCTAAAAGAATATAGTAAACATTATTATTGCGCACCTAGGGCGCAAATTAGGTATCTAAACAAACAAACTATAAGTATAAAAAATAACTTACTTTTACTTATTATAAAGAATCTCTTTACTACTAGCACGAACCTTATTATTACTACCCTTATTACTACTACTATTTCTAGCACTACTGTTATAAGCGCTATCTGCGCCTAGAGCGCGCCTAAGCTGTAGCATGTTAGTATTACTTAAGCTCTTATTATTGTTATTATTATTACTAATAGGACTAGCTATTTAGGCCGCGTAACTAACAAGCTGCTTAAGAGCAGTTGCTATGCAACGCTACTCTGCTAAGATTAAGCTTAAATAGTAAGGCGAGGTTATTAGCACCTAGGTAGAAACTCTTATAGGAGTACTAGTATAAGCTGCAACGCGTTAGCAGTTAGCAAGCTTAAAGTTAAATTAGTGCTAGCAACATGTAAGCTTAACACCTACAGCAATAACTAAGGCATTAGTTTAAGGAATAGTAGCATTAGTAATAGCAGTATTAAAATAAGCGTAAAGTTAGTATAGACAATTTAAACGCTTACTAATTACTTAATAAACCTATTTAAATTAGCTAAAGCGTAGTTAACAAAATAAAAATACTTACCTTAGTACAACTGCTATAATTATTCTTAGCACAAAAGTTGCAACAATAATGCTTAGTCTTTTTATAAATTTTTTATTATTTAGTAATACTTTATATACAGCGCAGGCACGTTGCATGCAAAGCAATAAGATTAGTAGCTTTTTTAAGTACGCTAAACTTGTCTAGCTAAGCATTTTACAAGTAAGACTTTTTAATATACTTAGAACTTAAATAAAAGACTATAATAAAAATTAGAGCTTGTTGTTTAGTTACATATTAAGTGCGCTAATGTTGCGTGTTAATTATGTTAAGCAAGATAAGAATTACAAAAACTATACTAAAAAATTTCTTTATTACTACAGCAAACATTACCTTGCATAGACTACCTACAATAATTATACACTTTTACTTTTACTTCTAAAAATTTTTAAAAAACAAACAACAAACTTAAAAGTTACTAAAATAATACTATAAAGACTTAAGCCTAAAGCTTATTACGCGCTTAAACTACAGGCAACTTGCGTCTTAAAAGCACATAAGCCGCGCGTAAGACGCGCTCTTTATAAAACTATCTTCCTGTAATCTTAAGAGTTAATTTAAGGCTGTTAGGACGCTAGACTAGAGGGAGAGGCTCTGTTACAGATAGTTGTGTGTTAGCTAGTCCTGCCAAGCTCGCTTATTTGTTAGCTCGCCTACTTGCAATTGTGCTTAAAAGGGGCTCCTCGCCCTTAAGAATACTAGCAGGTATTATTGTTTAAAATATACACATGTTATTATTCTAAAGCTATCTCTTACTATCTTCTGTGGTGTAAAGCAAGTACTATTGCCTAAAGCTACCCCTTACACTAATTATAATAACTTGCGCTCTTCACGCGCTGTACAGAAGCTAAACTAGCGTTAAGCACGCTAGGCTCTGTATTTAAGAGCTTTTAATTTTAAAGTTAAATACCGCCTAGGGCGTACAAACCTTACAGACAGACTATTAAAAAAAGCAGATTACAAATAGAAGAACCTATTATTAACTTAACTATTGCCTACACTGCAAAACAAACTTCTAGCAAAGGTAAAGCATAGTAAAATAAAAAGTTCTACAACCTAGCACAGCTAAGAAAGCGCATATAAGACGCATGTAGCTAACATTTATAAAATAAAGAGTATTTAAACTGCTAGTGCTATAAAGTGCACACTATGCGTAGTACGCTCTCTAGCTAGAGTATTAGTTAGTAGCAAACCTGTAACAGTAGAGTTAGAAGCTCTAATAGATAAACTGCGCTAGTTATAATAAAAGAACGCCTTTGCTCTATAGCAGGTTGTAGACTCTATGCAAGTAGTATACACTTAAAATAGTAGCAGCGCGTAAGTGTAGTATGTTAACAACAAAGAAGTTCTAAAATATAAAAGTAGAATTTATGTTTTACTAGATTAACCTATTAGGCAGGAGATTTTATTATAGAATTATAATACGCGTATAGCAGGTTACTTTAGCGCATGTAGGACGCATAAGCTTATTAGCAGGCTATATTACTAGCTAGAGCTAAGCTATAATGTTTAAGATTACGTAAAGATCTACGCAGTATACTAAAGAAGCAAGGCTTTAAGATACAGTAAATACAGTTAGTTCTTACTATTACCTATTCTTAATAAGATTTTTAAAAAGTAAGCCTTAATTTTATTATAGGGCTACTGCTAGCAAGAAATAGTTTAGGCTGCGTGTTAAATGCGATCCTTGTAATTGTTAATTACTTTTTTAAAATAGCAATCTATATACTTTTATTAGAAACGTAAAATATAAAATAGTTTGCAGAATCTTACTTTAAACATATTATTTTAAAGTACAGAATTTAGAAGAGCATTGTATCTAACTGCAGTTTAATTTTTACCTTAGCGTTTAAGACAGAAATATGCTACTAGCTATAGATAAAGCGCAGGCTAAGTACAGCCTTCTACCTGCAGATAGATAAGCAAACTAAACACTAAAATTAGATAATAAAGCAATACCTAAAGACTTTTACCTTAAAGAAACAAGATTAGCTTCGGCCTTTTAAGACAACCTTTTGATGTAACTACACATTTTGTAGACACCTTTTTAGTAAAAAAAGATTTATTGCTAACAACATATCCGGGCTTATGCCCCCTTGTTTAGCATTGCTAGCACGCAATTAGTGTGTCGCATGTTTAGATAACGTGAGCCACAAGCGAGCTGATCACACAAGCGAGCTGATTACTTTGCTAAGACAACACCACCTCCTGCTATCTATTATAATGTCACAACTACCTAATCTTGAATTACTTTCCCGCGTAGATAGGCTAATCCTTGCTATCTAAGCTATAAAATCTAATACATTACTAAGTTAGCAACGCGCTGCTGCTATCTACAACGTTCCTTAAAGCACGCTTAGTACCTAACGCGCTAAAACACCTGCCTAACGTAATATTTATTCTAATTTATTAAAGCTAGTAAAGCACAAGGAAAAGACAATAATCTAGTATATAAGAAAGCTTAACGCGTAAGGTTTTGCTCCTACACTTAGCTACGTACAAGAAATAGCTAATTAGCTACTTACTACATATAGTAGTACTTAGGTTAGCTAGAACTAGGCTACTAACTTTATACGCCGCAAGCCTAGTATTAAATCTTAAGTAACTAGGCAGCGTAATCTCTAGAGAGTTCTATGCAGCAATCTAGCTATTATTAGCCTCTAGTTTAATCTTATATGTAGCGTTAAAGCTACGTATAGTATTTTAAACAAAGATACTTATAACTTTAATAAGACTAGCTTCTAGATAAGTATTAAAAAGTTAGTAAAAGTAGTTATAGCGTCTAAAAGGCGCCTTAAGCTATTAGGAGTTTAGCCTAGCAATTATAAGTAAGTAATATTAATTGCTGCAATTAGCGCTAAAGGCTAAGTTACTTTACTCTTTCTAATCTTTAAAGCAAAGCACTATAACTAAGCCTAGTACTATAACTTTAAAAATTAGAAAATAAGTGTTAGTAATAATAGTTAGACAACAAATAAGCTTAGTATTGCCTAGCTATAGCACTTTATCTAGTATATAGAGGCTTAAATAGTAGGTAGTTACTAGCTGCTTATTTTTAATAGCTATAAGAGCTATAAGTTACTTGCCTTCTAAGATCTATATAAAAAGAATAAGATTATTACCCTTTATATACCTCTACACGCTTTCTATATCTTACAGCTCTTTAATATAAAGTGTTTTGCTCCCTTAAAGCAGGTGTACAAAAAGAAGATTAATGTTTTAGCAAATAGCTATATTAACTATATTAATAAGAAAGCCTTTTTAACTACCTTTACTTAGGTATTTAGTAGCGCGTTCTTAAAAAAAAATATTATATCTAGCTTTTAAGCAACTAGCTTAGTACTATATAACTTAAGAGTAGTGTTATTAAAGCTTAAAGTTAAGCCTTATACGCTATTACTACTACTACTAGAGCTTACTACCTAGCAGCCTAAAACACTAAGCAACGCTATTAAAATAGAAGCTTAATTAGCGCTTATATTTAACTAGATTTAAAGACACTATAGCTTATTACTAGCATTAATTATTAAGATAATAAGGCAGTTTAAAAAAGAGGCGGATATTATAGTATACTCTTAGGTGCTTTTAGCAGCTAGGGTAGCTAACTTTAAAGCAGCAAATAGAGCTGCTTCTAAGCATAAAAAGTATAAAAAAAAGCAAATTTAAAAAGGAGGGACTCTATTGCAGGTAGAGGCTAAGGCAATAGTTAAGCAAAGGGACGTTAATAGTTAATTTAAGAAAGAGGCGCGTAATAAAAGGCTGCGCGCAAGTAGTAGTAGAGGTAGTATTTAACGCTGTAAGACATGCGGTGAAACTAGGCATAACAAGCGCATATACTAAAAAAATATAGTAGAAGTAGATAATTAATTTAAGCTACTATATGTTGTAATAGCTTATTATAGTGTTAAGTTGTTCGCGTTTAAACGTAGGGTGCCGCATTTAGTAATTAGCTCGCTTGTGTGATTAGCTCGCTTGTGGCTCACGTTAGAAACAAAAATGCGCAATATCCCTCTAACTAACTTTCTTAACTAATAACTATTTACCGCTAACTATTTACTGCTAACTATTTACCGCTAACCGCAACTTCTGTTGTCCTGTCGCTATCCTAGCGGTGTTGTAGTTGCGGCGTTTAGTGCCTATTCTTAGATATAAATAAATAACAACAGCATTACTATCTGTCGCATCTATGACGTACCATCCTCAAGGCCCAAGGCCTCCTTGGGCCTAAGGCTAGGAGCCTGTCAGCTTACGCGCTGAGCGCGCATGATCTTACACCTGAGCTTGTTAGGATACGTGTTAAACTCCTCTAAGTTTGACAACAGCCTTTCTAGGTTAGGTCTGTATAAATAGCACGTCTTAGACGCAGTTAGAAAGGCAGAATTAGAATTAATTATTTAGTTCTTCTAAACTACTGTTACTAGCTCCTAGTTCTCTGTAGTTATAAGCCTAGCGCTTTAAATTGCAGTTTAAATTCTCCTTGCGCAACCTAGAGTACGCTAGTAGTAGTTTAGACCTTCTAATTTGTTTAAAAAATTAGTTTATACTTCTTAACTTACTAACTAATTGCACGCAAAATAATAGCAAGCAACTTCCTTTAAATTACTAACTTAGCGCTCTTTTTAGGCTACGTAACTTAGACTTACTAGTATACCTAGCTAAAGTTTAATGCTAAATCTAAAGAAGTTTTTAAATGTGTTAACCTAGAGGCTATTATAACTATTTATATATTAATAGGGCTGTTTCTAAGGCCTTTAGCGCCTACAAAAGACTTATTTAAAAGAGAACTTAAAGCCTATAATAGAAAACTTAATAAATACTGTATAAGGCATGTAGACTAGGCTGCAAACGCGTAAGCTTTTTAGTATATTTAAAATTAAGTTTATACAACTATTAATAAATAGTTACTAGCTTTAATTATAATTAAACTTACAAATAGTGCTAGTTAAACGCTTAATAAGCTTATTAAATAACTACAGCTTAAACTAGCGCTAATAAACGCTATTAACTAAATAGTAATATATTAAGAGTACTAAGTAAGCTTTAAAAAAGCAAAACTTAGTACTATAAAACTAAAAGCTTAGTACAATAAGTAGTAAATAAGCTAACTAAAAGCTAAGAAGCTAAAGATCTCTAAAGTAGACAGCGCACTTACTATATTTAACTTTCTAGACGCTGTAGGAGCTAAATACGCTCCTAACTAAGCTAATATAATAAAAACGCTTTAATAATAGTAGTAAGCGCTTAAAAAGAATTATCTAAACCTTAACTAAACTAGTTAAGTATTTTTAGAAATACTTTATTAGCACTTAATTAGCGTACTAAGTTTAGCTAAATTAATAGTAAAAGCCTTTACTACTTTAAGAAACTTAAAACTTTAAAAAATTTAAGGCAACAAGAGTATAGGCTATAAAATTAACTATAAGTACTTATGTAAAGATAATAAAAAGTATTAGCACTTCTAGAATTTTATAAAATGCTATATACTTTTAGCAGCAATTAAGGCCTACGTAAAATGCTATTACAATATTAGTAAAGAAAAAGCAAAAAAAAATTAAGAACGCTTATATACTAACTAGTATAAAAAACTCTAAGTTAAACTAGTTAAAGTAGGACACTAGCTCTCTTAAAAAGAAAAAAGCAAGTTAAAGACTTTCTTAGGTAGTATTATTATATCTTTAATTAACTTAGCGCTTTTTAAAGAAGACAACAGCCTAACTGTATACTATACTAGCAATTACAACGCCTATATACTATTAAAAAGCACTATACTTAATAGTAAAGCCGCGTTGCACTTAGTAAACAGTAGAGAACTACTTATACTAGGCTTTTTTATACCTGCAAGGGAGGTAGGGATAGTAGAGGCAGGCACTTAGGCCTTTTCTATTAGTAAATAAGGGACTTACATCCTTTGCTAAGTCCTAAATAGAATACGTAGTAATAAAACTAAGAACTTTACTCTTACAAATATAGTAGTTGTTAAAAGTTTTTATCTTAATATTATCTTAGAAGCTCGCCTACATAGAAAAAAAGTTTAGTACTTAGGCTTAGATAACACACTTTGCTAAAGTATACTTAGTAAAAATATTATACTAGTATAGCTTAAACGTTATTTTAACTTTTTATTTTTTAAATATAAGCCTCTATTTTCTTATTTAAAGCTTATTATAAATGTAATGCCTCTTATTAGAAGCTTATAGAAAACTTATCTAAAGAGCAACTTAGAGGACCTTTAGTATACTAACGTAGTGTATCTAAGTTTAAAAGCACTAAAAGCACTTATTAACGCAGCTTAAGGAGTGTAAGTTAAAAAAATAGTACACGTTAAATATAAGCACTATGCTTTAACTTATACTAAACAAGTTATTTTAAAGTAACTAAAGAAGCTCTTTTTTTAACTATACTAGAGGATCTTGTAGGACCTATTTAATATGCCTTAAGGTTGTTTAGAAGAGCAATAGATACAAGTTATAAAAAACGCTTTTAGTAGCAAGCTTTATATGTACATTTTATAAGCTAAATCTATTTTAGAAATTATAAAAGCTTTTTACTATCTTAAAGCTCTTATTAAAGCTTATTATAAGCTCTAGGTAGTTAAAATTACATAAAATAATAATTTTTTAACGCTTCTATAGCAAGGTATATTGCAGTACTAAACATAGTATAAGGAACGCAGTATTACAATTAAGCTATTTCTACTATACACACATAAACTAAATAGAGCTACTAAATAAGCAGGACAAAAAATAATAACTAAGTTAATTAAAATAAAAGTAAGCGCGAACCTGCCTAAGAAACTCTAGCTAGAAATTATTAAGGCTATAGCATAGCTTTATAATATAAGCTTATCTTACGTGCACAGTTTGCGCTCACTAAATAAGCTTCTTAATTAATAAAGTAGGGGGTACTTTAAGTACTATAAACTAGAGCTTTTTAAGAGCTTTACAACAAATATAAAACTAAATTAGAGTAGTATATACGCCTATAGCTGCTGCGCCTATCCCTTAAACAAGAATAGAGCAGCTAAGCAATATAAGAAGAGCTTTAAGACTTTTCCTAAGAGCTATATTAGTTACTTAGTAGGCTACAAAGCCTCTAATATATACTAGATATAAGTTTTAGCACTTAACTAAGTTATTACAACACACAATATTATATTTAACAAGACGCTATACTATAAAGAACTAGCTTATAAGCTGCTAAGGCAGAACGCAGTTCTTATAGTACACACTATTAATAATAATAAAATTAGTAAAGCTAAAAGAATACTTAAGTAGCTTATAAGTATTAGTTAAGTAGAGGTAACAATACAGAAGGCCTTACAGCTAACAAGTAATTAGCTAATAATAAAAACTATAGAAGGCCTACTATAGTTTTTAATAAGCAGTACGCTAAAAGCACGTAAAAAGCGTTAAGCTATTGCTTCTTAGAGAATTCGTGTAGGGTAGAAAAGTTCTTTAGGACAGCTACTAACGCTTAAGGCAATACTAGCGCCTCTTTCTCTAGAAGCGCAAATGCTAAAGCAGGGCACTTTAGCTTAAAAAGCTATAAGTAGTAGCAAAAAGCTGCTTAGCTCCTAGAAATTGTAAATAACTAGTAGATTAAGCTTAATAAACGCGTAGAGACACTTATAGTTTTTAGAAAGAGCAGGAAACGCTTCTAAAAAGGCCTAGCGCAGTGCTAAGAATTCTATAGCACTAACTAGAGTTCTTTAGAATTCTTTAGCAAAAAGACTTTATAAAAAGAAAGTATAGGGACCTCCTGCAAGGAGCTCCTTAAGGCTAAAAGACAAGGACTAACGCAGTTCTAATATAAGAGGTGCAGGCGTACACTACTTACTATATAACCCCTTAAAGGCACCTAAGCTTAAGGCACTACTCTATTAGCTTTAGAAAAATTAAGAACTAATTACAGTTTATGCTGTAGTAGCAGCAGCTTTTAGAAAGATTAATTAATCTTAAATATACTTTAACAATCTCTTAAAGCTTCTATATAAATAGAAAGACCTCTACAACTACTAATATAGAACTTAATTTAGATAGGCTAGTTAAAAAGAGATTAATACTTTACTTTTAAAAGGCACTTAGATAGAAGAAGAAACTCTAAAGGACTTTAGGCTTCTCCCTTTTAAATAAGTATTTACCTACAAGCTTAATAAGAATAGCTACTTTTTTAAATACAAAGCACGTCTTGTAGTAAGAGAAGACCTTTAAGTAAAAAACTTACTATACTTAATATATGCAGTAACACTAGCTGCGCAATTCTTTAAACTTACAATTGTAATTATAGCTAAGTTTAATATAAAGATTTAGAAACTTAACGTAGTAGGCGCGTTTCTTAATACTAATATTAGTAATAAAATAGTAGTCTTGTGCAACTTACTAGATAGTTATAAGTGCCTAAGAAAGTGCGTTAAGCTTAAAAGAGCTCTGTACAGCCTACAAGAATTGCTATTATTGTAGTATAATAAATTTTTAAGTACACTTAAAAAGCTTAGCTACAGGCCTTAGCTAAAAAGCCTTGTCTCTTCTTAACTAAAGACCGCGCGCTTCTTCTAATATTCTATGTAAACAATATTCTCTTTATAAATTATTAATCTTACTAAATAAAAGCCTACAAGCTTCTTAAATTAATTAAAAACACTTACAAAATTAAGAATAAAGAAAAGGCAAGCTAGTTTCTAAGGATAAAAATTGTAAGAGATTATAAAAAGTACATAATATTGCTACTTTATAATACTTATATTAACAAAGTTACAAAAAGATTTAATTTAGACGCCTTTAGTAGGTTTCTAGAGACTCTTTTACTTTTAGAGAAGCTAGTTAAAAATCCTAGAAAGGCTCTAAAGCTTTAAATTAAGGCCTACTAAAAGCGTGTTAGCAGTGCGCTGTACACAGCTATTATGCTGCGTCTAGACACTGCCTACGTAGTTTCTAAGCTCTCTTACTTTCTTACTAACTCTTTAGATACTTACATAAAGGCTATAAATTATCTTATTTAATACCTCTACTATACAAGGCATAAGGGGATTACATACAGTAATAACAATAATAAAAAGCTTACTATATATAGAGACGCGTCTTTTGCAGATAATTTAAAGACTTATTAATTTTCTTAAGGCTACATTATTATACTCTTTAGAGGTCTAATTGTTTAAAAAGCAGCTTATTAAGCTATAGTAACAACTTTAACTATAGAAGCTAAGCTCCTTACATTAAAGTATATAGCAAAAGAATTTATAGCGCTTAAGAAACTATTTAAAGAGCTTAAGCTTATAGTTTTAAGAGCCTAGAGAATCTTTTGCAACAACTAACAAACTATATGCCTAGTTATTTAAAAAGTAAGAAAGGATAACTACTAAGCTCTATTATATTAATATATAGAACATGTAGCTCTGCTAGAAGCACGCTAAAGGCTTATTTTAGATTAAATATTTACTAATAGCTAAGATACTAGCTAATAGACTTACTAAGTACTTATTAAAACAAAAACTTAAGCACTTTAAGAAGCTTATTAATATAAAACGCATATCTTACAAAGAATTACAAGAAAAAAAGAGCACAAAAAAGAAAAAAATAGATACTTAATTATTACAGTAGATGAGCCTCCTACCCCTAGAGAACTTATAAAATTCTAGAAGAACAACCCCTTTCTAATAAGTTTTTAGGTAACTAAAAAGTTAACTAGCTTATCTAACAGCTCTTTAGCGCGTAGACGACGCGCAAGGAGACTATTAAAAAAGCTAGTAGGCTCTTTCTAGTTATCTTAACCTTTCTTCTCCTCCTCTACCTTACTCTTAAGGCCCTCCCTAGACTTCTTCTCCTTAGCCGCTTCCGTTAAAAGGACGCGGATAGCAGCTTACAAGCTTTTTAGCCTGCTTACTTTATAATTTATTAGTATAAAGAACTTAAGAAAGAATAAAAGAAGAGCTTATAATAGCGTATCTTTCTAGAGCTTAGCAAAAAGCTTTTTAGCTAAAAAAATAGTAATTTAAAAACTTTAATTATTAGCAAAAGCTTAAAATTTTAAAAAAAATATATATAGAACTTTGCAAGTCTTTTTATTAGAGTACTACTAGCAGCGCGTCTTAGAGCTTAAGGCCTTATTCTAATAAGCTTTATAAGAGTTGCTAGACAAAGCGCTCTTAACGCACCTAAGACAAGACATATTATAATACGCACTAAGTTTGCTTTAGCGCCTAAAAGTTGCTGCTAGGGTTTTACTTCTATAGGCAGTTTTAACTAGAGTTTTAACCTTACTTATACGCTCTCTAGACGTGTAGGCTAGTGCTGCACCTAAAGCAGCACTAGTTAACTTTGCGCAAAAAGCGCGTTTTAAAAGCAGCCGCGCTACTAAAGTAGGCAGTAACAGCGGCGGCGGCAAGGGCGTAAGTAAGGGCAACAGTAGTAGTAGCGTGCGCGCAGCAGCACAGGCAGCAGCGCAGGCAGCAGTAGCTTTTTATAGTTTTAACTTTTATATAAAGTTAGTAACTAAATAAAAGAAGTACTAAAATAAAGCTAAAAGCTACGTAGAAGTATAAAGTAGTGTATAGTAAGCTTAAAAAACTATATAAAGGTATAGCAATACCTATAAAAGTAATTAGTATTGCTTTTAAAAAGTTTAGACAAACTTATAGGCAATACTTACAGCAGCTATAGTAGTGTTGAATACTAAGCCTAAAAAGCTTAAAAATTTGTTATTGTTATTGCGCTTTATGCTAAGCCGCACGTGCGCAACGCGTTGCGCGGTGTGCTAGGACTACATAGAGCTCTGCACAAGTAACTAAGGTCTTAGTTACTTAGAGAGTATGTTGCATTTATAACGTACTATTCTTAAGGCCTAAGGCTAGAAGCCTGTTAGCTTACGTGCTAAGCGCGCGCTAGCTAACCTTACGTTAGAGTATCTACGCCGAACTCATAATCTTACACCTAAGCTCGTCAAGATACGTGTCAAACTCCTCTAAGTTTAACAACAGCCTTTCTAGGTCAGGTCTGTATAAATAGCACGTCTTAGACGCAGTTAGAAAGGCAGAATTAGAATTAATTATTCAGTTCTCCTAAACCACTGTTACCAGCTCCTAGTTCTCCACACTATCTATACACAGCTCTCTTATCCTTAAAAGCAACTTACAAAATCCTTCTGTTTATTAGTTTGTTCTAGCTGCTTAATAGCTATTTTAACACGCCTTTACTTCTTACAAAGCTACTTCTAAGTCTCTTTACTAAGGTTATATTTGCGTAAAAGGAAATTGCTAAAGTAATATATTTTTATTGCACTTAGACTATTAACATGCGCAGTGTATATAGTGTATAAGCTAAACTAGCCTTTTATAGTTCTTGTTGTGACCTTAACATCTATAACACTACACGCATTAAAAATGTCTTAACTACAGTTATATTCTAACCTCTGCACTAACTTAACTACTACAAGGACTATTACTACTAGCTTCTTTTTAACTAACAGAGGTAGCTGCTTAATAATAGTAAACGCCGGCTTTGTAATCTACTACTATAGCTTTTAGTATAGTAACTTAGTAAGGTTTAACTTTACTTAATATAAGCTATTAGTCTTTGTGTTAAAAAAAAATAGTCTAAGCATTATATTATTTATATGCAAGTTGTTTGTATGCAGTACTATATAGTGTAAAAAATTCTAAAAGTAAAAAGCAGCAGGCAGGAAGCTTTTATAAAAAAGTATTTTAGGCTTCTGCTGCAGTAACGTATATGTTCTTACCTTTCTCCTCTATTTTTATTACAATTTTGTTGCTAGCTATAGGCTAGCAATTGCTGTTAAACACGTTTTAATTAGTGTTGTTTTTTAGTACCTTTAGCAAATTTTTTTTACCACCACCTTTAACACCTTAAAAATAAAAAAAATAAACAAGATAATTAGGTGTTACTTCTTCTAACTGCATAATTTGCATACAACAACTCTATTTATAAATTAACAAAAATAATACCTTTTTACGCAGTATATAGCAAGCACCTATTACTTATAATACCTTCTAAGGACAGTAGGCTAGAAAAGAAGGTACTAGATGCTGTAAATAAAGTGTAGCGCATGCACAGCGCATGTGCAACAGCAAAAGAATACTTTTTAGCAGCACAAGAATATTAACGCTAATACTATAATAAAAAATATAAAATAAAAATTTTCTGCTAACAAAACTTAGTTTGCCTTAGCATAAAGAACATTAACCTAGCCTACTAACCTAGTAAGAAGCTTTCTAGTAAGTTTATAAGACTATTCTAAGTATAAAAAGCAGTTAGAACGCAGGCTTACTAACTACAACGATCACTTTACTATTACATTTATAATGTTTTCTACGTCTTCTTACTAGAACAATACAAATCACGCAGTAGTTAAGAAGATAATACTTAGGCACTAGAAATTAGCTTTAAGGGTAAAGAGATCTAAGAAGTTAAAAAGATATTAGGGAAACAAATTAAGAATAGCTAGCTAGAGTATTAGCTGCGATAGAAAGGCTATAATACATTATAGAATACTTAGACTCTAGCATTGCAGTTTAAGAATATAGAAAAACTAATTAAAAAATATAAGCATAAGCAAAAATTATTACGTCCTAAGCATAATAAAAGAATATACTAAACATTGTTGTTGCGTACTTAAGGCGCAAATTAGGTATCTAAATAAATAAAACTATAAGTGTAAAAACAACTTACTTTTACTTATTATTAAGAATTTTCTTACTACTAGCATAAACCTTATTATTACCGCCTATATTATTACTACTACTTCTAGTACTACCGTTATGCGCGCTACCTGCGCCTAGGGCGCGCCTAAGAAGCAGCACGTTATTGTCCCCTAAGCTTTTATTATTATCCTTATTATTACTAGCAGGACTAGCAATCCTAGCCGCATAACTAGTAATTAATTTAAAAGCAGCTGCTATGTAGTGCTACTTTACTAGAATTAAGCTTAAGTAGTAAGGCAAAGTTATTAGCACCTAAGTAAGAACTTTTAAAGAAGTACTAGTGTGCGCAGCAACGCAGTAGTAGTTATAAAGCTTAAAATTAAATTAGCGCTAGCATTACGCAAGCTTAACGCTAGCAGTAATAATAGTAGAGTTAGTCTTAAGAATATTAGTATTAGTAATTGCAGTATTAAAATAAGTACAAAGTTAGTATAAATAATTTAAACTGGCTTCGGCCTTTTGAGACAACCTCTTGATGTGACCACACATTTTGTAGACACCTTTTTAGTAAAAAAAGATTTATTGCTAACAACAGGTATCTGGGCTTATGCTCCCTTGTTTGGTATTGCTGGCACGCAATTGGTGTGTCGCATGTTTAGACAGAAACAAAAATGCGCAATATCCTTCTAACTAACTTTCTTAACTAATAACTATTTACTGCTAACTATTTACTGCTAACTATTTACTGCTAACTATTTACTGCTGACCGCAACTTCTATTGTCTTGTCGCTATTCTAGCGGTATTGTAGTTGCGGTATTTAGTACCTATTCTTAGATGTAAATAAATAACAACAGCATTACTATCTATGCATAGCTCTTCTATTTCTAGAGGTAACTTACAAAATTCTCTTACTTTTTAGTTTATTTTAGCTACTTAATAGCTATTTTAACACGCTTTTGCTTTTTATAAAGCTACTTTTAAGTCTTTTTACTAAGGTTGCATTTGTGCAGGAGGAGATTGCTAAAGTAATATACTTTTACTATACTTAGACTATTAATATACGCAGTGTATATAGTGTACTAGCTAAACTAGCCTTTTTTTACTTAATATAAGCTATTAGTCTTTGTATTAAAGAAAAAGAAAAATAGTCTAAGTATTATATTATTTGTATACAAGTTGTTTGTATGCAGTACTATATAGTGTAGGAAATTCTAAAAGTAAAAAGTAGCAGGTAAGGAGCTTTGATAAAAAAGTATTGCAGGCTCCTGCTGCAGTAACATATGTGTCCTTACTTTCCTCCTCTATCTCTGTCGCAATCTTGTTGCTAGCTATAGGCTAGCAATTACTGTTAAACACGTTTTAATTAGTGTTGTTTTTAGTACCTTTAGCAAATTTTTTTGACCCTAATATTTGCTTAGTAGTCTAAGCTTTTCTGCTCTAAGCGCTTAGCGCGTAGACCTTATCTACCTACTATTTAAATCTTATTAACTACACACAATCTTTTTTTTGATAAATAATTTAAACGCTTATTAAGTGCTTTAAGAACCTATTTAAATTAGCTAAAGCGCAGTTAACAAAACAAAAAGACTTACCTTAGTATAACTACTATAGTTACTCTTAGCATAATACTTTTAATAATAATACTTAGTCTTTTTATAATTTTTTTTTATTTAGTAATATTTTGTGCGCAGTGCAGGCACGTTATATACAAAGTAATAAGATTAGCAACTTTTTTAAGTATACTAAACTTGTATAGCTAAGCATTTTATAAGTAAGACTTTTTAATAAACTTAAAATTTAAATAGTAGACTATAATTAAAATTAAAGCTTGTTATTTAGTTATGTAGTAAGTACGTTAGAGTTGCGTGTTAAATATATTAAGCAATACAAGAATTACAAATAATAAACTAAAAGATTTCTTTATTACTATAGTAAACATTACCTTGCAAAAACTACCTATAACAATTATATACTTTTACTTTTACTTCTAAAAATTTTAGGAAATAAACAACAAATTTAAGAGTTACTATAATAATACTACAAAGACTTAACTTTAAAGCTTATTACGCGCCTAAACTGCAAGTAACACGCGTCTTAAGAGCACTTAAGCTGTAAGTAAGACGCGCTTCTTACTAAACTATCCTTATATAGTCTAGAGAGTTAATTTAAGGCTATTAGGACGCTAGACTAGAGGGGGAGGCTCTGTCACAGATAGTTGCGTGTTAGCTAGGTCTACTAAGCTTGCTTACTTATTAGCTTGCCCACTTGCAATTGTGTTTATAAGGGGCTCCTCGCTCTTAAGAATACTAGCAGGTATTATTGCTTAAAATACACACGTTATTATTTTAGAGTCATCTCTCACTATCTTCTGTGGTGTGAAGCAAGTACTATTGCCTGAAGCCACCCCTTACAACTAGCATTTTAGCCTTATTTTTTTTAAAGAGTTCTCTAAACTTGTTAGTATAATACTTTCTTAGTATTTCTAGTAGTAAGAGTTCTTTTTTTATAGTTGTAACTTATTTTATTTAAATACCTTTTATCTTCTTAAAGTTTTTTACATAAATTCCCTTAATCTTATATAGCAAGATCTTATTACTAAATCTTTTATTTCAAGTTTAGCTTAAATTTGTTAGGCGTATTTTTTTACGTACTCTAGTAACTTCATATATAAGTTCTTTTTTAAGTATCGTTTTTATTTACTAGTCAATAGCAGTGTTATAAGCATCTAGCTAGTTATTACTAATTAACATGTCTAATCCTTCTAAATCTAGAATGCTAATATTAATTTAGCAATCTATACCCGCTATTTATAGTTTTATTCATTTAGTCTCTAACTATATTATGGTATCTCTATATTTTCTAAGTTTTATGTTAGCTAGTACTATTAGAATTAGTTCTCTCTTAACTTAGTATAATATATTATATTTTTTTACTACTTATAAAGAGATTATTATTTGTGTAGCCTTACTGTCTACAAGCGGCTACATATTCTAACTATATATAAATACAGTTGTAAGCAACTACGTTACCTAACTATTAGTATCTTATACCTTTCTTAAGGTTGTCTTAGGTATGCCTTTACTAGTATAACTTTGTCTTTAGTAGTATCTTAGTGTTTTACTTACTTACTTTTTTTTAAGAAAGTAGCCTGCACTATACTTAGTGCTATAGTATATTAAGCAACTACTATTATAATAGAAGCTCTAATAATAGTTTTAGTAAAGTATTTCTTACTTTAAAGCCCATTCTTCTAGCTTTAGCTTTCTTGCTTTGTGAATTAAGTAGTCTGCTACCTTATTAATATTTAATAATAAGGTAACATAGTAGTAGTTGTCTACCTATTATGCCTATTTAAATTACTATTGATAGAAGTTATATATATCCCTGCATTACGTCTATTAGAGTTAGGAGTAGATCTCTACTTTCTTAAGTTTATAAAGGTAACACTCATCTGCTAGGCATTTATCTGCCTACAAGTTTAAGTAGCAGTACTAGTCTTAGTCTACTTTATACCTTTTTTTATCTTTTTTATAAAATTTATAATCAAGCTTATAGTTGTACTAATATAACTTGGTATACTCCTTAGTACTTTTTACTTTTTTAGCTTCTTAGTCCTTAACCTTAGCTAATAAGTTATTGAAGTAGGGTGGTTAGTGTATTGCCTAATATCTAACCTTTCTACCGTCTTTACTAGTAATTATAACTTTTTTTTAAATTCTATATCTATAAGCGTAGTGCATTATAATTCTGTATACTTAATATTAGTTATTAGCTAATTATTCTAGTATAACTTAGTTTTTAACTTTCTAGTTTGTTAGCCTAAGTTTACTTAAAGTAAGGACTTTATAGTCTAGTTTTTGCGGTATTATAATTTTGTTGCTATCTATTAAGCGTGCTTTTTTATAAAAGCTTAGGTTGCTTAAATTGTTATTTAGTTTTGTCTAAACTAGGTGTAGCGTTCCTTATTTAATTATTCTAATCTTAACAGCTACCTATTTAACTAGTTCTTCTTTATAGTTTCAGGCAAACTATCTAACTTTGCTATATTAAAAATATGCTTTATTATTATAACGTTTTTAGTATTCTTCTTTAATGAGGCTATTCTACCTTCTCTTTTAAGTATTTCTGTTTTTAGCCTTCTTTTATACTTTGCTAGTTATAATAGCGTTACTATTTCTATTATACCTGCCGTGTTGTTTTTTTGTGTTAGCTAGGCTAAGTTAAAAGTATATTTTAAAATTAAATTTTTCCTAGAGCCTATTGTTAATATGCGTAGATAATTCAACTAGCGCATGTAGTGTGTTATGCTTATTATAGTATATAAGGCTATTTTTAACATTCTTTTTTTAGGCCTGCTTTAAATACTATTTAAAGTGCTTTATTATTTTTATTAATCTGTACTTGTAGTTACTTGAATTCTGCTGTGTATACTAATACTAACGTAGTTTACCTTAGGCAAGTAATTTTTTTTTTAGCCTAGTTCTTAGTATTTACTTTTTTAAAATATATTTTATTTCTTGTTTAAACTCTGTTTAACTTGCAAATAAGGCCTACATTTTAGCCTTAATTCCTTTATATTTTATATTAAGTAGGTAGTTATCTACATATAGTTGTATCTTGTTAAAAGCTTTTTTTATATATATATGCTTGCTATAAGGATTTTTTCTTAATTAGTAGAGACTTTATTATACTTATAGTATAGATTAGTGTAAGTAAAAAATACTAATAGTTTCTCCTATTTCTTTTCCTACTTCTTAGGTAGTGCTATTTTAAGTTTTCTTATAGCAATAGGTTATTTGTTTAGAGTAGCTATTACCTAACTTAAAAGCTAATTAATTATATTGATTATTAAAGCTACTAACTGTGCCTAAACATAGGCCTATCGCCTAAGATTCCTAATTTTCTAGGCACTAAAGTTATTCTTAGTATTAGAGTTAGATGTGTTAAGTATTTTATTATTTCTTAACATTAGTTGAATTAGCGCAGATAGTTCTAGACCTTAGGCTATATTATTTTAAGCATTTCCCTAGAATACTATTATAAATTTTAATTAGGCAACTTGTTAGTTAAATTATCTACTAAAATTCCTAGTGGTTAAAGTGTTATATAGGGTTTAGCTATACTTTTATAGGCTTAGTCTATACTTAGGCAAGATAGACTAAAGCAGTAGTCTATAAGGTATTATAAGAGTAATTTTGTGTAGAAAAAAGTTATTAATGTTAACTAAAAACAAATAATACTAGTTCTATAAAAAATAAGATAACTAGTAAATAATTTGTGTAAGAGATAAGCTATTTAAGTTAACTATAATAAGTGTAATAATAAGATCTAACACACTTTTATATTTATTGCCTTTGTCCTGCTATCTTGTACATCTCTTCTATAAGGGAGGTATGTAATAGCGCTGTTATCTCTTTATGCATAGCTATTCTAAATGGCTAGCCTTGGCGGGATAGTAATCACGTGATTGGCGCCTCGCGCAGATCATTGCCTTCTAGCGTAGAGGCTAGTTAACCCTCAACCATCGCTCGTACGTTAAAGAGAGAATCCTTCCTGTTACTTGTAACAACTAGGCAAAGAGAGTAATTTAAGTCTTATTATTATCCTGTACAACTGCTTAATTAAATATTGTAATTCTCTTAGTTGAACTCTCTTAACTCTCTTGGTTTGTAACTACAAGCTAAACTACAGTCTATATATACCTGTTACTTGCATTCTAGAAATATCTGTACTTACGCAAGAGCTTGCGTAGTAGATTATACAATATCTCGCAATCTTATGTAATCTTACGTAAAAGATTTCGTAGTTATTGTATATCAATTGATAACAATAATAAGTAGTACTAGTAGCGTCATAGCTTCTAGTAATTAATTGATCGTAGGTTGATTATAGATTCCAGGCGTGATTTTGAGCATCTAGATCCTATAGAGAAACAGCTGAGTAGCTTAATCCGCAACAATAAGGAATCATAATAATAGCGTAAGTACTTTAATTTATTACAATTTCTTGTACTAGCTACTTATTAATATATTTATAAAGCTTAAGCGCGCGCTTGCACATATTGTATGTTAAGTTCTAATAGGTCTTAATATCGCAAATAACAGAAAGACGTTTCTTTAGTAGTAAGTTTTGTTAAATAGTAAGGAATTGCTTGTACTGCTATAGTAACGCGTTAATAGCAATGTAAATAGCTTAGATCTAGAAAGTAGTGAAAATATAATAACTTAATGTTATAAATGTCAAAATACTTTGCAAAGTAAGTTTAGAAAAAATATCTGCTATTTAATTTTCTTAATATATTACCTCTGTTACATATCTCTAAGCCTAACCTCTATATTATTTACTAGCTAGGGATGTTAAACTATATCTTGAACTACTAAGTTAATAATATAAGCTAGGCATGGGGTAGAGTTCTCTAAGGCGCTCTAGCTAATATTCTCATATGCTAGTATTAATTAGAGTGTCTAACTAAGTACTGTATTGTTGCTAGCATTATTTAAAGTAACAGCTAGAAGGCAAGACTTAGTACTAATGTCTAAAAGTGTAACAGCGCAGGCAAGACTTACGGATCAGTACCGGCAGAGGGGATTACGGCAAGGCATATAGGAGTGCGTGGTAATCTACAAAAGAGCCTTAATTTAAATAAGACACCTATAGGCCTTGTACAAAAGGATATTAAAAATCTACAGAGCAACTATAGGTTCTAGGCTGTCTTTATACTTGTAATCTAGGCTAGGACTAAAGTAAGTCTAATACAGATAAGATCTAGAGATAATAGTAGAGATAAAAGAGTTGTAACGTGTTTGTTACACTACCCCCCCTTCTAGTTATTAGCTAGTTCTATAGCTATATATACTCTTTAACATGTTTATTGTTTATTTTTTATTAACTTTATAACGTCTTTTTGTTGTTGTTGTTGTAGACTTCTAATATATAGTTACTGCGACTACAATCTAGAGCAGTGTTAGACTAGCCTTAAGCGTTTGCTATTTTAATATTATAACAATAAGTTGTGTTTAATTTTTCTACCTCTTTAAAACACTACACACACACACACATATACATATATGTATACTATACTACTATGCTACCCTCTAGAAGCTTTACTAAAAGCGTATTACCTTATTTGCTTATAGTTAGTGCGCGCCTTTGCGTAAGGCGTTTTTAAAGTTAAATATTAGTTTAACTCTAAGACGTTTAAGAAATACGCTTATTGCGTACAATAGAAAGAGAAGTGCTCTCTTATAAGTTTAATATGTCTTACTTCATTAAACTTAAAGTTAACTTAGTTAGGTACTAGAGTATATTAAGGAGGAGTTCTTTAAACTTCTTACTACTATAAACTTCCTTACTGCTGTAGAGCATAAGAAGAATCTAGTAGAGGACTGCCTTTTTGCTAAAAAGTAAGAACAGGCGGCAGCCCTTGTTCTAGCTAAGAAAGTCTAGGTAACAAGGAGCTAGAAGAAAAAGCTATTTATAGCTTTAATTCTAGTTTTAACTTACTAAGTCCTCTTAAAGATCTAGAACGCTATTTATTTACTAGACAGCTAGGTTGCCTTTTTAGAGGCCTTTGCTTACTAGGGCAGAACTAGTTGTAGTAGTCTAGTTGCTTCGCTAGGGGAAGAGGACAATAAGCAGCGCCTCTAGAGGGAGGCAAGAGAAAAGAAAGAGAGCAGTAGGCTCTTCTCTAACTCCTCTTCCTTTTATAAAAAGAAAGAGAGATTCCCCTTAGATCTTTAAGTAAGGGTAGAGGGGTTAAAAAGAGAGAGTAGAGGTAGTTTAGGGGTGGCCTAGTTATTTTACTAAATACCTATAAAAAGAAATTTTTTCTTTTATTTTATATATTATTATTTTGCAGTAAAGTTATATTCTTTTTTTCTTACTTTTAGGCGTTAATTTACTTTATTAAAGACTTTAAAAAACCTAGACGTGTAAAGTTTCTCTTATAAAAAGCTTTAAGTTTATAAAGAGCCTCTATAAAGTTTACAGCTAGATACTAAGTTAAGTCTAAATTATTTCTAACCTAAATTATATAGTATTTTAACTTTAAGTAATATACTTTACAAGTAAAAATCTTGTTAACTTTTTATTTTTTACCTCTTTAAATTAAAGTAGAAGCTAGCCTTAAAGCTTTTTATTTTAGAAGTAAGTCCTAAAAACTTTTGCATAATAGTTCTAGTGTAAAGATATTATAAATTTAAAATTTTTCTAGTAACTTAAGGCAGTATAAGTAACTAACTTTCTTTAGAACTTTAAAAAGTTTTTTTTATTTAGCTAATAGCTTTTAGCTTAAGTAATTAGTTGTAAAGTTCTTTATATCTAAAAAAACCTTATCTTCTACGTCCTAATTAATTAGGTTGTAGTAATAGTTTACTATAGTTTCTATCTAATTTTAAGCTTTTTCTTAAGAAGTTTATGCTGTTTTTTAGGCGTTGTGTATTTAAGTAGCTATAGCTAGCGCGTCTTTATAGTTTATCTTGTTAGTTAAGGTAAGAATATTAGCTAGCTACTTCTAGTCCTAGCTCTGTCTAGGATTAAATCTGTAAAGAATCTAATATAAGGATATACTTAGGGCAGAATAAAGTAAGGAAATTTGTACTCTATTAATTAGAGGTAGTAGTCTACTCTAGTTGTCTTAGTAGTAAGATATAAACAGCTAAAGTCTTTAGTTAATATATTTGTTTATAATCTTTATTTAACTGTTAGTTTTTTTAAAGTAGGCTGTTAATAGTTTAACCTTAACGCCTAGAATCTAATAAAACTTAGACTAAAAACTAAATATAAATAAAAGTTTTTAGTTTAAAAGTATATTGTTAGGTATGTAGCTAAATTAGTATACATATAAAAAAAATTATTTAGCTATACTCTTTGCGTTAATTATCTTACAATAAAGATTAAAGATAGCTTATTTAGATAAATAATTAATTAAAACTATAATTTAATTATAATTAGTCTTATTTAAATAGAATTTTTTAAAGTTAATATATAATAGTTGTATTAAATAATTAGAAAATAGTAAAAAGTAAATTATTTTAGAAATTTAGGTCTATCTTAGATATGCCTTGTAATAGTTAATATAGTTCTGCATATACCTTTTGTAAGTAGCTTTTATACCTTTTTAGTAATATTTTAGGGCAATTAGCTAATAAGTTTTAGTAGCGCTAAAGTAAGCTAAGAAAACTTAGTAATATACTTTTTAGATTATTTATGTGTAGAGTATAAAGTTAAGTAGTACGCAAAGTTAGTTTAAGTAAAAAAGTAATTTATTTTTAACTTACTACTTATTTAGCAACAAGTTACGCTCTTTTTTAAACACAGTACTGTTTATTTATAAAATAAATTTAATTTAATTTAGCAAATTTAAAGTTATAAGCTTTAAAAGTAGCTTTTACTACGCGTAGAAACAAACTCTATGCGTAAAGTTAGGCAATATAAGTAAAAGTAAGGTTAAAGTTAATTTAGTTATTAAGTTAGTGCAGTCTAAGTAGTACTTATAAATAATTATTAGTTTTTATAAACTTTAAGTTTCTTATATTCTACTCGCGTTGTAATAGAATATCTGTGTAAGCATTATTCTTTCTAGGTGTGTATTAGATGTAAAAGAAAAATAAGGCAAGTTCCTTAGCCTAACGTACCTACCTAGCGTTTAGGACCTTTGTAGTTATAAAGTACTTAAGTAAATAATAGTCTAAATACACATTAATTCTAAAGTAGGCTAATACTAGTTTAGCTTACTACTTGCTAAACAGTATAATAATAGTAAAAAGCTCCTTATTGTAAATCTCCTAATTTAGCTTAGACCTAGATAGGACCTTACTAAAGAACGCTACTAGACTTTATTTCTTATCTAGTTATTTCTAAAAAAGTACGCCTGCTACAACACTATTAGATGTGTTAGTCTCTACCTTAGTATTGTATTTAAAGTAATAGTAGCATAAAGTAAAAATTTCTAGCAGTGCGGCTTTTAACTTTTTAAAAGCTTTTTTATAATTTAAATTTTATACAAATGCTTTTAAAAGACTCTAGAGTATAAGAAGTAGTTTTACAACTTATAAGTATTTTGGTATAAATTGCTAGTAAAACTTTGTAAACCTAAAGAATAATCTTACACTTATAATAGTAGTAGGTTATGTTTAGTTGTTAAGAGGTTCTACTTTGTTAAAATCTACTTCTAGCCCTTAGTTTATTAAAATATAGCCTAAGTACCTTGTCCTTGTAACATAGAAATTGCTCTTCTTAATGTTAACTTAAAAGCCTGCTTACTGTAATCTTTTTAGTACCTTTTGTACATAAAGAACATGTTCTGCCTCTAATTTAGAGTAGATAAAGATATTATCTAAGTAGACTATATAAAAGTTATTTAGATACTTAATTAACATATTATTTATATAACGTTAATAGGTAGCAGAGCTGTTGTATAATCTAAATAGTAATACCTTAGACTTATACGTTCTGTATTAGGTCTAAAAAGTAGTGTACTCTTTAAAGTCTAAGTCTATCCTAATCTTGTTAAAAGCTGCGCGTATATCTAACTTAGTAAAAAACTAGGCTCTATATATGTAGGCTAACAGCTTATTAATACGCAGGATTAGATACAAGTCTTTTTAAGTAATTTGATCAAGTTTATAATAATTAATATAAATCTAAATATCTTTGTTAGACTTCTAAACACAGAGAATAAAGGAGGTAAAAAAGTAATTACTAGAATTAATGTGTTCTTTTTTAAAGTTATCTATTACAAACATCTTAGTAGCTTTAAGTTCTTTAGTACTCTGCTTATATAGAAGGCTAAACTAATTTAGTAGTAGTTTAGTAAAGACAATCTTGTAGTTATATAAGCAATGTTTAGGTAGTTAGTTTATAGTAGTTTTACTAAACACGTCTTAGTACAAATTGTAGACAGATAGAAGTTAGTTTTAAATTAGTTTAGCGTTATTAGAATTGTTAGGTTCTATATAGTCTTTTAGCAAATAATTAATTTTATAAATACTTATTATAAAGAACTTGTTTTCTTTCTATTTTATTAAATAGTAAAAAGCGTTAGCTAAAATAATAGTAATGCAGAGGGTAAGGTCTAATTAAACAGTATTTAGTTTAAGATTAGCGTTTTTAAAAATAAATTAAGCTTTTAAATGCTAAAGAAAGCTATAGATTCTTTGTATTAAACACGTTGTAAAGCTTTACTTTTTTAGTATTTGTCTTTCTCCTAAAGCGCGTTGCTACGCTAAATATTCTCCTTAGCAACTTTATTATTAGTAAATTCCTTTAACTGCATAAAAATAGAAAAAGCAAGATTATATATAGTAGGATATTTTACAGGCTATACAATTTAGTTCTAAACTATGTCTAGCAATAAGTTAAATTGCTAGAGCTATTAAATTTTAATAATATAATCTTGCGTACCTAAATTTATAATAACAAAAAGATAGTTAATAATCTTTTTACTATTAATTTAGATGTAAAGATAGATATATTTATCTGCTCTAGTTTAGATCTAGTTCTAGAATCTTTTTATAAAGACCCTAAAAGAGAGTCTTTAGATAGGAACCTAAAGTAATTAAAAAAAAGTATAAGCAATAGAGGAATTTAGAAATAAAAAACTTTAGGCTTTAGTATTAATTAGTAATTAGAGCTAAGCACTGTAACTCTTTAAACAAAGAACTATAGAAACTTAGAAATGCTTTTTTTTAAATAAGTTTAATAAATTAATATTAGCAAGATTATACTTGTATAGGCCTAAGCTAGAGTGTTGTTCTAGGCGTTTTCATATCCTTCTTATTCCTAGTCTAAGTAATATTCTACAGCTTTAGAGTATTCTTTCTATTTAATTTTTATCTTTCTTACTTAAAGGGTAGTATAATTACTTACAAAGTAACTAAGTTTCTTCCACTTAGAATAAGTATCTAATAGAGGCTTATTATTAAGGGTAGAGGTTTTAGACAGAAATCTAGGCGTGCTTAAAGTAGCGCGAGTAAGGGTTAGAGTTAAGTTAAATAAGAACCTATTATAAGAAGGCTGCGTGTTCTAATACTATTAAGGGCAGGGCTTTCTAAGTAGTGCTAAGGTAAACACTAGTTTACTATCTATATTTAGTCTAATAAGAGAATTGCGATTTTCTATATTAAAAGTAGTAAGGTGTTAAACTATCTTGTTAAATAAGTTGTTCTATAAGTATTTATATTCTAAATTTAAAGCGCGTAAGGCGGGGGTAATTTTCTTTTATAAGTAGAAAAACTACTCTAACTTAGAAACAAACTCTTTAATAACGTGAGCCACAAGCGAGCTGATTACACAAGCGAGCTGATTACTAAATGCGGCACCCTAAGTTTAAACGCGAACAACTTAACACCACAATAAGCTATTACAACGTATAGCAGCTTAAATTAATTATCTACTTCTACTGTATCTTTTTAGCATGTGCGCTTGTTATGCCTAGTTTCACTGCATGTCTTATAGCGTTAGATACCACCTCTACTACTACCTGCGCGCAGCCACCTATTACGCGCCTTTTTCTTAAATTAACTATTAACGTCTCTTTGCTTAACTATTACCTTAGCCTCTACCTGTAATAAGGTCTTTTCTTTCTAAATTTGCTTTTTTTTATACTTTTTATGCTTAGAAGCAGCTTTATTTACTGCCTTAAGGTTAGCTACCCTAGCTGCTAAAAGCACTTAAGAGTGTACTATAATATTTGCCTTTTTTTTAAACTTTAAGTTATATAGTACTAAGCTAGTTGCTTAAAAGCTAAATATAATATTCTTTTTTAAAAACGCGCTACTAAATACCTAAGTAAAAGTATTTAAAAAAGCTTTTTTATTAATGTAGTTAATATAGCTATTTACTAAAATAATAATTTTCTTTTTATACGCCTACTTTAAAGAAGCAAAACACTTTATATTAAAAGGCTGTAAGATATAAAAAGCGTGCAGAAGTATATAAAAGGTAATAATTTTATTTTCTTTATATAGATTTTAAAAGGCAAGTAACTTATAGCTTTTATAACTATTGAAAATAAGTAGCTAGTAACTACTTACTATTTAAGCTTTTGTATACTAGATAAGGTGCTATAGCTAGGCAATACTAAGCTTATTTATTATCTAATTATTATTACTAACACTTATTTTTTAATTCTTAATGTTATAGTACTAGGCTTAGTTATAGTGCTTTGCTTTAAAAATTAGAAAAAGTAAAGTAACTTAGCTTCTTGCGCTAATTGCAGCAATTAATATTACTTACTTATAATTACTAGGCTAAACTCCTAATAGCTTAAGGCGCTTTTTAGACGCTGTAACTACCTTTACTAACTTTTTAATACTTATTTAAAAGCTAGTCTTATTAAAGTTATAAGTATTTTTGTTTAAAATACTGTACGTAGCTTTAGCGCTACGTATAAAATTAAACTAAGAGCTAATAATAGCTAAATTACTATATAGAACTCTCTAGAAATTATGTTGCCTAGTTACTTAAAATCTAATACTAGGCTTGCGGCGTATAAAGTTAGTAGCCTAGTTCTAGCTAACCTAAGTACTACTATATGTAGTAAGTAGCTAATTAGCTATTTCTTGTACGTAGCTAAGCGTAGGAGCAAGACCTTGCGCGTTAAGCTTTTTTATATACTAAATTATTGTCTTTTCCTTGTGCTTTACTAGCTTTAATAAATTAAGATAGATATTGCGTTAGGCAGGTGTTTTAGCGCGTTAAGTACTAAGCGTGCTTTAAAAAACGTTGTAGATAGCAGCAGCACGTTGCTAACTTAGTAATGTATTAGATTTTATAGCTTAGATAGCAAGGATTAGCCTATCTACGCGGGCCAGTAATTCAAGATTAGGTAGTTATAACATTGTAATAGATAGCAGGAGGTGGTGTTGTCTTAGCAAAGTGATCGGCTCGCTTGTGTGATCAGCTTGCTTGTGGCTCACGTTAGCAGTACTAATAAACCTTACTTTAAAAGCTAAAAACGTTTCTTTTTTATTTATAACTAGGCAGTAGAAAGCTGCACAGCTTTCTGCCTATTTATTACTAGATATAAAATATAATTTAAGTAGCGCAATTATTTCTTCTACATTTTTAAACTATTGTAAAGCTAAGTTAGCTAAGTACTGTAGTTTAAGGTATTTTTTTGTAATACTAGTAGTATGTCCTTATATAATAGCTATGCAAGCGCGCTCTATCTAGTAGTAATTTAAGTTAATTTTTAATTAGTTTTCTATTAAAGCCTGCTATTAACAGAACGTGGGGTTAGTTCTATTATTAAGATTTTTAATAGTAGGCGTGCGCTCTATAAGCTTAATATGTAGAGTTTTAGAAGTAATAGAAATGTACTATATTAGTTAGCTTGTTAGTATATCTGTTTTTGTTAGCAGTATTTTAGTAGTTAGTACAGCTATATTCTTACACAGTGTAAATTCTTGTATTAATTACGCAACTTACGTTTTTAAAAAGTTAATTTTGTCTCTATAAAGTGTAACAAAATCTTCCTCTAAATCTGCTTTTTTTTTTTTAACAACTAGTTGCTTACTAGTTGCTTTGTCCTGCAGAGATTGTTGTTAACCCTAGCAGCAGGTTAATTTTTAAACAGGCTCTAAAGAAAGTCTAAAGTTGTTCTAGTTAGCTATTAGCAATTAATTCTAATGCTAATAGGTTGTTAGTAGTCTCTATGTTTCTACCTTAGTATACTTTACGCAACTTTTTTAAAGTAATTTGCCTTGTTATTAAGGTTAAAAGTTCTAAACTTGAAAGCTTTAGTTAGTAGGAAATCTAGGAAATCCTACCTAAGGTGTTGTTAGACTTAACAGTATAAAGCTTCTAGTTTATATCTAGAGAGGCTTAGGCTTAGGCGTAGTTTAAACAAATAGCTGTAATATTATTTTAAATACTGTTACTAGCTAGGACAAGATTTTTAATATAATGTAACGGCGCAGGCAAGACTTACAGATTAGTACTAGCAGAGAGGATTACAGCAGGGTATATAGAAGTGCGTAGTAATCTATAAAAGAGCTTTAATTTAAATAAGACACCTATAGGCCTTATACAAAAGGATATTAAAAATCTACAGAGTAACTATAGGTCCCGGGCTGTCTTTATACTTGCGATCTGGGCTAGGACCGGAGTAGGTCCGATACAGATAAGATCTAGAGACAACGGTAGAGATAAGAGAGTTGTAACGTGTTCGTTACAAAAAGCATACATAGTACCTCTGTAGCTATAGAAATTCCAGTACGTTATCTGCGTATTAGTATAAAATTAATGAGTTTGTTTTAAAATTACCATTATTGTATAATATAGTACTACTTAACTATAAGAAAGCTAAGATAATTTGCTATAGACTATGCATCTAGTGCAATTAAGATTTTAGTTGTAAGGCCTAGGTTATTAAGATGAGACGCTTTTGCTTTATTAAACTAGTTCTAAATCATTAGTCTAAATTTATAATAGGTGATTATTACAGTATTAGGCTTTAAAAATTAAAAGAAACGCATAAGTAATAGCCGCTTCATAGTTTAGAATAGCTAATTGCTGTTAATTACTACTTGCACGAGCTCCTTCTTCAAAGCTTATAAAGTATATTCTAGTATTATAGTAGATTTGCTACAGAGGAGTGACAAAAAGAAAGAGTAACTTTGAAAGTTATCTTTTTTAAAGATATGTAACTAAGTAAGTAGATAAGCTAGGACTATAATTTTTAGAGTTTTGAGAAGCGCAAAACCTCTACTTTAAGTAAAGATACTAGTAGTTTCGCTTAGTAAGCATCTAGTAGGTGGTAAAAGGCACTAAAAAGAGAGGAAAAAAAGTCAAGTTAAATCTAGTTATAACTATTTATTATACGTAAAAAAATGTCTAAAAAAGGTTATATAATACTAGCTTACATAAGTATAACGTTAGCAAAGTTTTCAAGTTAGTTAATGTAGAGAACAAGGAGCTAGTAACAGTGGTTTAGAAGAACTATATAGTTGATTCTGCCTTTCTACCTGCGTCTAAGACGCGCTATATATACAAAGGAAATAGTCCTAACCTAGAAAGGCTGCTATAAAACTTAGAGTGATTACCTCTAAGTTTGCTACGTATCCTGTAGAGCTTAGGAGTAAGCTTCTAAGCTTAGTGTAAAAACTCTAATATGCGGTTAAGTAGCGCGAGCCTAGCGCGTAAGCTAACAGGCGCCTAGGGCTAATACCTAAAGGCGCCTTAGGCCTCTAAGGATAGTACATTATATATATAACACACCCTTTAGGTAACTAAGACCTTAGTTACTTATATAGAGCTTTATATAGTCTTAGTACACTGCGTAACACGCTGCGCACGTGCAGCTTAGTATAAGGCATAATAACAATAATAATAATAAATTTTTAAGCCTTATAGGCTTAGTATATAATAATACTATAGCTACTATAAGTATTACTTAGAAACTTACTTAAGCTTTTTAAAAGTAATACTAATTACTTATACAGTTTTAACTATACTTTTATATAGCTTTTTAAGCTACTGCACGCTACTTTATATTTTTATAACGCTTCTAGCTTTATTTTTGTACTTTTTTTATTTAATTACTAACTTAATATAAAAGTTAAAACTAGAGAAAACTGCTACTACTTACGCTACCGCCTACGCCTCTACGCGCGCCGCTACTGCTTTACTGCCCTTGCTCTTACCTACGCCCTTACTGTCGCCGCTGTTGCTGTCTATGCTAGTAGTGCAGCTGCCCCTAGAACGCACTTTTTATATAAAGTTAACTATTACTACTTTAGGAATAACACTAGCCTACATATTTAAAAAGCGTATAAGCAAAGTTAAAACCTTAGTTAAGACTACTTACAAGAGAAAAACTTTAGTAGCAACTCTTAGTTGCTAAAGCGCACTTAGTTGTAACGAACACGTTATAACTCTCTTATCCTTACTGTTATCTTAGCATTTTATCTGTATTGGACCTACTCCGGTCCTAGCCTAGATCGCATGTATAAAGAGAGCTTAAAATCTATAGTTGCTTTATGGATTTTTTATATCCTTTTGTGCTAGGCCTATAGGTGTTTTATTTAAATTAAGGCTTATTTGTAGATTATAACGCACCCCTATATACTTTGCTGTAATTTCTTCTACTAATACTAATCTGTAAGTCTTGCCTGTGCTGTTATATTATATTAAAAATGTTGTGCTAGCTAATAACAGCAATTAAAACAATATCGCAGCTATTTATTTAGACTACGCCTAAGCCTAAGCCTCTCTAAATATAAACTAGAAGTTTTACACTGATAAGTCTTACAACACCTTAAGTGGAATCTATTAAATTTTCTACTAACCAAACTCTTTAGGTTAAGAACTTTTAACCTTAATAATAAAGTAAATTACTGTAAAAAAGTCGCGTAGAGTACGCTAAGGTAGAATCACAGAAACTACTAACAACTTATTAGTATTAGAATTAATTACTAATAGCTAACTAAAACTACTCTGAACTCTCTTTAGAGCCTGTCTAAAAATTAACCTACTACTAAGGTTAACCATGATCTCTATAGGACAAAGCAACTAGCAAGCAACTAGTTATTAAAAAGAATATAGTTAAAGAAGAAGAAGAAGTAGATTTAGAGGAAGATCTAGTTGCACTTTATCAAGACAAAATTAACTTGTTAAATATATAAGTTGCGCAATTAACACAAAAAGTTACGTTGTTTAAAGACAAGGCTGTACTATCTACTAAAATACTACTAACAAAAGCAGATATACTATTAAGCCAATTAATGCGGTATATTTCTGCTACTTCTAAGATGCTATGTATTAAGCTTACAAAGCACACGCCTACTATTAAAACTCTTAACAATAGAACTAACCTTATATTCTCTTAATAGCAGGCCTTAATAAAAGACTAATTAGAGATTAACTAAGATTACTACTAGATAGAGCGGGCTTACATAGCTCTTGTATAAGGACATACTACTAGTGTTACAAAAGAATATATTAAACTGCAGTACTTAGCTAATTTAGTTTTAGAATAGTTTAAAAATATAGAAGAAATAATTGCGCTACCTAAATTATATTTTATATCTAGCAATAAATAGGCAGAAAGCTATATAGCTTTCCACTGCCTAGTTATAAAGAAAAGAAAAACGTTTTTAGCTTTTAAGGCAAGGTTAGGCTGGTAAATGGGTATAGGTTAGGTTGTGGTTAGGGTCTAACGTAAGCTAACCCAACCCCAACCTAACCTATACCTACGCTATTTACGCTAAACGTAGGTATAGGTTAAGTTAGGGTTACACAGACTAGTGGTTGTAGTTATAGTTAAGTTATATAGACTAGTAGTTGTAGTTGTAGTTAGGTTACACAGACTAGTAGTTATAGTTATAGTTACGCGCACAGACTGTAAGTATAGATTAAGTTATAGTTAAGTTATAAAGAGAAGTAGTTAAGTTGTAGTTACGTGCTATCTATAGTAATAAATAGCTATAATAATAAAGGTGAAATTAGGTAAAATTAAGAGAAGTAAGCTAAGTAAGCACTAATTTAGTTATAACCTTAACCTAGCTATAACTACTCTTAGTAGTTAAGTTGTAGGTGTTAATACAATTAGTTATTATAGTATAAAAAGTAACTAAAAAAGTATTTTTATATTATTATATATTTAAAAAAATTCTAACTACTTGCTATTAAATTTTTTATAGGAAGCTAGTAGAATAAAAAGTTAGTATTAAACTTGTTATAGTATCTAAATGCTATTTTCAATTTTTAGCTTAACTAGTAACTCTCTTTATATAAATAGCATTATAGTTACAGTTTATATTTATTAGTTAGTATATAATTGTAAAATAACAATAGTAGTTATAATACCTTTAAAATAGCTAACTAGAAACGCTTAAGCTAACTTTTAAAGAGTATAAACTGCCTCTGCCTAAAAGTGTAGATTAAAGTAATAAGGATACACAATTTTATAAATAAGACAACTAAACAAAAGTTTACATAGTAATAATTTAGTTAACTTTTACTACTTCTTAATTTTAATTAGCGCAACAGCTATATGCTATTAGTATTTAACTATAATTTAAAACTATAATAACTTACTACCTAGCTTATATTAACAGTTTTTCTTAACAGCCTTAACTTTTATAAATAATATAGGTAGCTTTTAGCTAGCTTTAGCTTACAAATTCTTTATAAGCGCCTTACTACTAGTTAAAGCTTACGCAGTTTACTTAGTAGGCGCTATTATAGTAGTTGTATAGTTATTTAAGTTTATAGTAAGTGTATAAAATTATTAATAATTTTTTTGCAGTAATAAATTGTATAGATAAATGTAATAAAAAGCTTATTATAATGTAACGTGCTAGAGTGTATTATTAGTACATAGTAATTAGCAGTAGTAGTGTCTATATATAGTAAAAATTTTAATTTCTAGTTAGCTTTAGTAAGGGCGCATAGGCTATACTAGCTATATTATAGTAATATTTCTAAATCTTTACCTACTATTTAACAACTACAACTAAAATTAACTAATTATAGTTAATTATTACATTTATTACAAAAAGAATAATTAAAAAAGAGCTAAGTAATAGTTTTAAAAGCCTAGTTTTGCGTATTCTAATTTTAGTGCTACTAAGTTTTAAACGTAATAAGTAAGAGAAGCTTATAAAAGTATTTAACACAGCTATTAATTATAGCGTATACTAATTTATAAAGAGTAATCAATGTTGAAAAAAACAAGATTAATAATATACTTACGCAACGCAGCCAAGGCAGTTTAAAAAAAAGGTTGCCCTATAAATTTAAAAGTTTTAATAAAAAAAATTTTAAGCTCTAGTTCTTAAGCTATTATGCAGAAAAGTTAAGTAGCTTAACTTAATCCCAAAACAAAAGCTTTATAAAACGTATATATAGCTGATTACGCTGCATTATACTAATTAAAAAAAATAAAAAGTAAGAAAAGACATTAGAATGCAAGTGTAAAAAGGCGCAAAAAAGTAATAAAGGTAGTATAAGAAGTACTTAACTAAAAGTAATATAACGCCTAAAAGAGTAGTAAGTTAATATAGTTATTTATTACAGAGTTATCCTTATATATATAAGTAAATAGCTACAAACAACTCTTAATTAACTTTATAAATGATAGAGAAACGTATGCTATAAAGTTAATATAAAACAGTACGTAAGAGTTCTAAGTAAGGTAGCGTGGGTAACAAAGAGCTTAAATAATAGCAGCTAAAATTGTATATATACTTAAATTTATAGCTTTAGTAGTGTTTTTGAAAAAATTATATATTACACTTATAATAATAATTTAGCAAGTTTTTGCATGAATACTTTTAAAAGTAAAGAAGCTAAAAAGAAATAGTAAAACTTTGTTTAAAGTATAAGTCTAAAGAAGTTAGCTATTACTACTAACAAAATTTTAAAAGTAAGTTTCAACATATTCTTTAATTACGTATTCTAACTAACTAGTGTAGACTATTTAAGCCTCTGCTAGTGTATAAGTCCTTAGGACTTAGCAATAATACTATTTTACGTAGCAACAAGCTATATATTAAGAGATATATTAGTAATAAATATAAAAAAGAAGTTAAAAATAATTCTAATATTAATAACGTGTTTCACAAGCGAGTCGCCAACCCAAGCGAGTCGCCAACGCGAAATCCCCGCAAAATTTCAAAAAAACAGGGATCTATTTCCAATACAATTGCTGCATCTAGACAATAAACAAGCTGTCAGGATATAAAAACTCTAGCTTCAATATTAAAAGAGATATACTTAGTTGTTTGGTTTTATAGGGTTTTACAGGGGTACAAGTAGTCTATCTCTACAACTACTTAGTAGAATTTCCTAAAAGTTTCCCAGCTTGCTTTTTACATAGATGCAGCAATTGTATTAGATTTCTAGAGAATTCTACCTTGTCGTTGTTGAGAAATAGATCCCTGTTTTTTTGAAATTTTGCGGGGATTTCGCGTTGGCGACTCGCGTACTATAATTAATGTAATGATAAGTATAAGACTAAAAAGTAGTAGCAGAAACTACAAGCTAGGGTTAATAATAAAATAAAATTATAATATAGATTCTAGTAATTCTACAGACTTTGAAAGCTTCTAAATTAATTATAGTAGTATTCTTGCGCTAAGTTATTAGCTTTAGTTATCGCTTATTACAGCTAATTAACATAACTTCTATAATGTAAAAAGAATTGCATAATTTAAAAACTATACTGCTTTTGTAATATTATACTTTAAATTAATAAAGTCTATTTAAAAAGCCCCTAACATAGTACATAACTAAAGAAACAAGTTTATTTTAATTTAGCTAAACACGCGTTTACTAAAAGTAGAGTAAGCATTTATACGCTATATATCAGCAAATTATAATAGTTTATTACAGCTTTTTATTATATTCTTATAATAAACGCTGTTTATATACATATTATTATAGCTAAATATGTCTATAATTTTCTATAGAACCTTTACTAATTTTAAATAAGCAGATACTAAGTTATTGAAAGAAAAAGTAAAAAAAGTTAGATCTATTAATATACTTACCTTAAGAAGCTATATAAGAAAAAAGAGAAAATAAAATTGTAACTAATCAAAAAAAGTAGTAAAGTATAACTAGCTAAGCTTAAAATTTAGACAGCAAATCTCTTTACTAGAACTATGCTACTTATACTAGTAGCATATAGCTAAAGTTTAAAGAAGCTGCTTATATTGCAACTAGCTGCCTTTATATATTCTATCTTAACTGCGGCATAATCCTACAACACCTAAAGCTAAGAAATATAAGGACTAAACACCTTATAAACTATATTAATACAGATAAACATAAAAGTGCTTTAACTTTTATTTATAATAGTCTGCGCACAATAAACTCTATACATACTTAACTTTAAAAAGTAGTATACCTACTTTAATACCTAAATATACTTAAGATGCTTTGAAAAAAAAGCTTATTTAAGTAGTTATTAATAGTAATCAGCTATTCCAAACTATTAAGCAGCTATTATTTACGCACTTTTTTTAATCTTTAAGGACTTAAACTATAATAAAAATCTGTTATAAATTTAAGTTAATATTTTAGAACTAGTTTAACAAAGCAAAATCTTCTCTTCTTAATAACTTAAGCCTTATAACTAAGATTTTAATTATACTGAATATATAATTTACAGCTACATAACTTAGCTTTCTTATAGTTAAGAGTTACTATATTACACTAAACTAGCAACTACAAAAATAACTACTTAATTTTATACTAATATGCGGACAATATACAAGAATTTTAATAGCTGTAGAAGTACTATATATACTTTTAAACACTAATACTAGGTCTTGCCTTTTAGCTATTACTTGTAATAATGCTAGCAACAATACAATACTTATTTAAATAATTTAATTAATAATAGTAGATAAGAATATTAGCTAAAGCGCTTTAAAACACTTTATCTTATGCCTAGCTTATATTATTAACTTAGTAGTTTAAGATATAATCTAACATCTCTAGCTAGCTGCTATTATAAAGGTTAGACTTAGAGAGGTCTTACGCAGGCAGCATGTTAAAGAAATTATATAGAAAATGTTCTTTCTAAACACGCTTTGGAAGGTATTAATACTTTTATTATATTTAATTATTATATTTTAACTACTTTCTAGATCTAAGCTATTTACATTACTATTAACGTGTTACTATAATAGTACAAGCAATACTTAGCTACTTAACAATATCTACTACTAAGAGAATTGTTACACGGGGTTGGTCTACACTTATCTAGACTTAGTCCGTGTTAAAGCGAGGCTGATGTATGCGGTAGTCCGTGAGGTATTGTAGGAGTAATTTTAAGTAGAAAAGAGTTCTTAATATTAACCAATAGGTAAGCAATACTAATTATATAAAATAATAGAATAACTAGCTAACAATCTGTGTAAGAGATAGACTATTTAAGTTAACTACAACAAGTGTAATAATAAGATCTGACACATTCTTATACCTATTGCTTTTAGTTCTAACATCTGTGTCCTCTCCCTAATTCTTAGCATCTAGAGATTCCTTAGATGTCCTAACATCTTCTAATATCCTAGCATCTGCTTTCTTAGCAAGATGTCTAATCTTAGCAGGATGCTAATTACGTAATCCCTACGCCCTGCGCAGATTATTACCTTCTAGCGTATGTGTAGTTAACTCTTAACTTACCTTCTACGTTAAGAAGAGAATTTTTTCTATTACTTATAACATTATCTCTTTTTTTAGGAATATTATCCTAATACCCTAGATTATTGTTTTCCTATGCCGCGTGTTAAATTGCTAGCTACATATAAAGTCTTAGTACGCCTATTATATTATATGCTCTTATCTCTCTACGTTTTCCTAAATATGCTTAAAGTTTAGAAATCCTATAGTCTCTGTTTTTATTTCTTAACTAATTAGAAATAAGCTTGTGCAGCTTGTGTTGCGCAGAAAGGCCTAAAAACAGATTTCTAGTATAAGTAGTATAAAGAAAAGAAGCTTTGTTGCTTTATAAAGACAACTTCTAGTTGTTATGCTAAGTATATTTCTATTAGTGCTAATTGCAGCTTGTTTATTTTTAAGAAAAAGTAAGAAAAAGTTTAGTTAGAGCGTAAGCGAAAGGAGCTAGAAGTCGCGCAGGCTAAAGAGCGTTAAGCTTTAGCTACTACTAAAGCTTTCTATTTGTATTATAAGCTTCTTAAAGTAAAGAGTTAAAAGCGTTTTTTTACTTATTACAATTTTATAATTTTTGCTGTCTAGAATTACGCAAAAGAGCAAGCTAAAAGGAATTCTGCCTTTAGTAAAAACTTTCTAATAACTAAACTATTACTCCTTAAACTGTTAACTACCTTAAGCTAGTTAAAAGCTAATGCTTTTTTCAATCCTTCTTTTAATTACTTTTTTTTTCTAGAGGACTTAGTCCTCTTTTCTCTAAGTATCTCTAATAGTACTTAAGTACCTATAACTTGTAGTTTATTAAATTCTCCTTTAATTCTTAAGTGTTCTAGCTCTCTAGCTATCCTTGCTACTTAACTAAGTATTTCTACTAACAACTAATTTTCTATAAGTTTTTAATCTCTTAAACCTTATACTTATTATCTTTAAGCTCTATATTAGTAGCTAGCTTAGCATCTAGAGGTGCTCTTTCTAGAGGTTTTCTGTAAAAGACAAAGTAAACGCGTATACCTAGTAGTAATTAGAGTTTATAGTTTACGTTGCCTATTTTATTTAAGATTTTAAATAGTTCTACTTAGAAATTATTTAGTTTTTTGCTTAGTTGTTTAGTTTGCAAGTTCTATTGTAACAAGAAAACTTTGTTCCTCTTTTTAAAAGTTAGTCTTTTAATTCTTTACTTATTAGCTACCTTGGCTATTATAAAGTTTTTATATGCTATATTTCTACTTAATTTTTTGTATAGCTTTTATATTAAGTAAGCTTTGTTATCTACGCCTACTGTAATACTCTTAATATCCTTTAAATTCTAATAAGTAGCTAGCTTATATCTATAGTTTGCGTAATATAGCAAGTGCTTTATAGTTACTAACTTTATACTATTTTAACCTAATTATGCTTTTAGCAAGAGTTTAACTTAGTTATCTTACAGCTTATTAACATACATCTTTAGATACTATTTTAGTGTCTAGTTTTTTATTCTATCTAGCTATCTATTTTAAAGTAAAAGCTAGTTAATAGCTTTTTCTTTATACTTAGTTTTGCTAGGAATTGAATTCTAATACTTAGACGTAAATAGCTTGTTATAGTTAGTAATAAACTTTTTACGTATTTTATACTTTAACACTAGTGCTTTTATAGCTTTTTACGCGCTGTTTTTACTATAATAGCCTTTTTTATAAGCATAAACTTTGCTGCCTTAGCTAATCAATTAACAATTACTAGGATAGTGTTGCAAAGTTAAGCTAACTTTAGTTCTAATAATTTTAAAAGCTTTAGTATAAAGTCTATTATTATACTACTTTATAGTTTTATAAGTAGCTATAAGAGTTATAACAGGCTATAGTGCTTATATTTCTTAAGCTTATTATAGTAACACGCTAAATAGTAACTTAATATATTCTATACTTTTACTTACAAGTATAGTATTACAAAGACGTTAGCTAGTTACTTAACTATTTCTTTAATTACTATATATCTATATTCTAGAGACTTATATAGTTCCTTAATAAGAATTAGTTTTATGTGTAAAAGTATATATATTTAATTCCTTTAAAAAATATCTTAGTACTCTCTCTTATCTTGTAGTCCTTTATTAGAGCTATTGTTCTTAGGCTTAAACTACTAGCTAGCTACTTTTTACTGCTACTACTATTATAGTGTTTCTACCTACTTAGCTACCTTAGCTACTTTAGCTAGTTCTAGCTAGTTATAATATAAACTACTGTCTAGCATCTTTCTTAATATAGCATTATATAGTTTCTTATAACTTTTTTAACGTAAGGTAAATCTCCTGCTTAAAGCATTTACTACTTTGTTAAGTATTTTAGCCCAGTATGTTATTTTAAAGTTCAACTAAGCTAATATTTTAGCTTATTGAACTTATTATTAGTTAAGTTTCTTTGTTGTTATAAACCCTACTAAGTTGTAGTAATTAGTAAAAACCTTAATCTAGTCTAGTAGTTCTAATAAATAGATTTCTTACTATTTAAAGACGTTAACTACTCTTAGTAGCTTCTTATTATAAACATTATAATTAAGTTCTGTTTTAAAGAACTTTTTTAAATAGTAGAACACTAGTCTCTATTTTTTATCTAAGCACTGCTATAACAATATAGCTCTAAGTGCATAATCTAACATGTTAGTCTTAACTTACGTCTTTTATTTTAGGTTGTACATTTCTAGTACAAGTGCTTTAAAAAATATTTATTTAATTCTATTAAACACTTTTTATTATTTCTTATTCTAAGTAAATTCTTTTTCTTTTTTTGTAATTTCTAAGAGGGGTGTAGTAATTTGTAAGTGATTCTTAATAAACTTCTAATCTTAGTAAGCAAATCCTAAAAAGAGTTACATGTCTCTAACTATTTTAGGTGTAAGCTATTTTTAAACAGCTGCAATTTTCTTAAGATTTATCTTTACTTTCTTTATAAATATTATAAAGCCTAAAAATTTTATTTTCCTAATATAGAATTTGCACTTTTTAGGCTGTAGGTATAACTTGTAATCCTTAAGCTTCTTTAGCACTTTTTTAACATGCTTTATATGTTTTTTAAGCATACTACTAAAGTATAGTAGTATATTATCTAGGTATACTATAATCAAGCTTCTAAAGTATTTGTAGAGTGTATTTTAATAACTAATTTAAAAGTTGCTAGTGCGTTTGTTAATCTAGAAAGTGTAACTATGTATTTAAATATTTTATCATTTGTTTTAAGAGCTGTTATTTACTTATAACTTTCTTTCATTCTTATTTAGTAAAATCTTTTTTATATGTTAAATTTTGTAAACTACTTAGCTCTTTACAGTTAATTTATAAGCTCTGTTATTAGTAGTAAAAAATATTAGTTTTTTACGTTACGCTGTTTAACTTTCTAAAGTTAATATATAGTTGCTACTTCTTATTAGGCTTTTTTACAAACAAGATAAGTAAGGCTATTAAGCTTACTTTGAGTTAAAAATTCTTTTTTTTATCATTTTTTAAGATGTAATTTCTTAACTTAGTATTATACTAATGCAATATTAGGTACATTAGTCCTAGGCTTAGCTTAGCTTTATTATTTAGGATAATCTTATAATTCTAAGTCTAATAGTCTGCTAGCTTTATAGCCTTATTTTCTTTAATATGTTCTCTAAACTTGTTAGTATAATACTCTTTTAGTAATTGTAGTAGTAAGAGTTCTATCTTTATAGTTATAACTTGCCTTATTTAGATAACTTTTATTTTTTAAAAGTTTTTTGCATAATGCTCTTAATTTTAGGTCGTAAATTGTTGCTAAATCTTTTATTTTAAGTTAAGCTTTAATTAACTAAGTATATTTTTTAATATCCTTTAGCAACTTTGTGTATAAGTTTTCTTTTAAGTACTATTTTTCTTTACTAATTAATAGCAGGGTTATGTATATTTAGCTAATTATAACTAATTAACATGTTTAGTTCTTTTAGGTCTATTATATTAATATTTATCTAGCACTCTATGCCTGCTATTTGTAGCTTTGTTAATTTAGTCTCTAACTATATTATGCCGTCTCTATATTCTATAAGCTTCTTATTAGCTAGTATTATTAGGATTAGTTCTTTTTTAACCCAGTACAGTATATTATATTTCTTTACTACTTTTAAAAAGATTAATGTTTGTATAGCTCTGCTATTTATAAGCGCCTACATGTTCAAACTATGTATAAATATAGTTATAAGCAACTGCTTTACCTAACTATTAGTACTTTATACCTTTTTTAAGGTTGTTTTAGATATGCCTTTATTAGTATAACCTTATCTCTAGCAGTATTTTAGTTTTTTTGCCTACTCACTCTTCTTCTTCCTAAAAAAGTAGCCTGCACTATACTTAGTGCTATAGTATATTAAGCCACTATTATTATAAAAAAAGCTCTAACAAAAGTTTTAGTAAAGTATCTCTTGCTTTAAGGCTCGTTATTTTAGCTCTTGCTTCTTTGCTTTATAAATTAGGCAGTCTACTGCCTTATAAATATTTAATGATAAGGTAATATAGTAGTAGTTATCTACCTGTTGTGCCTTCTTAAGTTGCTATTAATAGAAGTTACATTTATCTCTGCATTGTGTTTATAGAAGTTAGTAGTAGATTTTTACTTTTTTAAGTTTATAGAGGTAATACTTGTTTGCTAAGTATTTATCTGCCTATAAGTTTAGGTAGTAGCACTAGTCTTAGTCTACTTTATACTTCTCTTTGTCCTTTTTATAGAACTTGCAATTAAGCTTACAGTTATACTAATATAACTTTTTATGCTCTTTAGTACTTTTTACTTCTTTAGCTCTTTAGTCTTTAACCTTAGCTACTAGATTATTAAAGTAAGGCTATTAGTATATTACCTAATAACTAACTTCTTTAGCGTTTTTGCTAGTAATTATCATTTTTCTTTTAAACAATATATTTATTAGCATAGTGTGTTATTGCTTTGTATACCTAATATTAGTTGTTAGCTAATTATCTTAGTATAGCTTTATTTTTAACTTTCTAATCTGTTAGTATAAGTTTACTTAGAGTAAAGACTTTATTCTTTAGTTTTAGTTGTAGTATAATTTTATAGCTGTTTATTAAGCGTGCCTTTTTGTAGAAGTCTAAGTTGCTTAAGTTGTTATTTAGTTTTGTTTAAACTAGGTATAGCGTTCCTTATTTAATTATTTTTATTTTAATAGCTGCTAAGTTAACTAGTTTCATCTTAAAATATCAGGCAAAGTGTCTAACTTTACTATATTAGAAATATACCTTATTATTATAACGCTTTTAGCGTTCTTTTTTAGAAAAGCTATTTTGTTTTTTCTCTTAAGTATTCCTGTCCTTAGCCTTTTTTGACACTTTACTAGTTATAATAGTGTTGCTATTTTTATTATACCTGCTGCGTTGCCTTTTTGTATTAGCTAAGCTAGAATAAAAGTATTTCTTATAATTCTATTATTTTTAAAGCTTATTATTAATACGTGTAGCTAGCTTAACTAGCGCGTACAGTGTGTTAGGCTTATTATAGTATATAAGGCTGTTCTTAATATTCTTTTTTAAGCCTGCTTTAAATACTGTTTAAAGCGCCTTATTATTCTAATTAATTTATACTTTCAGTTGCTTAAATTCTGCTACGTATGCTAATACTAACGTAGTCTGCCTTAGGCAAGTAATTTTCTTCCCAGCTTAGTTCTTAGCGTCTACTTTTTTTAAAAATATATTTTATTTTATATTTAAACTTTGTTTAACTTACAAACAAGGCCTACGTCTTAGCTTTAATTTTTTTTATTTTATATTAAGTAGGTAGTTATTTATATAAAGTTACATTTAGTTAAAGGCTTTGTCCTTGATATATATGCTTACTATAAAGATGTTTTTTAAATTAGTAGGGACTTTATTATACTTATAGTATAAGTTAGTATAAGTAAAAAATGTTTACAATTTCTCCTAGTCTTTTTAATACTTCTTAGGTAGTGCTATTTTAAGTTTTTTTATAGTAATAAGTTGTTTATTTAAGGTAGCTATTAGCTAACTTAGAACTAATTAATTATGTTTATTATTAAAGCTACCTACTGTGCTTAGAAATAGGACTGTTGCTTAAAATTCCTAATTTCTTAGGTATTAAAGTTGTCTTTAGTATTAGAGTTAGATGCGTTAAGTATCTTATTATTTTTTAATATTAGTTAACTTAGCGTAGAAAGTTTTAAACTTGAAGCTATATTATTTTAAGTAATTTCTTAAGATGCTATTATAAATCTTAATTAAGCAACCTATTAGTTAAACTATCTACTAAAATTCCTAGTAGTTAAAGTATTATATATAGTTAGTCTACACTTATCTAGACTTAGTTTTTATTAAGGTAAGGCTAATGTATGCAAGAGTTTGTAAGGTATTATAGAAGTAATTTGAAGAAAAAAAGAGTTATTAATGTTCACTAATAAGTAAGCAATACTAAATCTATAAAATAATAAAATAACTAGTTAATAATCTATGTAATACATAAACTATTTAAGTTAACTATAATAAGTGTAATAATATAATCTAACACATTCTTATACCTATTGCTTTTAGTCCTAACATCTATGTCTTTTTTCTAGTTCTTAGCATCTAGAGATTCCTTAGATGTCCTATTATCCTTGAATGTCCTAGCATCTGCCCTTTTGGCGAGATGTCTGATCTTGGCAGGATGCTAATTACGTGATCCCTACGCCCTGCGCGGATCATTACCTTCTGGCGTGTATGTGGTTAACCCTCAACCCACCTTCCACGTCAAGGAATGAATCCTTCCTGTTACTTATAACTGAATAACTTTCTGTTATTTGCGATGTAGAGACTTAATAGAACTTAATATATAATATATATAAGCGCGCTTAAGCTCTTAAAATACATTAATAAATAGCTAGTATAAGAAATAGTAATACAAAGAAGTACTTATGTTGTTGTTGCCTGTAATAACAACACAAGAGAGATTAACTATTATAACTTTAAGTATTTCTAACTCTTTCTTATTAAGTAGTAAAATATGAAGGTAATTATAGAGATGCTTAAGTAGTTTAAGAACACTATAAGCTTGTCAAGTAAGAACTAGAAGCCTTAAGTTTAATATATTTAGCTTATGTACAACTATCTTTTTAATTTTATAGACTTAATATTTAATAATTTTAATAAGGATGTAAAAAGTTGCACTATAAAGTAGCTTATAATAGTATAAGCTGCTGTAGACGAGAGAAAAGTAAAGTCTTAGCAAGTACTATAAAAAAATATTAACTAAGTAAAAGTTTTTATTTAACTGTACAGCTATTCTAGATTTAACTTAAAAGCTTACTGTATATAAGGTATAGTTATTATAGTTAGTTATTATAGAGAAGTGCTAATTAGCTGACAAGAATTTTATATAAGAACTTTAATAAAAGTACATATAACTATTGCAAATAGTTTTTTAACTATCTTAGTTAATATAATAATAGTAGAAAAGAAAATTAACCCCTAGTCTCTACTTTTATTTCAAAAAAGACACTTAGCTATAAATAGTTTTAAAGGCCTACTTCTTAATTACTTTTTAATAGCTTTTTTACTTTAAGCTAGACATCTTTTATGAAAAAAAAAAGATAAAAGACCTTACTTAAAAAAAAATCTTACTTTAGTACTCCTTGTATTAAACTAAAGATATCATTTAATGTCTTAAAGTAGTAGTAACAAAATAAAGATACTTATTTTTAGCTGTTTTAAGTTCCAAAAGATATATTAGCAAATTCTATTACTATTATTAGTGTTCAGCGTGTTTTTAATACTGCAAAAGATGTTATTAGCAATTAGAGGTATTATCTTTTGGCTTTAACTATACAGCAAATTATAGTTTTTAAGAATACTATTTTCTTAGATTTAAAGGCGTAAGAAATTTATTTATAAAAAAAGGATATTAGCCTTAAAGCACTATGTAACGAGATTAATAATATATTTAAGCTCCTAGCGCCTAGAGATAGTATATATAATTTAGAGAAGGAAACAGTAGAAGACAAGCTTACAGAAGAGGACTCTCTACCTCTAGTATAGAAGTAGCAGCGCCTTAAGGCTTAAGTGTTACTATAATAACAAGCTTTAATAATTAACTTTAGTAATAAAGTTTTAACTATTTCTTAACTAGCATAAATAACTAGTAATAAATACTATAACTTAACTCTAACTTAACTACAACTACTAGTCTGTGTAACCTAACTATAACCTTAACTACTAGTCTGTGCAACCTAACTACAACTACAACTACTAGTCTATGCAACCTAACTACAACTACAACCACTAGTCTATGCAACCTAATTATAACCTTAACTACTAGTCTGTGTAACTTAACTACAACCTTAACTACTGGTCCGTGCGACCCTAACCCAACCTATACCCACGCGTGGGTACCCACGACCTCTTTATCAGCCTAGGCAAGGTTTATTAGTACTGCTATTAAAAAGTCTATTTCTAAGTAAGAGTAGTCTTTTTACTTATAAGAGAAAATTACTTCTACTTTACGCGCCCTAAATTTAGAGTTTAAATACCTGTAGAATAACTTATTTAACAAAAGAGTGCAACACCTTACTACCTTTAATATAGAAAAACTCAATTCTTATATTAGACTAATTATAAATAGAACACTAGTGTTTATCTTAGTACTGCCGCACAAGCCCTGCTCTTAATAATATTAAAGCCCGCAGCTGTCTTATACTAGCTTTTATTCTAATTTAACTCTAATCTCCATTTATGCTACTTTAAGCACGCTTATATTTCTATCTAAAACTCTAGCCCTTAATAACAAGCCTCTACTAAATACTTATTTTAGGGGTAAAAAGCCTAGTCACTTTGTAAGCATTTGTACTACCCCTTAAGTAAGAAAGATTAAAATTAAATAAAAAGAATACTTAGAAGCTTTAAAACACTATTTAGACTAAGAACAGGAGAGAAATAAAGACGCCTAGAATAAGGCTCTAGCCTAGACCTACACAAGTATAATCTTGCTGATATTGATTTATTAAACTTGTTTAGAAGAAAGCATTTCTCAGTTTCTACTATTCTTTGTTGTAAGGGTTACAGTGCCTAGCTATAATTATTAATTAATACTAGAGCCTAAGGTTTTATATTCCTAAATTCCTCTATTACTTATACTCTTTCTTTATTACTTTAAGTTTCTATTTAAAGACTGCCTTTTAAAACTTTTGTAAAAGAATTCTAGAACTAGATCTAGATTAAAGTAAATTAATGTATTTGACTTTACATCTAAATTAATAGTAGAAAAATTCTTAACTATCTTTTTGTTTTTATAGACTTAAGTACGCAAGATTGTATTATTAACATTAAATAGCTTTAGCAGTTTAACTTATTGCTAAATATAGTTTAGAATAAAATTATGTAGCCTGCAAAATATCTTGCTATATATAATCTTGCCCCTCCTATTTCAATGTAGTTAAAGGAGCTTACTAATAATAAAGTTGCTAAGGAGAGTATCTAGCAGAGAAACGCGCTTTAGGAGAAGGATAAATACTAGAAAAGGTAAAGCTCTATAACATCTTTTATACCAAGAATCCGCGGCCTTTTATAGCTTTTAAAGGCTTATTTTACTTTTAAAGTTACTAATTCTAGAATAAATTCTATTTAGTTAGGCTCTACTTTACGAATCGCTATTTTTTTAGCTACTACCTGTTGAGGATTCAATCTCTAAGGCTTATAACCTAATAGAGATTGAGGAGGAGGTGCGGAAGTAGAACGATAAGAATACGAGAATAAATAGAGACTAGGGGAAGAGAGTAATTGAGTCTTATTATTGTATTGTACAACTTAATTGATAACAATGATAAGTGGTACTAGTAGCGTAATAGCTTCTAGTAATCAATTGATCGTAGGTTGATAGTAGATTCAGGTGTGATTTTAAGCACCTGGATCCTGTGGACAAACAGCTAAGTAGCTTAATCTCCAACAATACCTTTTATTATTTCATAAAAAAGAAAGAAAACAAGTTCTTTACAATAAATATTCACAAAATTAAACATTTATTAAAAGACTGCATAGAACTTAATAATTCCAATAACATTAAATTAATTTAGGACTAACTTCTATCTATTTACTACTTATCTTAAAACGTATTTAGCAAGACTATAGTAGACTAACTGCTTAAATACTGCCTATATAACTACTAGATTATTGTTACTAAACTTCTACTAGAATTAATTTAGTTCTTTGTATAAGTAGAGTACTAAAGAACTTGAAGCTACTAAGACGTTTGTAATAGATAACTTCTAGAAAAAGTGTATTAGTTCTAGCAATTACTTATTTGCCTTCTCTATTCTTTATATTTAGAAGCTTAATAGAGACATTTAGATTTGTGTGAATTATTACAAGCTTTACGCAATTACTTAAAAAAAACTTATATTTAATCCTGCGTATTAAAAAGCTATTAGCTTGCACGCATAGAGCCTGTTTCTTTACTAAGTTAAATATACGCGCAGCTTCTAATAAGATTAGGATAGACTTTGCCTTTACAGAGTACACTACTTTTTAGACTTAATATAGAATGTACAAGTCTAAGGTGCTGCTATTTAGATTATGCAACAGCTTTACTACTTATTAACGTTACATAAACAATATATTAATTCAGTATCTTAACGACTTTTGTATAGTCTACTTAGACAACATCTTTATTTACTCTAAATTAGAGGCAGAATATGTTCTTTGCGTACAAAAAGTACTAGAGAGACTACAGCAAGCAGGTCTCTAAGTTAATATTAAGAAGAGTAAATCCTATATTACAAAGACAAAGTACTTAGGCTATATCTTAATAGACTAAGGGCTAGAGATAGATTCTAATAAGGTCTAACCCCTTCATAACTAGGCGCGACCTACTACTATTACTAGTGTAAAATCATTTCTTAGGTTTATAGAGTTCTATAGGCAATTTATACTAGAATACTTATAAGTTACTAACCAGCTTTTTATACTCTAGAGTTTTTCTAAGCTATTTATATAGGATTTAAATTACAAAAAGGCCTTTAAAAAGTAAAAAGCTGTATAACTAGAAATTTGTACTTTATACTATTATTACTTAGAATATGACACTAAGGTAGAGACTGACGCATTAGATAGCGTTATTGCTAGCGTACTTTCTTAAAAACAACTAAATAAAAAATAAAGTCTAGTAGCGTTCTTTAGTAAGGTCCTATTTAGGTCTAAACTTAATTAAGAAATTTATAATAAAAAACTTTTTACTATTATTACTGCGTTTAGCCAGTAGCGAGCTTAATTAGCATTAGCCTACTCTTAAATTAACGTGTATTCTAACTATTGCTTACTTAAGTACATTATAACTATAAAGGTTCTTAACGCTAAGCAAGTACGTTAAGCTAAGAACCTTGCTCTATTTTCTTTTTATATCTAATACACACTTAAGAATAATAACGCCTACAAAGATATCCTCTTATAATGTAAGCAGGATGTAGGGGACTTAAAGTTTGCTAAAACTAATAATTGTTTACGGGTCCTACTTATACTGCACTAACTAGACAACAGAGTTAACTTTAACTTTACTTTTACTTATATTACCTAACTTTGTGCTTAGATTTTGTCTCTGCGTGTACTTAAAGCTACTTTAAAGTCTATAACTTTAAATTTACTGAAATTAATTAAATCTATTTTGCAAACAAATTGCACTGCATTTGAAAAAAAGTACAACTTATTGCCTAATAAGAACTGAATTAAAAATAATTTACTTTTATACTTAAACTACCTTTATGTACTGCTTAACTCTATACTCTGTACCTAGATAATCTAAGAAGTACATAACTAGGTTTTCTTTGCTTACCTAAGCGCTACTAAAACCTACTAGTTAATTGCTCTAAAATATTACTAAAAAGGTATAAAGGCTACTTACAAAAGGTATATGCAGAACTATATAGCCTATTGTTAGCTTCGGCCTTTTGAGACAACCTTTTAATGTGACTACACATTTTGTAGACAATTTTTTAGTAAAAAAAGATTTATTGCTAACAATAGGTATCTGGGCTTATGCCCCCTTGTTTGGCATTGCTGGCACGCAATTAGTGTGTCGCATGTTCGGACGGAAACAAAGATGCGCGATATCCCTCCAACTAACTATCTTAACTAATAACTATTTACTACTAACCGCAACTTGGTTTTAGGTGCCTATTCTTAGAAATAAATAAACGACAACAGCATTACTATCTATGCACGGCTCTTCTATCTCTAGAGGCGTTTTACAAAATCCTTCTGCTTGTTAGTTTGTCTTAGCTGCTTAATAGCTGTCTTAACACGCCTTTGCTTCTTACAAATCTACTCCTAAGTCTCTTTGCTAAGGTTACATTTGCGCAGGAGGAGATTGCTAAAGTAATATACTTTTACTACACCTAGTCTATTAACATGCGCAGTATATATAGTGTACTAGCTAAACTAGCCTTTTATAGTCCCTATTATAACCTTAACATCTATAATACTAGACGCAAAGATATTTTAACTATAGTTATATATTAACCTCTACACTAAATTAATTACTATAGAGACTATTACTACTACCTTTTTCTTTTAACTAACAGAGGTAGCTGCTTAACAACAGTAAACGCTAGCTTTATAATCTACTACTATAGCTTCTATTATAGTAACTAAGTAAAGTTTAACTTTACTTAATATAAGCTATTAGTCTTTGTATTAAGCAAGGAGAAAAATAGTCTAAGTATTATATTATTTGTATATATGTTGTTTGTATGCGGTACTATGTAGTGTAGAAAATCCTAAAAGTAAGAAGTAGTAGGCAGGGAGCTTCTATAAAGAAGTATTATAGGCTCTTACTGCAGTAATATACGTGTCCTTACCTTCCTTCTTTATCTCTATTACAATCTTGTTACTAGCTATAGGCTAGCAATTGCTATTAAACACGTTTTAATTAGTGTTGTTTTTTAGTACCTTAAGCAATTTTTTTTAACCTTAATTTTCGCTTAGTAGTTTAAGCTTTTCTGCTTTAAGCGCTTAGCGCGTGGACCTTATCTACTTACCGTCTAAATCTTATTAACTACACACAATCTTTTTTTTGGACTTTTGCGTCTAATTAGTAGAGGGTAGCTGCTTTTCACTTTTTTAGAAAACCTATTTTGACTACAACAACCACTACCACCTTTAATACCTTAAGAATAAATATAGCCTATTGTAAAGCACATATAAGATAAATCTAAATTTTTAAAACAACTTACCTTTTACTAATCTTTAATTGTCTAATGCAACACTAGTACATTAACCTTAAGAGATTTCTACTAGATAAGGCTAGTTACAATTAAATCATAGTTGTAATTAATTAATTATTTAAAGAAGCTATTGTTACCTCTTATTATAAGACAATTAACGCAAGAGATATAGCTAAATAATTTATTTAATAGGTGTACTAATTTAGCTATATACCTAACACTATAATCTCTAAATAAGGACCTTAGTTTATATTTAGTTTCTAGTCTAAGTTCTATTAGATTCTAGGCGTTAAGGTCAAACTATTAACTGTCTACCATAAAAAGACTAACAGTTAAACAAAAGTTATAAACAAATATATTAACTAAAGGCTATAGCTGTTTGTATCCTACTACTAAAACAACTAGAGTAGACTACTGCCTCTAATTAATAGAGCACAAATTTCTTTACTTTATTCTACCTTAGGCATGTCCACTTATTAGATCCTTTACAGATTTAATTCTAGACAAAGCTAGAACTAGAAGTAGCTATCTAATACTTTTACTTTAATTAATAAAATAAACTATAAAGACGCGTTAGCCTTAGCTACCTAAATACACAACGGTTAGGAAATAGCATAAATTTTTTTAAAGAAAAGCTTAAAATTAAATGTAAACTATAGTATATTATTACTACTACTTCATTAATTACAATGTTAAAGAATGTTTTTCTAGTTATAAAGAACCTTGCAACTAATTGCCTAAGCTAGAAACTATTAGCTAAATAGAAGGGACTTTTTAAAGTTTTTAAGAAAGTTAGTTACTTATACTACTTTAAGTTACTAAAGAAGTTTTAGATTTATATTATCTTTTTACTACAACTATTATTTAATAATCTTTAGAACTTACTTCTTAAATAAAAAGCTTTAAAGCTAGCTCCTACCCTAATTGACGGCGTAAAAGTATCAAAAGTTAATAAAATTCTTGCTAGCAAAGTATATTATTTAAAACTAAAATACTATGTTACCTAGGTTAAACATAATTTAGACTTAACATAGTACCTAGCCTTAAATTTTATAGGGGCTCCTTATAAACTTAAAGCCTTTAATAAGAAAAACTTTACACGTTTAACTTCTCTAATGTTTGAAGCAAAGTAAATCATATCTTAAAAGTAAAGTAAAAAAAAACCTTACTACAAAATAATAATATATAAGAAAAAGATTTTTTTTATAAGTATTTAGTACTATAACTAGGCTACCTCTAAACCTCTACTTTCTTTCTTTCTCTCTACTACCTTTACTTAAAGATTTAAGGAGGATTACTCCTCCTCTTTATAAAAGAAGGAGGAGCTAGAAGAGAGTCTACTACTCTTGTTCTCCTCCCCTGCCTTTTTCTAGAGGCGCTGCTCTTTGTTCTCCTTCCTTAGCAGAGTAACTAGACTACTACTACTAGTTCTGTTCTAGCAAGTAAAGGCTTTTAAAAAGGTAACTCTACTATCTAATAAATAGACAGTGTTCTAAATCTTCAGAAAGACTTAGTAAGTTAAAACTAGAATTAAAGCTATAGTAAGCTCTTTCTTTTAGCTTTTTATTACCTAGACCTTTTTAGCTAAAATATGTGCTATTACTTACACCTACTCTTTAGTAGAAAGGTAGTTCTCTACTAGATTCTCTTTGTGCTCTATAGCAGCAAGAAGGTTTATAGTAAAAAGAAGTTTAAGAAACTTCTCTTTAATATACTTAGGCCGGTAGATGGGTTGCCTCGGGGTTGCTCGTGTGGGTTGTCAAATATCTTGGCGAATACTGGTCTAAATTAGGTAGTTTTTGGTTAGTTGGAAAGGTACAATCTAGCTCTAGAGAACTGCTATATAAAGTTATTCTGTTACACTTATACCAAGCTAGCTAGAGCTAAAAAACAGTGCAAACTTGGGGCACCCCACGCCACAACCCACGAAAACGTGGGTTGTCAAATAACTTTTTTTAATATTCAGGCTATCAAAAAAATTTATACTAAAGTAGGTGTCAGTTACGCGGGATTTAAAGGTTGAAGTAAAAATTTCCGAATTTGGACTAGTATTGGCCGAGATATCGCAAAGTCTAAAAAATTGATTTTCTAGCCTAAATATACTTTAGCACTTATCTAAGTTAACTTTAAGTTTAAAGAAATAAAATATATTAAACTTATAAGGGAGTACTTCTCTTTCTGCTATGCGTAATAAGCGTATTTCTTAGACGTCTTAGAGTTAAACTAATATTTTACTCTAGGAACGCCCTACGCGAGGGCGCGTACTAACTATAAGCAAATAAGGTAATACGCCTTTAGTAAAGCCTCTAGGGAGCAACGTAGTAGTATAGTATATATATATATATTTATTGTGTGTGTGTGTGTGTGTGTAGTGTTTTAGAGAAGCAGAAAAATTAGCCATAACATATTATTATAATATTAAAATAGCAAACGCTTAAGGCTAGGCTAACACTGCTTTAGGTTAAAGTCGCGGTAACTGCCTAGTAGAAGTCTATAGCAACAACAAAAGGCTTTATAAGGCTAACAATAAACAAACAATAAATATTTTAACAAATATATATAGCTATGGGACTAGCTAACTCCTAGAAGGGGGGGTAGTGTAACAAACACGTTACAACTTTCTTATTTTTACTATTATCTAAGGATCTTATCTATATCAGACTTACTCTAGTCCTAGCCTAAATTATAGGTATAAAGACAGCTTAGAACCTATAGTTGCTTTGTAGATTTCTAATATCCTTTTGTACAAGGCCTATAGGTGTTTTATTTAAAATAAGGCTTATTTGTAGATTATAACGCACTCCTATATGCCTTGCCGTAATCTTTTCTGCCGATACTAATCTGTAAGTCTTACCTGCGCTATTACATTAGTGCGCATTATAACGTGCTTTATTTTAAGCGCGTTAAGAGCGCTTTGTCTAGTAGCTCTAATAGAGCTTGTTAAAATAGGGCCTTTAGCTCTAAAATACGCTGCTAGTTGTACTTTAATAAAAAGATTTGGAAAGTTTTGTATGTATTTACTTCTTGAATTTTAAGTTTTTACTAATAATTGAAGCATTTAAATTATTATATTTTAGCTAAAAAGCTTCTTACTAAACTTTAAAAAAATTTGCTAGTGTTAGCTTTTCTTCTATTCTTTTTTGAAGTTTTTTATACCAATAATATATAGAGTAAGTAGGCTAAAAAGCTTACAAGCTGCTATCTACGTCCTTTTAGAGGAAGTAGCTAAGGAGGAGAAGTCTAAAGAGAGCTTTAAAAGTAAAGTGGAGAAGGAAAAGAGTTAGGATAACTAGAAGGAGCCTGCTAGCCCTTTTAACAGTCTCTTTACCCGTCGTCCACGAGCTAAGGAGCTGTTAGAGAAGCTAGTAGACCTCCTAGTTACTTAAAAACTTATTAGGAGGAGGTTGTCTTCCTAGAATCTTATAGTTTCCTTAGAGGTTAGGAGTTAATCTACCCTAATAATTAAATATTTATCTTTTTTTTTGTGCTTTATTTTTTCTTGTAATCCTTTGTAAGACACGTGTCCTATATTTATAACATTTGTAAAGTACTTAAGCTTTTGCCTGAATAAGTACTTAGTAAGTTTGTTAGCTAGTATTTTAGCTATTAGTAAATAGTTAATTTTAAATAAGCTTTTAGTGTGTTTCTAGCAGAGCCATATATTTTGTATATTCATTTAGCAGAGCTTAGTATTAATTCTTTCTTGCTCTCTAATAACTAGGCGTATTATTTACTAGTTGTTATAGAAGATCTTCTAGGCTCCTAAGACTACAAGCTTAAGCTCTTTAAATAGTCTTTTAAGCGCTATAAATTCTTTTGCTACATACTTTAGTATAAGAAGCTTAGCTTCTATAGTTAACGTTACTACTGTAGCTTAATAAGCTGCTTTCTACATAATTAGACCCTAAAAAAGCATAATAATGTAGCCTTAAGAAAATTAATAAGTCTTTAAATGATCTACAAAAGACGCGTGTTTATGTATAGTAAGCTTCTTACAGTTGTTATTACTATATGTAATCTTCTTATGCCTTATATAGTAGAGATACTGTATAAAATAATACACAGCCTTTATGTAAGCTTCTAAAGAGTTAGTAAAAAAGTAAGAGAGCTTAGAACTGCGTAGATAGCGTTAGAACGTAGCATAATAGCTGTGTATAGCGCGCTACTAACGCGCTCTTAGTAGGCCTTAATTTAAGGCTTTAGAGCCTTTTATAGATTTTTAACTAGCTTTTCTAAGGGCAAAGAAGTTTAAAACAACCTACTAAAGGCGTTTGAAATAGACTTTTTAGTGACTTTGTTAATATAGGTGTTGTGTAGTGGTAATATTATACGCTTTTTATAGTCTGTTATAAACTTTATCCATAGAAACTAGCTTAATTCTCCTTTATTTTTAACTTTCTAAGTATCTTTGAAAGATTTAGTACTATATAAGGTAATAAGCTTGTTTTATAAAGATAGAGTATTCATTTACTATTTAAACTTAGATACATTACAAGCTGTAAAGAAAAGACTATAAAAAAACCATTTTAAAATATATGAAAAGAGTTAATATACTAAAAGTGTTGGAGTATAGACATGCGGATCACGTAGGTGATTAGGTGATCCTGATAAGCTAAACACGTGACGACCACGCTAGCGCCTATATATATAAGCTAGATCGTCTCAAGTCTCTTTAGTAGTTATTAGACATTTAGTTGTGGCATTTAGTTGCTCAATACACTTATTTTCCACTCGATTGATCAAGTAATTGCTCCTTCTCAGCTCCCACAAAAGCTTACTAAGTTGCTACGTAGTTAGCGCTTGCATTAGTAACCTTAATTTTTTTTCACTCTTTGATTAGAATCCAAATAAATAAGCTACTACTATCTCAATTCTGTCCACATAGTGCGTACGTAAGCTTATTAAACATAATTTTCGATTAACAATTTTTATTTGTTAAAACAAAGATATCCTAAAATTAGTGTTGACATTTTTTATGATTATATTATAAGCAAGATTGCAGGCGCAATCATGCTAACTAAGCAGATTATTAACTGATCAATCCTAAAGAAGAAGTACTTGGCTTTTTAAATCACTAATCTTTGTTAGTTTAGGCCTTTTAGCCAATGCATTATAAAGCTTTAATACTAGTAACTATTAAAAATCATTTTTACTACCTCTCTATACAATCTAAAACGCATAGAAGTCTATAAGATACTACTAGTGAATAGCAATAAGCAATAAGCTTTTATAGCTTATTATATATACTTCTTATACGGTAATCCAAGAATTAACGTACCTCACGGGTTCGCCGCCCACACGGGTTGGCCGCCCACTTTTGCCAAGCCCCTATTAAACTCTCCCTATCTACGCAATGCCTCAACAACAACACTAGATAGACTCTTCTAAGAAACGTTAGGTACAGACTGCTTTTTAAGCTTTTAATAAAGACGCAACACTCTCCTTGCAACGCGCTGTAACTATCTATAATGTTCTTTAGAAGACACTAAGTAATTAACGCACTAGACGCTTTTTATAAGCAGATTGCTAGCTTAAATTAAGAAATCTAACTAAGCTTAAGGAAGAGGTAGTTATTACGCATATACTTAAGCTTATTATACGCAGATTTCTTTTTAAGCTTATAGCTATAGCTAATATAGCTAATTCCTTGCGCTTAAAGCGCAATCTAGGCTAAGTTAATATAAACTAGCCTAGTACATAGGTTAAGAGCTACTCTAAGTTTATAATAAAGTTTAATTATAAGTATAATTATAAGAAAGCGCTTTGCAAGAAATTAAAGTTATTTAAAGCTAGTTCTGCCTAGTAGCTAATATAAAAGCTAAGTACAGTATTTAGAATAAAAACATGTACAACTTTAACAAGTTAAGCTTTATAATAGGCTAGATATTAACTAAGGCGGTTGTTATAGCTTTAGAGAGACAAGGACGGCTAAAGGCAATATACTAAAGTAATAAGGAGTAGACAATAGTTATTTAAGGCATTAACGCAATAAAGTAAGCTATTTTACTTTTTATTATTTTTAAGAGCTACTATTACTTTTCTACTTAGTACAAAGAGGAGAATCTACCTTAGAACTAGGTTATTATAGTCTTTAAGAATAGTTAGACAACAAATAAGCTTAGGCTATAGTAGTTAAAGCACTTTAATAAGTATATAAAAAAGAGGGTTATAAGCGCTTATTAGCTTTTTATTATTAATAGCTATAAAAGCTATAATTTGCTTATATTTTAGCAATACTATAAAGAAAATAAAGTTATTACTATTTACATACCTTTATACTTATTACACCTTTTATAGCCTCTTAATACAAGTTATTTTGCCTCTTTAAAAAAGGCGTATAGGGGCTAAGCTAAAGATTTTAGGCGCAACTAGATTACTTACATTTTAAAACTTAAGTTCCTACTATACTTTATACGCGCTTATAAGGCAGTAATTACTTTTAGTAATATTCAAAGAGGGTTTAAAGGCGCTAAATTAGTCTTATTTAACTTAAAATAAGTTATAATAGCTTTTAACGTCTAGTTGTATACTCTATTACTACTACTGCCTATTAATAACAAGCTCTAGCAGTTGCAAACTCTAAGCAATACTTTTAAACTAGAGTTGTAATTAATGCTTGTAAAGGTAAGAATTTAGAAGTATATAAATAGCTTACTAACGTCTATAGTAGAGGCCTTTAAGAAAGTCTTAAAGAGAGTAGCAATTATTATGTACAAGCTAGTGTTAGCACAAAAAAAGATTGCAGAACTTTAAGTAGTAAATAAGGCTGCTATATAATAGAAATTATATAAAAGAAAGTAGGTTTAAGTAAAAGAAACCTTAATAGTTAAGGATAGAGCTTGTCTAACTACTCTAAAGGAGTTTAGGGCGCGTAGTAATAGGAAGAAAGCAAAGAAGCAGATACGCGCTAAAGAAGGTAAGCTAACTTAAAGGCGCTGCAGATAGTGTAATTAGACTAGGCACAACACGCGTACGTGTAAGCCAGCAGTAAAAGTAGACTCTAAATAATATTTTGTGTTCTATTACTCTATACAGGGCTAAAGTGGGCTGTTTTGCGCAAGAATGTGGTGGTTTTGGTGGGGGCTTGGCAAAAGTGAGCGGCCAACCCGTGTGGGTGGCGAACCCGTGAGGTACGTTACTTGATTTTTAACTTTTCTATATTATTTACATTGTTCTACTAAATGTGCTAACATAACCATCCGTACTATTATATTAATCTACTAATCGTGCTAGTACACCCACCGTCCATCGTACTCATTCGTTCCCAAGAACTAACTCTAGATTATCTTCGGACAATCTTTACCGTATTCTACTACGTATAGCGAATAGCTTATTAGCTATATTTACTACCTTATAAAGCTAAAACGCAAATCCTCGCTTGTACAAATCAAGAATATATTATATAGTAGTTTGCTCGTCGACTTGAGAAAGCTTCTAATAGTTCAAAGATGCTTAAGGTTAGTACATAATTTTATTAAGCTAATTAGAGAGCCTCTAGTTTTATACGTTAAAGGTAGCAGCAGCGCGTTGCAAGATCTTAAATTATCGTAAATCATAAGCCTAAAGGGCAAGTTTAATTCTTTCTTCTTCTATAATGAATGAATATTGTGTTAACACAGCATTGTGTTATATAGATAGTGTTCGTGATGCTAAGATAAAGTGGCCGGCTCGCTAATATAGCTAACTTGGTAATGCTTCACTTCAAGTATTATATGTAGTTAGTATATTAGCATAATTAGTAAATGAATATAGTAGTATAGAGTGTGTTGGCACGTTTAGTAGAATAAGATAAATGGTATTAAAAGTTTAAAAATTAAGTAGTTTTTTGATTTATGTATGTAAAGACATAGCTCTAGACCACTATGCCACTACACCCCAAAGGTGAATTAATATCTAAGATAGTTATCTTAATCTAGAATAGTATATTTATTTATAAGGTATCAAAGGTGGTGGTTGTTGTTGTAGTAAAAATAGGGTTTCTAAAAAAGTAAAATGCAGCTACCCTCTACTAATTAGTCGCAGAAGTAAAAGAAAAAGATTGTGTGTAGTTAACGAGATTTGAATAGTAAGTAGATAAGGTCCACGCACTAAGCGCTTAGAACAGAGAAGCTTAGACTACCAAGCAAAAATTAGAGTTAAAAAAATTTGCTTAAGGTACTAAAAAACAACACTAATTAAAACGTATTTAACAGCAATTGCCAGCCTATAGCTAGCAACAAAATCGTAATAGAGATAGAGGAGGAGAGTAAGAACACGTACGTTACTGCAGTAGGAGCCTATAATACTTCTTTTCCAAAAACTCTCTACCTGCTACTTCTTATCTTTAGGATTTCTTACACTATATAATACTATATACAAACAACCTATATGTAAACAACTTGCATATAAGTAATATAATACTTAAACTATTACTTTATCTTAAACATAAAGACTAATAGCTTATATTAAGTAAAGTTAGACCTTACTAAGTTACTATACTAGAAGCTATAGTAGTAGATTACAAAGCTATCTTTGTTAGTTAAAAAGGAGCTAGTAGCAATAGTTTTTATAGTAGTTAAGTTAGTATAGAGATTAAATTGTAATTATACTTATAAAACCTGTAATACATTTAGTGTTATAAATATTAAGGTTACAACTGTTACAAGTAACAGGAAGGATTCTCTCCTTAACTTACAAGCGAGGGTTAAGGGTTAACTAGCCACGACGTTAGAAGGTAATAATCCGCGCAGGGCGCAGGGATTACGTAATTAGCATCCCGCCAAGACAGGACCTCTAGGAGGCCACCGCTTAAAGGGAGGCTAACGCCCTCCCTAATCTCCCTCTGTAATAGGAGGCACAGGAGGACATAAGATAAAGGCAATAAGTATAAAAATATATTAAATTTTATTATTACACTTATTATAGTTAACTTAATTAGTTTATTTCTTACACAAATTGTTAACTAGTTATTTTATCTTTATAGAATTAGTATTACTTACTTTTAGTTAATATTAATAACTCTTTTCTAATTAAAATTACTTCTATAATACTTTATAAACTACTGTATATATTAGCCTTACTCTAATATAAATTAAGTCTAGATAAGTGTAGACCTACTTTGTGTAATACTTTAACTACTAAGAATTTTAGTAGACAATTTAACTAACAAGTTACTTAATTAAGATTTATAATAGTATTTTAAAGAATTACTTTAAATAATATAGCTTAAAGTCTAAGACTCTTTACGCTAAATTAACTAATATTAAAAAATAATAAGATACTTAATATATTTAACTCTAACACTAAGAACAACCCTAGTGCCTAGAAAATTAAGAATTTTAGGCAATAGGCCTATGTCTAAGCACAGCAAGTAGCTTTTATAATAAATATAATTAATTAGCTTTTAAGTTAGCTAATAGCTACTCTAAATAAATAATTTATTGCTATAAAAAAAACTTAAGATAGTACTACTTAAAAAGTATAAAAAGGAGCAAAAAAAATTATAAATGTTTTTTACTTACATTAACTTATACTGCGAGTATAACAAAGTCTCTACTAACTAAGAAAAGATTTTTATAGTAAGTAAGTATAAAAAAAATAAAGCCTTTAACTAGATACAACTTTATATAAATAACTACTTACTAAACGCAGAATATAAAAAAGTTAAAGCTAAAACACAAGCTTTATTTATAAGTTAAATAAAGTTTAGACAAGAAATAAAACGTATTTTTAAAAAAGTAAACGCTAAAAACTAAGCTAAGAAGAAAATTACTTACTTAAGGTAGACTACGTTAGTATTAGTATATAAAGCAAAATTTAAACAACTATAAGCACAAATTAATTAAAATAATAAGGTACTTTAAATAGTATTTAAAGTAGGCTTAAAAGAAAATATTAAAAACAGCTTTATATACTATAATAAGCCTAATATACTATACATACTAGTTAAGCTAGCTACGCGCAATAACAATAAGCTTTAGAAATAGCATAATTAGAAAAAATACTTTTAACCTAGCTTAGCTAATACAAAAAGACAACGCAGTAGGTATAATAAAGATAGTAATGCTATTATAACTAGTAAAGTGTAAAAAAAAGCTTAAAATAGAAATACTTAAAAAAAAAAGCATAATAGCCTTTTTAAAAAAAAACGCTAAAAGCGTTATAATAATAAAGCATATCTCTAATATAGCAAAGTTAAACATTTTGCTAAAAACTATAAAGAAAAACAAGTTAAATAAGCAACTGTTAAAATTAAAATAATTAAATAAGGAACGCTATACCTAGTTTAAATAAAACTAAATAACAACTTAAGCAACTTAGACCTCTATAAAAAAGCACGCTTAATAGATAGCTACAAAATTATACTATAATAAAAACTAAATAATAAAGTTTTTACTTTAACTAAACTTAAGCTAATAGATTAAAAGGTTAAAGATAAAGTTATACTAAAATAATTAGCTAATAACTAATATTAAGTATATAGAACAACAACACACTACGCTAACAAATATATAATTTAAAAAAGAATTATAATTACTAGCAAAAATACTAAGGAAGTTAGTTACTAAGTAATATACTAACAGCCCTACTTTAATAATCTAGTAGCTAAGGTTAAGGACTAAGAAGCTAAAAAAGTAAAAGATACTTAAGAATATAAAAAGTTATATTAGTATAACTACAAGCTTAATTGCAAGTTCTATAAAAAAAAAAAAAAAAAAATAAAATAAAAAGTGTTACTTCTACAACTTTAAAAAAGTAGAGATCTACTACTAACTTCTATAAACGCAATGCAAGAATAAATATAATTTCTATTAGTAGTAACTAAAGAAAGTACAATATATAGACAACTACTACTATATTACTTTATTATTAACTATTTATAAGGCAGTAGACTGCCTAATTTACAAAGCTAAAAAGCTAGAGCTAAAAAAATAAGCCTTAAAGCAAAAAATACTTTACTAAAACTTTTATTAAAGCTTCTATTATAATAATAGTTGCTTAATATATTATAGCACTAAGTATAGTGCAGGCTACTTTCCTAGAAAAAAGAAAAGTAAATAAGTAAAAAACTAAAATACTGCTAAAAATAAAGTTATACTAGTAAGGGCGTACCTAAAACAACCTTAAGAAAAGTATAAAATATTAATAGTTAAGTAAAGTAGTTACTTACAACTATATTTATACAAGGTTAGAATATATAGGCGCTGATAAATAGTAGAGCTGCATAAATAATAATTTCCTTATAAGTAGTAGAGAAACATAATATATAGTACTAAATTAAAAAAAAACTAATTCTAATAATACTAGCTAACAAGAAACCTATAAAATATAGAGATAGTATAATATAGTTAGAGACTAAGTTAGTAAAGCTATAAATAGCAGGCATAAAGTGCTAAATAAATATTAACATTATAGATCTAGGAGGAATAGATATGTTAATTAGTTATAACTAGCTAAATATCTATAACCCCGCTATTAACTAGCAGAAGAAGATAATACTTAAAAGAGAACTTATATATAAGGTTGCTAGAGTACGCAAAAAGATACGCTTAACAAATTAAAGCTTAACTTAAAACAAAGAATTTAGTAAGATCTTGCTATATAAAATTAAAAAAAATTATATAAAAGACTTTTAGAAGATAAAAGTTATTTAGATAAAGTAAGTTGTAACTATAAAAAAAGAACTCTTACTACTAAGAATACTAAGAAAGTATTATACTATTAAGTTTAAAAAACCTTTTAAGAAAAACAAGGCTATAAAGCTAGTAGACTATTAAAATTAGAATTACAAGATTATTTTAAATAATAAAGCTAAGCTAAGCTTAAAACTAATATACTTAATATTGCTTAAGCATAATACTAAGCTAAGAGATTACATTTAGAAGAATTTAAAGAAGAAATTTATCTAACTAAGATTAAGCCTAATAGCTTTACTTATTTTATTTATAAAAAAGCCTAATAAGAAGTAGCAACTATATATAGACTTTAAGAGGTTAAACAGCATAATATAGAAAAACTAATATCTTTTACTACTAATAACAAAGCTTATAAATTAACTCTAAACAGCTAAGTAGTTTATAAAATTTAATATTTAGGAAAGATTTTACTAAATTAGAATTAAAGAAAGTTATAAGTAGATAATAGTATTTAAGATAAAATATAAACTATTTAAATACATATTTATACTTTTTAGATTAATAAACGTACTAGCAACCTTTTAATTAGTTATTAATAACGCACTTTATAAATACCTTAAAATCTTTATTATAGTATACTTAAACAATATACTAGTATACTTTAGTAGAATACTTAAAAAACATGTTAAGCATATTAAGAAATTGCTAAAAAAGCTTAAGAATTATAAGCTGTACCTGTAGCTAAAGAAGTGCAAATTCTATATTAAGAAAACAAAATTTCTAGGCTTTATAATATTTATAAAGAAAGTAAAGATAAATTTAAAGAAAATTGTAGCTATACAAGAATAGCTAACACTTAAAATAGTTAAAAACGTGTAATTTTTTTTAAAATTTGCTAACTACTATTAAAAGTTTATTAAAAATTACTTAAAGATTACTACACCTCTTTTAAAGATTATAAAAAAGAAAAAAGAATTTACTTAGAACAAAAAATAAAAAAAAACGTTTAATAAAATTAAATAAATATTCCTTAAAGCACTTATACTAAAAATGTATAACTTAAAATAAAAAATATAAGTTAAAACTCATGCATTAAATTATATACTTAGAGCTATATTGTTATAGCAGTGTATAAACAAGAAATAAAGACTAGTATTTTACTATTTAGGAAAGTTCTTTAAAGTAGAACTTAATTATAATATTTATAATAAAGAACTACTAAGAGTAGTTAATACCTTTAAATAGTAAGAAGTTTATTTATTAGAACTACTACACTAGATTAAGGTTTTTACTAATTACTAGAACTTAGTAAGGTTTATAACAACAAAAAAACTTAACTAATAACAAGTCTAATAAGCTAAGCTATTAGCTTAGTTTAACTTTAAAATAACTTACTATGCTAAAACACTTAACAAAGTAGTAAATACTCTAAGCACAAAATTTAACTTGAATAAGAAAAGTTACAAGAAACTATATTATAACTAAAGTAAGCACTAGCCTACTAAGTTAGTACTACGTAATAAATAATTAGGCCACGTAGCTAGCTTACTAAAAGATAAGCATAATAATAATTTAAACAGATTATTGTTGCGTAGTACAATATATATAGGCAAGTAAAAGCATTCCGCTTAATCATATACATAACGCTATGTTTAGAAAAATACTAAACAGTAGTCTATATTATAACTAGCTGAAACTAGCTAAAGTAGCAAAGGTAGCTAAGCAGGTAGAAACACTACAACTATAGTAGCAATAAAGAGTAGCTAGCTAGTAGTTTAAGCCTAAAGAAAGTAGCTTTAATAAACTACTATAAGATAAACAAGAGTACTAAGATATAGTTTAAGAAAATTAAATATATATACTTTTACATATAAAATTAAGTCTTATTAAAAAACTATATAAGTTCTTAGATTATAAATATATAGCAATTAAAGAAATAGTTAAGTAACTAGCTAAAGTATTTATAATACTATGCTTGCAAATAAAAGTATAAAATATTCTAAGTAACTATTTAGCTTATTACTAAAATAAGCCTAAGAGACATAAGCTTTATAGCTTATTATAACTTTTATAGCTACTAACAAAACTAGAAAATAGTATAATAATAGATTTTATAGTAAAGCTTTTAAAATTATTAAAACTAGAATTAGCTTAACTTTGTAACACTATCTTAGTAATTATTAATTAATTAACTAAGGCAGCAAAGTTTGTGCTTATAAAAAAGGCTATTATAGTAAAAAGCTATACGTACAAAGTTATAAAAGCACTAGTATTAGAGTATAAAATACTTAAAAAGTTTATTACTAATTATAACAAACTATTTACGTCTAAGTATTAAAATATATTTCTAGCAAAATTAAGTGTTAATAAAAAGCTATTAACTAGCTTCTACTTTAAAATAGATAGCTAGATAGAACAAATAAACTAAACACTAAAATAGTATTTAAGAATATATGCTAATAAGCTGTAAAATAACTAAGTTAAACTCTTACTAACAGTATAATTAGCCTATAATAGCACAAAGTTAGTAACTATAAAGCACTTACTATACTACGCAAACTATAAATATAAGCTAGCTACTTATTAAAATTTAAAGAATATTAAGAGTATTGTAGTAAGTATAAATAATAAAGCCTACTTAATGCAGAAGCTATACAAAAAATTAAGCAAAAATATAGCTTATAAAAACTTTATAATAGCTTAAGTAGTTAATAAATAAAAAATTAAAGAACTAACTTTTAAAAAAGAGAATAAAGTTTTCTAGTTATAATAAAACTTAAAAACTAATTAACTAAGTAGAAAACTAGATAACCTCTAAGTAGAACTATTTAAAAAAAATAAAAAAATAGGTAGTATAAACTATAAACTCTAATTACTACTAAGCATACGCGTCTACTTTGTCTTTTATAAAAAAATTCTAGAAAAAGCACCTCTAAATGCTAAGCTAGCTACTAACATAAAGCTTAAAGATAACAAGTACAAAGTTAAAGAAATTAAAGACTTATAAAAAATTAGTTGTTAGTAGAAATACTTAGTTAAGTAGCAAGAATAGCTAGAAAGCTAAAATACTTAAGAACTAAAAAAAAATTAAATAAACTATAAGTTACAGGTACTTAAGTACTATTAAAGATACTTAAAGAAGAAAGAACTAAGTTTTTTAAAAAAAAAAGTAATTAAAAAAAATTAAAAGAAGTATTAGCTTATAACTAGCCTAAGTTAGTTAACAGTCTAGGTAGTAATAGTTTAGTTGTTAAAAAGTATATACTAAAGGCAAGATTCTTCTTAGCTTATTCTTTTGTGCAATTCTAGAGACTTAAAATTGCGTAATTATAATTAGTATAAAAGCGCTCTAAAGCCTTAGTCTTAGCAACTTCTAAGCAAAGCTAAACAACCTTTACTTTAGTATAAAAAAGCGCTAACTACTTTTTGCGCTTTTTAGCTTTTACTTTCTTCTACTTTTTTTTAGAAATAAAAAAACTATAGTCTGCCTTTATAAAAATATAACTAGCATAACAACTAGTTACAGTATTTATAAAATAACAAAGATTCTTTTTCTTACAGTACTTATAATAAAACGTTATTTTTTTCCTCTGCTAATAAATATAATTAGCCTAGGCCTAACGCTGTTAAGTTAAGTTAGTTAAACAGACATAATAAAATAATAAAACTTTAGGCATAGTTAAAAAAGCGTAAAAAGAAATAAGCGTATAATATAATAAGTATACTAAAACTTTATATGCAGCTAGTAATTTAACACGCAGCATAGATAAATAATATTTTAAGGTATTAAGATAATACGCCTAAGAGAGGGGATAATGTTACAAGTAATAGGAAGGTTTCTTTTCTTAACGTACAAGCAAGGGTTAAGAGTTAACTAGCTATAATATTAAAAGGTAATAATTTGTGCAGGGCGCAGGGATTACGTAATTAGCATTCTGCTAAAATAAGACCTCTAGGAGGCTACTGCTTAAAGAGAGGCTAACGCTCTCCCTAATCTCCCTCTATAATAGAAGGCACAGGAGAATATAAGACAAAGGCAATAAGTATAAAAATATATTAAATCTTATTATTATACTTGTTATAGTTAACTTAATTAGTTCATCTCTTACACAGATTGTTAACTAGTTGTTCTATTTTTATAGAATTAGTATTGCTTACTTTTAGTTAATATTAATAACTCTTTTTTACTTAAAATCACTTCTACAATACCTTACGGACTACCACATACATTAGCCTCGCCCTAACACGGATTAAGTCTAGACAAGTGTAGACCTACCCTGTGTAACAACAACAAAGACTATAAAAGGCTAGTTTAGCTAGTACACTATATACAATACGCATGTTAATAGTAAAAGTATAGTAAAAGTATTTTACTTTAGCAATTTTTTTCTGCTCAAATGCAACCTTAGTAAAAATACTTAGAAGTAGCTTAGTAAGGAGCAAAGGCGTGGTAAAATAGCTATTAAGTAGCTAAGACAAACTAACAAGCTAAAGGATTTTATAAGTTATCTCTAAGAATAAGAGAGCTGTATATAGATAGTAATGCTATTATTAATTTTTACATTTAAAAATAGGCATTAAACGCCGCAACTACAATACTGCTAGAATAATAATAAAGTAATAGAAGTTGCGGTTAGCAGTAAATAGTTATTAGTTAAGATAGTTAGTTAGAGAGATATTGCACATCTTTATTTCTATTTAAACATACAACATACTAATTGCGTGCTAGCTAAACAAGGAGGCATAAGCCTAGATACCTATTGTTAGCAATAAATCTTTTTTTACTAAAAAGGTGCCTACAAAATGTATAGTCACGTTAAAAGGTTATCTTAAAAGGCCGAAGCCACTAGAATAGTATATATACTAGCAGGATCTCTGTAACCTCTAGCTTAGAGCTAGGCACTAGTTAGTCAGAGTCTAGTCCTAGATAAGCCTAGTTCTAATTATATATAAGTTCAATATAATAAGCTATAAAAGCTTATTACTAATTATTATATACTAGTATTGTCTAATGAACTTCTACAAGTTCTGTGTTGTACCACGTGTGAGATATTGTAGAGCTTTATAATACATAATAAAATACTTGTGCTTTATTCTATAGTAGCGTTCTGCTAAGCTTATAGAATTACGTACCTTGTAAAGTAGCGTTATTTATTTGTCTTTAAAGTACTAACTGCCTGTCTAGCCTACGTCTGTAAATCCTATTATCTGTTTAATATATATTCTGCCTAGTTCTTTCGTAGGTTCGTTATTAGAGAGTAAAATATTATAGACTTTAGCAGCGTATAAAAGCCTTTAAAATTTGCTATCCTTATAAGCAAAAAGTACAAGATTAATTTTACTTTTCTAATTAGTTGCTGTTGCGTCTTGTTGTAAGGGTATATTAAGGTAAAGACAAAACATATACTCTTGGCAGAAACTAACTAGCTTACTAGATTGACTAGCTTGATGGTGGTTTACGTTAATGGCTCTGTGTATACCTACATTGCATTATCCTAGCTAGTAATACCTGAATAAAGCTTTCTATAGGAAAGATCGAGTAAGGTACGTTATGTTACGTACAAATTCCACCTGCTTCTCTAGTGCATTTTGCGGCTTTGCTTATTCATCGTTGTGAATGAGATTGGATGGTGGGGCAAGGCGTATCGCCTACCCCCGCACTTTGAGCAATGACTCATGGAGTGCCCAGCCCACTACACCTGAAGCGCTTAGCGTATTATACGCCATGATCTCCTCGTCGCAGATCCTCCTCGCGTCACCATGTTCCAATTATACGCGCCAACGGTATAAAGATGCTCCCATCCCCGCAAGAAGAAATCGATATGGCATTCCATATTGACAAGCCAACCCCTAGAAAGCGCCAGCGCAAACAGTCCGAGCAAGAAGAACCAAGTGCGTCTTCCTCTGTTCTCCAAAAGCTCCATTCCGCTAACTCTATGATAGCGGAGCGTCAACGTATCAACAAAGCGAATGTGCAGAGGCGTCTCCGTAAAAGCGCCCGATTGGACGCTAGATCATGCGAAATTTCTGAGCAGCAAGAGCCTCTTGTCACGAAGAAGGTAAGCCAAACCCTCCTATTTCTACTAACTCACGCTGAGCTCACAGGATCGGTCCATTACGCCGCAGCTCGAAGACCGAAAGCGATTTCGCGAATTCGAACATTTGTTCACCAACGCTCCAGCCGAGTCGTTCTCTGAAAGACTGCGAGCATCTGCAGACACTGTCGCTACAAGGCCGGCTGATCCAGAGACGACATCAGGCAGCATTGAAACACTTGTTGATCCTGTTGGTTATTGGGTGAATAGAAACGCTTGGCCCAAGGAATACTTCAAGCCGGATACAATGAGCCATCTGCTTGCACGGAGGGGGTCGACACGTTCCCTACGGCGCAAACGATCGGAGCAGGGTTCTCTCGCGGCTAGCTCGACCACGCCTAGCGACCAGAAGCCCCGAGAGGAGAAAAGCGCACCCTACCAGAATCCTCGATACAGAATCTTACTCGAAACAAAGGGTAGCTACATGGATAAATCAGAACTAGATGTTACAGATGAAAGCAAGGATTTGTGCTGGACATTGCTTAAGAAGGAGCAGGCTAGTCCGGTTCACTCATTGTTTGAAGACAACATCTTTGAAAGGGCTTGCCGAAAGCTACAGGACAAAAATGAAGCAAGGGTAGCTCAAGATATCGCCAGACTAATTGTCCCCTCTGCCGAAACTCTGGCTACCTTCGGCGCCAAAGGGCTAGAAATTCTGGTTGAAAGTGTTAATGAAGGTTGGAACAACTCTGTCCCTTTGACTGGCACTCGTCCACAACCTGATTACTCTGTTGGATTCAAACGGGAGGCGTTCTCGGAGAAACAACGCGACAAACTTGCACCCTTTATCGGCGATTTTATCACCGGCGACCAGTCCTACTTCATGGCGACGTACTATATGTATTTTCCCTTCCTTACATGCGAAGTAAAGTGCGGTGCTGCGGCTCTTGATATTGCTGATCGACAGAATGCGCACAGCATGACGCTTGCAGTAAGGGCTGTAGTTGAACTCTTCCGCCTTGTGAAGCGCGAGAAGGAGATCAATCGCGAGCTCCTCGCCTTCTCCGTCTCGCACGACCATCGGTCAGTCCGAATATATGGCCACTACGCTGTTGTTGACGGATCTAACACTACTTTCTATCGTCACCCGATCCATGAGTACAGTTTCACGGCATTGAATGGCAAAGAGAAATGGACGGCATACAAGTTCATCAAAAGTGTTTACGACATGTGGATGCCAACTCATTTTCAACGGCTTTGCTCAGCCATTGATGATTTACCTTCCGGGATCAACTTCGATGTACCACCGCTCCCACAAGATTCCGGGCTGTCGCAAGAGTTAGAATCACATCATCTCACGGGGTCTTTGGCGGGATCGATGAGGACGGAAGATGACAATAGCCAATCAAGTATTGTGGTTACTACAGACACTTCCTTCACTCAACAGACGGCCCCGAAAAGGCGGAAAGGGAAAACATCGAAGTAGAGGCTCCTTCAGGATGTTAGGACATGCAAATGCGGTGGATGGCTTACTTGTTATGGCTACTTTGGCAATGTTCTATACGTTATTTGCTGCGTCGCATCTGTTCGCATAAAATCTTCGAGATCAATTGGACAGCTGTCGGATTCTGCTGTTGAACACAGCCTAATTCACTGGGCCGCGATCTGCAACGTCTCTTAGAGAGCCTCTGGAAACCAGGTATTCCAGCTCTTCCTTCATCACATGTGCGTATTTTTCTAACGACCTTACTACGCAATCTCGCGCTCAAAACTCGCCTATTAAGTAGCTATAATATTAAATAATTACACTAATCGCTATATATACACTTAACTTCTCGCGTTGCAGTGCGCGTCTTGAGCTTAGGTAGGATCTCACCAAATTTGGGGTTGAGGTGGCAATTAGCGTTGAGGTGATGAGCGCCAACCCCAAAGGGGTTGGCGAGTTGCGCGGGTAGCCTGTTACACCCAGCATGTCCGAGGCCCACCCACCCACTCTATCTTATCTGAGGCGTCTCCTCATTGATCATATTCCCCTTCCACGAGCTGAGACTAGACATCTGGCTACTGCTTAGTACATGGGGATCGGTCGTGACGAGCTCGAGAATCAGGAGGACGTGATAGGCTTGGGCACCTTGTTCGGTCAGCGGCGGTACCGTAGCAGCATGGTTCTTTTCCCTCTGATTGTGGCTTCTTTTGCCGTTTCTTTGTCGTTTGTTGAAGTTCTTGACCCTCGAATTCTTCGCGCATCATGTCACCCGTCTTACGCAGATCTTCGATCTTTTTGTCTTACTGATGGATGTGGTATACAAGGTTCTCGATAATCCTGCATATCATCTGGAAGTCTTCCTCGTCCAGGCCCGGAACATCATCGTAGCCCAGCAATAGTACTGGTTGATGTACTCTTTGAGCATCTCCTGGCTAAGGGCAGCGCACTTGTATGCCATGGTCGTGTAGATGCGGAATCTCAACAGCAGCTGCGGCGTCTCTAGTAATCTTCTCCGTGGCCCGGTTCCGGGAAGTCTTTCAAGCATTGATTGCATGTGCATGGTCCAAACTGGAGAGAAATAACGCGAGGGGGGCTGCTTGTGTGAATGAGAAGCAAGTGGGTAGCCCAAGTCCGGTCTCTTATCGCTCTCTCATAAGATCTACCGTAGCTATCTGGGTAGTTGGATAGGTAATGGAGATGTTGAGTCAGAAGGAGCTGCTGGACCTGTTGACGTGGTTCGACACATGGCTATGCTTACTACCCGATAGTGTTGAGGGGCGCCATACCTACGGCGAGCCGAAGCTTCGACAAGCTCTGTGCACATGTCCAAGCACAAGAACAAACAAAAGCGGAACAGAGTTGCAGTCTGAACAGATTTTAGAGTCTATTATACAGCTCAAAAATGTTATTAAAGATTACAAGGCCCCGCAGCTGTCAGTCTACACTTATGAACAAATGCGCTTTGCTTGCGGCAACTGTCGCGACGGCCAGTGGATGCCATGCTCATAGCATTATAGCGAAGGTGGTTCTTGTCTAGAAGCACGGGTGCGATACATAGAGCGGACAGCGTCAACTGCCTTGTGTCGATGTCCGTGGTGGCGTGGAAGATGCGAAAATATTCGCACGGAGAAGCTATGGATATGTGGCAAGTAAATAGCAACACGTTATTGTAGTTAGTTGGCAATCGTAGTTGCGCAGCATTATACTGTTAGTTGTTGTTTAGTTCCTTTCTTCTTATCCGCATTGCTTATACGGATTGTGATAGGGGACGGTTAGTAGCTACCTAGGTAGTGCCGAGGCTTCGGCGGTTGTTTTGGCAGATTAACAAACTCTTTACATCACACTTGTGCACTACCTTTTTTCCTAACGCAAACGCAAGCTCCTTGCTATGTAGCAGAGACTGTCTAATTGTGAATCCTAGTACTGCAATGTTAGCCGCGAAAAGCGCCACAAAACACATTGCGCCAACGTCTGAGCCCTATCACGATCGTGTACAGCACACAACTGCGCCGGAAGCTCCAGCCCGCGCCAACACCCCACCCTACGTGTCGCCCACCATCCCCCAACTCCCGCAAGTATGGCTTCCTCCCTACCCCCCTCACAAACAATCGGCTTCCAAGTTGCGCGTATCCTCGCTTAGTTGGATTCCGTTCCCCTCAATTCATCACACCTACAGCAACGAAAACGTCAGCGCGACAGCGACTGTAAGTCGGACCATCCAAAACACATGCGCCGTCAAAGTCCTAAGCGGCGGAAAGGAGACGATGATATCGTGCCCAGCCAGAGCGCGTCGTACACGGGCAGTGTCGTCGAGTTAACTGATCGGACCATACTCAGCAGCCGCAGTGCCGGCAGCACGCGCTCCACGAGCCCCATACGGCAGCAAACGCTGCTAAGGACCGCCCGCCCTGCTATCTTACAAGATCCTCTCTTGAACCCTTCAGAACCAATTCCTCCTAACGTTGCATTGCGACTTCGTGCAGTACAACAAAGGCTCCGCCGTCGCCTTACGTCGCTTTATGTGCCCGCCTGCGTTCGGCCTTGGCTGGAGCAGGAGCGAGCTTTCGAAACTGCCTTAATACACGAGCCTATTGACGACGATGCCTACGACGAAAGTGACGAGCGGCCGGCAGAACAGTGTGCGCTTATTGTCGACTAAGTGAAGGTTGTGCTGCAGGGCACACAGCTCTGCACTAAATACAACAAGGATGAAAATGCGTGGTGTCTTGACGTCGTCATCCTATTGTTGGAGCTTGCTCTTGTGCTATACGGCCGTGACGCCTTCCGACGTGAGAGTGTGCAAACCCAGAGCATCCAGCCCTTGTATCTGCCTAGAGTTGTGGACCCGTTTTCACTCACTAAGAAACATCTCTTGCGTAAGACCGACTTTTGCTTCTGATACTCTCACCTCCACCCGAAATACGCCGCGCTCTACGACCGCCTGCAAAATGCCACCATCAGTCACACGATCGACAACTTCACACAAGCCGCGGCGCTATTCTCAGGCATTGAGGTCAAGCCGCCTAATGGTGGGGCCGTGGAGGCACAGGTCCAGGTTAGCATCTAGTTGGCAGCAAGTCTGCGCAAGAAGGCGGATCTGGCCCGGTGCGCGATGTCCGCAAGCCGCAACATCCCCCCACTTGACGAAGCCATCGACCTGGCGTCCGCCAGCGCGCGAGCCACCACGCCCAGCCAACGCCTTCCCAACCTCTCCGCTCTCATCGAGCCAGGCGTCACAATTATCGGCCCTGAGCACAAGGTGTACTACGCGTTCCTCTCTACACCCGATGTTTCCAACGAATCTAGCAGCAGAAAGGTGTCAGTGCTTAGACATGACGAGCGGCTCCCGCTGCTGACGACGCAGACGGTGCAGGGTATATTCCAGTTGGCGAGACTGTACGGGAACATTCTAGAATATGGTATGGATGAGAGCAGGGAGGGATTTTGGGGCGGGTTTTTGGGCCGAGTGTTAGAGGGGCATTGCGTGGGCCCGTGAAAGGATGGTGGGGCTGCGGTAAGGGATTTGGCGGCCCTCAAGGCTCCTCCTCGAACTCCTCCTCGAGCACCTCGCCTTCTCTAAAACGATCAAATACCAGTCTCATAGTCATCACGAGTGTTATCTGTGGCACCCACCACCCTTGGCCGTCCGCACAACACCCGAACACCATCAGCTGCGCAATAGGCCGTTTGGTGGTACGCACGGGTACCCCAACATGCACGTGTGATGCAGGGTGCAGGGTGTGAAGCTCATGGCCTTGAAGCAGTCGCACGTGAAGTGGCAGAAGGTGAAGCGAACATGGATAGGGAAATTGCGGCTGTGGCAGCACCTAGATCTCCGTAGTAGGACCGCAAACGCGGCCATAGGAGCCGAATGGGGATGGAGACGTCGCGAGAGCAAGTTTCGGGCGGCGGGTGACGCTCGAGGTGAGAGCGTTGGCGACTGCACGACCGAAGAAAGGACCTTTGAGCGTGAATGACAATCTCAATAGAATAGCGAGCATGACGGAGGACGCACGTGCAGAGAGTGAGAGTCAGAACTAGCGCAAAGTAAGAGGCCTAAACAAAACCTAGGCTAGCGGCACTACGTACTAGTAGTCTGCCCTATATAGGTCAATAAAGGTAGTTAAGCGTCGCCTGTCTACGCCTTTCTAGCGAGGCTATGTAGTTGTTTTAGTCGTGCTAAGCACTAGTACATTAATAATATTATTGTTTGAAACACTAAGAGCCTAACTCTAATTGACTATGTTAAATGCTGTAAGATATCAATAGTTACTCCAAGACAACAGGTCTAGGGACCTCCGTAGACAGGAAGCGGGGAGTTATGCTAATTTACGCTCAAAGTATCACAACGAAAGACGCAGCACCAGGCTGCTAACATGCCAAAGCGCGCACACTCTGAAAGCAGCACTGCTACGATTGACGAGAGTGACTGCAACGCCCACACCGACCTCTTTCGCCCAACTAAGCGCCGTGCGCATTCCGCTCCTCCCCACAGTTTATCGCTATTCCCTATCAACACTGACCTCGAGGCCCAAGGGTGTAGGCTGCCCCTCACGCGCGAAACCCTCACAGAACATACTCTCAGCACATCCTTACAGCCCTGGCAGCTATTAGAGCTTGCCTTGAATGCTGGTAGCTCTACTCTGTCACCTATTCCCCCGCTGACCGTGTCGGCGCGCTCTGGGTCGCCAACGCGGGTCGCCTGGGGCACGCGCGTCACGCTATTACAGCTAGAATCTTAAACCTGTTACTTAAACTTGTTGCTTAAACCTGTTGCTGTGCGCACGCTGTTGCCTAAATCTTCTCTACTATCTAAGTAAGTAATTGACACCTCTTTAAGTTGAAACTACAGCAAGCTGTACAAATGGGCGCTGAGACAGCGGAGAATCAGGCCGCCCACTTTCCTCTGAGCAAAACACAATCGACAGGAATCATGACCCTCGGCTTTCGCTCTACCGGATCCGTGTCAGGGGGCCACAGCGACACCATGCTAGTCCACCATCTCGGTCGAATTTAGCGCCCGTACCCAGACCGGCTTCCAGACGTACAAGATGGGAGAGTCCGTACTAACATCATCAAACATCTACTTCGGCACCTAATCTGAGTGTAAAAATATTGTCTAAAGACCGATTTGAGTCTGGTTGAGTGTATAGTTCACGGTGATAAACCTTAGGACAGTATCTTCCGCACGTCGTGTCTGATGGGTTGTAGAAATTATTTAGCTCGCGTAGAAGCATCTATTTCGAACGGAAGCACCGGAGTTGCGCGGAAGCACGGGAGTTAGGCGGAAGCACCGGCTTCGAGTGGAAGCGGTGCCGGGTGAAGAATAGTATGTATTAACTATTTAAGTAGCCCGTTCAACCCGACAAGCACTCTACAACTCATTATTGCAATAGCATCTAGAGTTTATTCTCCCTAGCATTGAATATGCGCGTCTCTCTCGCTATAATGCTCTCTATGGCAGTCAGCAGTGCTTACTGCTACAGGCCATGTCCTCAGCCAGAACTTAAGGGTCGTAATGGTGTGTCTATATCTAAATTTTATACAAAACTACTAAATGCAGTTCAGGCGAGTGTCGCGGAGAAAGAGATTGCTGCGCATGCGATTCCGCATCGACCGGTTATTTAACTTGCCAGGGTAAGTATTTGGTTTTTTATTTATTCACTAGAGACTATACTACTAAGCTTTGCTTTTACTAAGAGGGCATGTAGAAGATCAAACTTCCAGTACGGGACGTCGGTGCAAAATCAAACGTTACTCGAGTTTTTGTGATGTATAGTAGGAACAACAACACTTCAATGTCTTCTTGGCTTATAATAGCTAATGTCAATCCAAGCGTGCCGGGACGCCTGGTGTAACGGGACGCTTTCTCTTCTAGACCATTCGGTTGTTCCTAGTGTTCTTAAATGTAAATAACTACAATATGCATCTATTCTATAGCTGTTATTCTCCTAGTATATCAATCATTAACATTAAAAAGCGCGCTAATAATTATGCTGTGGAGAACAAGGAGCTGGTAACAGTGGTTTAGGAGAACCAGATAGTTAGTTCTGCCTTTCTACCTGCGTCTAAGACGCGCTTTATGTCGCATCTATGACGTACCAACCTCAAGGCCCAAGGCCTCCTTAGGCCTGAGCCTAGGCGCCTGTCAGCTTACGCGCTGAGCGCGCGCTAGCTGACCTTACGTCAAAATATCTACGCCAAACTTATAAGCTTACACCTAAGCTTAGCAGGATACGTGTTAAACTCTTCTAAGTTTAACAGTAGCCTTTCTAGGCTAGGTCTGTATAAATAGCACGTCTTAGATATAGTTCAAAAGGCAGAATTAGAATTAATTATATAGTTCTCCTAAACTACTATTTCTAGCTCTTTGTTTTTTATAGTTATAAGCCTAGCGCTTTAAATTACAGTTTAGATTTTCCTTGCGCAACTTAAAGTACGCTAATAGTAGTTTAAACTCTCTAATTTATTTAAATTTAGTTTACACCTCTTAACGTACTAACTAATTGCACGCAAAATAATAGCAAGCAACTCTTTTTAAATTACTAACTTAGCGCGCCTTTTAGAGCACGCGACCTAGACTTACTAGTACACCTAGCTAAAGTTTAACGCTAAATCTAAAAGAGTCTAAGAATATATTAACTTAGAGGCTATTATAACTGTTAATATATTAATAAGGCTGCCTTTAAGGCCCTTAGCGCCTGCAGAAGACTTATTTTAAGGAAAACTTAAAGCCTACAACAAAAAACTTAATAAATACTATACAAGGCATATAGACTAGGCTATAAATATATAAGCTTTTTAGTATATTTAAAATTAAGTTTACGTAACTGTTAACAAATAGTTACTAGCTTTAATTATAATTAAACTTATAAATAGTGCTAGTTAAACGTTTAATAAGCTTATTAAATAACTATAGCTTAAACTAGCTCTAACAGACGCTGTTAACTAAATAGTAACATACTAGAAGTACTAAGCAAGCCTTAAAAAAGCAAAGCTTAGTACTATAAAACTAGAAGCTTAGTATAATAAGTAGTAAATAAGCTAACTAAAAGCTAAAAAGCTAAAAATTCCTAAAGTAGACAGCGCGCTTGCTGTATTTAACTTTTTAGATGCTGTAGAAGCTAAATACGCTCCTAAATAGGCAAACATAATAAAAACCCTGTATTAATAGTAGTAAATGCTTAGAAAAAATTATCTAAACTTTAACTAAACTAGTTAAGTATTCTTAGAAATGCTTTATTAGCGCTTAGTTAGCGCACTAAGCTTAGCTAAATTAATAAAAAAAGCTTTTACTACTTAAAGAAACTTAAAAACTTGTAAGATTAAGGTAATAAAGGCGTAGGCTAGAAAGTTAACTATAAGTGCCTATGCAAAAATAATAAAAAATACAAGTACTACTAGAATTTTATAAAATACTACACGCTCTTAGCAGCAATTAAGGCTTATGCTAAAGTCTAATATAATATTAATAAAAAAAAAGCTAAGAAGATTTAGGAACGCCTACACACAAACTAGTATAAAAAACTTAGAAATAAACTAGTTAAAGCAAGATGTAAGCTCTTTTAGAAAAAAAAAGTAAGTTAAAGGCTTTTCTAGGCAGTATTATTGTATTTTTAATTAACTTAGCGCTTCTTAAAGAAGACAACAGCCTAGGTGTATACTACACTAGCAATTACAACGCCTATGTACTATTAAAGAGCACTATACTTAATAGTAGAGCTGCGTTGCACTTAGTAAATAGTAGGGAGCTACTTATACTAGGCTCCTTCGTACCTGCAAGGGAAGTAGAGATAGTAAAGGTAAGCACTTAGGCTTTTTTTATTAGCGGACAAGGAACTTGCATCCTGCGCTAAATTCTAAGTAGAACACGTAGTAATAAGACTCAAAATCTTACTCTTATAGATATAGCAGTTGATAAAAGTTTTTATTTTAATATTATCTTAAAAGCTTGCCTACGCAGAAAAGAAGTTTAGTACTTAGGCCTAGACAATATACTTTGCTAGGGTATACTTAGTAAAAATATTATACTAGCACAGCTTAAACGTTGTTTTAATTTCTTATTTTTTAAATATAAGCCTTTATTTTCTTATTTTAAGCTTTTTATAAATGTAATGCCTTATATTAAAAGCTTATAGAAAACATATCTAAAAAGCGACTTAGAAAACTTTTAGCATGCTAGAGCAAGGCATCTAGGTCTAAAAGCACTAAAAGTACTTATTAACGCAGCACAGGGAGTGCGGATTAAAAAAATAGTATATGTTAAATATAACTACTATGCTTTAACTTATACTAAATAAGTTATCTTAAAGTAACTAAAAGAACTTTCTTTTTAACTATACTAGAGGATCTTGTAGAACCTATTTAACATGCCTAAAGGTTATTTAAAAAAGTAATAAATATAAGTTATTAAGAATACTTTTAGTAGCAAGCTTTATATGTATATTTTATAATCTAAATTTATCTTAGAAATTATAAAAGCTTTTTACTATCTTAAAGCTCTTATTAAGGCTTGTTATAAGCTCTAGATAGTTAAAATTATACAAAATAATAATTTTTTAACTCTCTCTTAGAGAGGTATATTACAGTACTAAACATAGTATAAAAAACACAGCATTATAATTAAGCTTTCTCTACTACATATATATAAACTAAATAGAGCTACTAAATAAGCAGGACAAGAAATAATAACTAAGTTAAGTAAAATAAAGGCGAGCGCAAACTTGTTTAAGAAACTTTAGCTAGAAATTATTAAGGCTATAGTATAGCTTTATAATATAAGCCTATTTTACGCACACAGTTTGCGCTTACTAAATAAGCTTCTTAACAATAAAGTAGAGAGTACTTTAATTACTATAAACTAGAGCCTCTTAAGAGCCTTACAATGGACATAAAACTAAATTAAAGCAGTATATACGCCTACAGCTGCTGCGCTTATCCTTTAAACAAAGATAGAGCGGCTAGGCAATATAAGAAGAGCTTTAAGACTCTTCCTAGGGGCTATATTAGTTACTTAGTAGGATATAAAGCTTCTAACATATACTAGATATAGGTCCTAGCGCTTAACTAAGTTATTACAACACGCAACGTTACATTTAATAAGACGCTGTACTATAATAGACTAGCTTATAAGCTGCTAAGGTAGAACGCGGTTTTTATAGTACACACTATTAAAAATAGTAAAATCAGTAAGGCTAAAGAAATACTTAAGTAGCTTACAAGTATTAGTTAAGCAGTAGTAACAACATAAAAAGCCTTATAGCTAATAAGTAATTAGCTAATAATAAAGACTATAAAAGGCCTGCTACAGTCTCTAACAGGTAGTACGCTAAAAGTACATAAAAAGCGTTAGGCTAACGCTTCTTAGGGAATTTATGCAGGGCAGAAAGGTCCTTTAGGACAGCTACTAACGCCTAAGGTAACGCTAGCGCCTTTTTCTTTAGGAGCACAAATGCTAGAGCAAGGCACCCTAGCCTAGAGGGCTGTAAGTAGCAGCAATAAGCTGCTTAGCTCCTAGAAATTACAAATAACTAGTAGATTAAGCTTAATAGACGCGTAGAGACTTTTATAGTTTTTAAAAAGAGTAGAAAACACTTCTAAAAAAGCCTAGCATAGTGCTAAGAATCCTACAGCACTAGCTAGAGTCTCTTAAGATTTTTTAGTAAAAAGACCTTATAAAAAGAAGGTGTAGAGACCTTCTGCAAGAAGCTTCTTAAGGCTAAAAAATAAGAACTAACGCGGTTCTAATATAGAGAGTATAGGCGCATACTGCCTGCTTTGGCTCCTGCTGCGGTAACGTACGTGTCCTTACCCTCCTCCTCCATCTCCATCGCAATCTTGTTGCCAGCCATAGGCTGGCATCGCTGTTGAACACGTTTCAATTGGTGTCGTTTTTTAGTACCTTAAGCAAATTTTTTTGACCCTGATTTTCGCTTAGTAGTCTGAGCTTTTCTGCTCCAAGCGCTTAGCGCGTGGACCTTATCTACTCACCGTTCGAATCTCGTTAACTACACACAATCTTTTTTTTTGACTTTTGCGTCTGATTAGTAGAGGGTAGCTGCTTTTCACTTTTTTAGAAACCCCATTTTGACTACAACAACAACCACACCTTTGACACCTTAAAAAATAAGTATACTGCCTGCTTTATAACCCCTTAAAGGTACTTAAGCTTAAGGCACTACTTAATTAGCTTTAGAAAAGCTAAAAGCTAATTATAGTCCATGCTGTAATAGCAGCAGCTTTTAGAAAAGATAATTAAATTTAAACTTACTTTAACAATCTTCTAAAGCTTCTAAATAAATAAAAGGACCTCTATAACTACTAATATAGGACTTTATTTAAACAAGCTACTTAAAAAGAGATTAATATTCTACTTTTAAAAGGTACCTAGATAGAAGAGGAGACTTTAGAAGACTTTAAGCCTCTCCCTTTTAAATAAGTATTTACTTATAAGCTTAATAAGAACGGCTATTTTTTTAAATATAAAGCACGTCTTGTAGTAAGAAGAGACCTTTAAGTAAAAAACTTACTATACTTAATATACGCAGCAACACTAGCTGTGTAATTCTTTAAACTTATAATAGTAATTGCAGCTAAGTTTAACATAAAGATTTAGCAGCTTAATATAGTAGGCGCATTTTTTAACGCTAATATTAGTAAAGAAATAATAGTTCTATATAACTTACTAAACAGTTACAAACGCCTAAAAAGGTGTATTAAGCTTAAAAGAGCCTTATATAGCCTATAAGACTTGCTATTATTGTAGTACAATAAGTTCTTAAGCACACTAAAAAAGCTTAGCTTATAGGCCTTAGCTAAGGAGCCTTGTCTCTTCTATACTAAGGACTGCGCGCTTCTCTTAATATTTTATATAAACAATATTCTTCTTATAAATTACTAATCTTACTAAATAAGAGCCTGCAAGCTTCTTAAATTAATTAAAGATATTTTTAAGATTAAGGATAAATGAGAGGTAAGCTAGTTTCTAGAAATAAGGATTTTAAAAGATTGTAAGAAGCGCATAATATTGCTACTATATAATACTTATATGAACAAAGTTGTAAAAAAATTTAATTTAGACGCCTTTAGTAGGTTCCTAGAGACTCTTCTACTTTAAAAGGAGCTAGTTAAAAATCTTAAAGAGGCCCTAAAGCCTTAAATTAAGGCCTACTAAGAGCGCGTAGGTAGCGCGTTGTACACAGCTATTATGCTGCGTCCTAACGCTGTCTACGTAGTTTCTAAGCTCTCTTACTTTCTAACTAACTCTTTAGAAGCTTATATAAAGGCTGTAGATTATTTTGTATAATACCTCTACTATATAAGACATAAAAGAATTACGTATAGCAAAAATAATAGTAAAAAGCTTACTATTTATAAAGACGTATCTTTTGCAGATAACTTAGAAACTTATTCATTCTTATAAGGCTATATTATTATGCTTTTTAGAGAGCTAATTGTTTAGAAAGCAGCTTGTTAAGCTACTATAATAACCTTAACAATAAAAGCTGAGCTCCTTATACTAGAGCATATAGCAAAAAAATCTATAGTGCTTAAAAGACTATTTAAAGAGCTTAAGCTTATAGTCTTAGGAGCCTAGAAGATCTTCTGCAACAACTAGTAAACTATACGCCTAGTTATTAAAGAATAAGAAAGAATTACTACTAAGCTCTGTTATATTAATATATAAAACATGTAGCTCTGCTAAGAACACGCTAAAGGCTTATTTTAAATTAAGTATTTGCTAATAGCTAAGATGCTAGCTAAAAAACTTACTAAGTACTTATTAAAGCAAAAGCTTAAGCACTTTAAGAAGCTTATTAATATTAAACATATTTTTTATAAAAGATTATATAAAAAAGAGAGCATAGAAAGAGGTATTTAATTATTAGAGTAGATTAGCTCTCTACCTCTGGGGAACTTATAAGTTTCTAGGAAAATAACCCTCTTCTAATAGGTTTTTAGGTAACTAGGAGGTTAACTAGCTTATTTAAAAGCTCCTTAGCGCGCAGACGACGCGCAAAGAGACTATTAGAAGGGCTAGTAGGCTCTTTTTAGTTATTCTAACTCTCCCCCTTTTCCTCTTTACTTTTAAGGCCCTTTTTAGCTTTCTTCTTCTTAGCCGCCTGCTTTAAAAGTACGCGAACTGCAGCTTACAGGCTTTTTAGCTTATTTACCTTATAATTTATTAATATAAAGAATGTAAGAAAGAGTATAAGAAGAGCTTACGCAGGCGCGTTCTTTTAGAGCTTAGTAAAAAGTTTTTTAGCTAAGAAGAAAGCAATTTAAAAGCTTTAATTATTAGTAGAAGCTTAAAATTTAAAAAGAAAATATATAAAGGACTTTGTAGGTCTTTTTATTAAAGCACTGCTAGTAGTGTGTCCTAGTACTAGAAAACTTATCTTAATAAGCTCTATTAGAGCTACTAGACAAAGCGCTCTTAACACACCTAAGACAGGGCATGTTGTAATACGCACTAAGTTCGCTCTAGCAATTAGAAGTTGCTTCTAAAGTCTTACGCCTGCAGGCAGTCTTAACTAAGGTTTTAACTTTGCTTACACGCCTTTTAAACGTGTAAGCTAGTACTATACTTAAAGTAGCACTAGTTAACCTTGCGCAAGAAGCACGTTTTAAAAGTAGCCGCGCTACTAAAAGAGGCGGCAATAGTAGCAGCAAGGGCAAGAGCGTAGGCAAGGGTAACAGCGGCGGCAGCGGCGCGCGCGTAGTAGCGTAGGCAGCAGCGCAAGCAGTAGCAGCTTTTTGTAGTTTTAACTTCTATATAGAGTTAGTAACTAAATAGAAAAAATACTAAAATAAAGCTAGAAGCTATATAAAGGTATAAAGTAGCGTGCAGTAAGCCTAGAAAGCTATATAAGGGTATTATAACACTTATAAAAGTAATTAGTATTACTTTTAAAAATATTAGGCGAGCTTATAAGTAATACTTATAGTAGCTATAGTAGTGTTAAATACTAAGCCTAAGAGGCTTAAAATTTTTTTATTATTATTGTGCTTTGCGCTAAGACGCACGTGCGCAACGCGTTGCGCAGTGCGCTAGGACTATATAAAGCTCTGCATAGGTAACTAAGGTCTTAGTTACTTAGAGAGTGTGTTGTATTTATAATATACTAACTTTAAGGCCTAAGGCCTTTTTAGGCCTAAGCCTAGGCGCCTGTTAGCTTACGCGCTGAGCGCGCGCTAGCTAACCTTACGTTAGAATATCTACGCCGAACTTATAAGCTTACACCTAAGCTCGGCAGGATACGTGTTAAACTCCTTTAAGTTTAACAGCAGCCTTTCTAGGCTAGGTCTGTATAAATAGCACGTCTTAGACACAGTTAGAAAGGCAGAATCAGAATTAATTATCCAGTTCTCCTAAACTACTGTTTCCAGCTCCTTGTTCTCCACACTATATATACAAAGGAAATAGTCCTAACCTAGAAAGGCTACTATAGAACTTAAAGAGATTACTTCTAAGTTTGATACGTATCCTGTAGAGATTAGGAGTAGGCTCCTAAGCTTAGTATAAAAACTCTAATATACAGTTAACTAGGGCAAGCCTAGCGCGTAAGCTAACAAGCGCCTAGGCCTAATGCTTACGAGCGCCTTAGGCCTGAAGGATAGTATGTTATATATATAACACACCCTCTAGGTAACTAAGACCTTAGTTACCTGTGCAGAGCTCTATGTAGTCCTAGCGCACTACGCAACGTGCTACGTACATATAGCTTAGTATAAAGCGTAACAATAAGAATAAATAATTTATAAGCCTCTTAAGCTTAGTTTTTAACACTACTATAGCTACTAATAGTATAACTTTATAACTCGCTTAAAATATTTAAAATCAACACTAATTATTTATATAGTTTTAACTATACTTTCATATTACATTTTAAGCTATTACGCACGCTACTTCTTACCTTTATATAGCTTTTAGCTTTATGTTGGTACTCTTTTTATTTAGTTACTAACTCTAAAAAAAAGTTAAAACTATAAAAAGCTACTACTACATGCGCTGCTGCTTACGTCTTTACAGGCGCTGCTACTGCCGCTCTATCCTTGCTTTTACTACTGCTGCTGCCGCTATTGCCCATACTAAAGCTATAGCTGCCTTTACCTCATAATTTTTATGCAAAGTTAACTAGTGCTACTTTAAGTATAGTACTAGCCTGCATGTTCAAAAGACGTGTGGGTAAAGTTAAAACTTTAGTTAAGACTACTTACAGACGTAAGACTCTAGTAGCAACTCCTAGTTACTAAAGCGTACTTAGTGCGTATTACAACATACGTTATTTTAAGTACGTTAAGAGCGCTTTATTCAACAGCTCTAATAAAGCTTATGAAAATACGGCCTTTAGCTCTAGAAAGCGCTGCTAGTAGTGCTTTAATAAAAAAACTTGCAAAGTTTTATAAATTTCCCTTTAAATTTAAAGCTTTTTCTAATAATAAAGCTCTTAAATTACTATTTTTTTTTAGCTAAGAAGCTTCTTGCTAAGCTCTAAAAAGACTTACTAGTGTGATTCTTTCTTTTATTCTTTTTTACTTTCTATATACTTACTAATTATAAAGTAAGTAGGCTTAAAAGCCTATAAGCTGCTGTCCGTATCCTTTTAAAGAAAGCGGTTAAAAAGAAGAAGTCTAGAGAGGGCCTTAGTAGTAAGGAAGAGGAGGCTAGTGAAGATAACTAGGAGGAGTTTTCTAGCAAAGCTAATAGTCTTTCTATGCATTGTTAACGCGTTAGAGAGCTATTAGACAAGCTAGTAAACCTTCTAGTTATCTAAATACCTATTAGGAGGAGGTTGTTCTCCTAGAATCTTATAAGTTCCCTCCGGTTAGAAGGATAATCTACCCCAATAATTAAATGTATATTTTTTTCTTTTTTATATTTTCTTTCTCTTGTAATCCTTTGTAAGACACGCGTCTTATATTAATAAGCTTTTCAAAGTACTTAAGCTTTTATCTTAACAGGTACTTAGCAAGTCGGTTAGCTAGTATCTTAACTGTTAGTAAATACTAAATTTAAAACAAGCCTTTAGCGTACTTCTAGTAAAGCTACAAATTCTATTTATTAATATAACAAAGCTTAGTAGTAATCTTTCTTGCTCTTTAACAACTAGGCGTATAGTTTGCTAGTTGTTGTAGAAGATCCTCTAGGCTTGTAAGACTACAAGCTTAAGTACGCTGGTAAAGAGGTTAGGGTTAGGTCGTGGTTAGGTTAGCTTACGTTAGACCACAACCCAACCTAACTATAACCCAGTTTTTTACGCTAAAAGTAGGTTGTGGTTAGGTTGTAGTCGCACAGATGTAGGTTGTGGTTAGGTTTTATAGACGCGTAGTTGTAGTTATAGTTAAGTTATAGCGCACAGACTGTAAGTTATAGTTAAGTTGTAGTTAAGTTATAGAAGGAAGTATTTAGGTTGTAGTTGTTAATACAGTTAGTTATTATAGTATAGAAGATATTAAAGAGAGCATATTTATATTATTATACACAAAAAAAAACTCTAACTACCTACTATGCAATTTTTTTATAGAAAGCTAGTAGTACGTAAAGTTAGTACTAAATTTCCTATAGCATCTACTAGCTATTTTTAAATCTTTAGCTTAAATAGTAACTCTCTTAGTATAAATAGCATTAAAGTTATAGTGGATTTTTATTAGTGAATATATAATTTAAAAATAACAAGAGTAGTTTAAATACTTTTAAAGTAACTAACTAAGACTGCTTTAGCTAACTTTTAAAGAGTATAAATTGTCTTTACTTAAAAGCGTGAATTAGAGTTAAAAGTTGTTAGAGCTGAGAAGAGGCAACTGAGATTAATCAGGTGGAGTAAAATAAGTGTACTAATCACTAAGGCCACAACAAAGTGTCCAATCCCCCTTTTAAGAGACATAAGACAATCTAGTCTGTTTATATAGGCGCTAGCGAAGCCGTCACGTGCAGCAGCTTACTAGGATTACCTAATTAACAGGGTGATCCGCGTGTTAACTAAGTGTTAATACTCTAACACACCCCCTAGGTTAGTAAGAATCTATTAATCTAAGCTGTAAGCAAGAAGTTAATCTTTACTAAATCAACATTATTAATTAAGAGGCATCCTTATAATTATAGTCCTACTACCTAATCTTTTATCTTCGTCGTAATATTGTAATATTTGTTTTAATTAAGTAAGCAGCTTAGTCCTATTGTAATATTAAAACATTAAATAGACTCTAAAAATCGCGTAATTAGTCTATGCGTAATTACAACAAATACTAACTGCGTTTACAACTTTTCTAAAACCTTTAGCCTTACTACAATATATATTACTAAGTCTTCCTAATCTTGAACACACTTCTATTACTATTAATATAGTAAGCCTTGTTGCCTTACTATTCTCTTACTGATTAGCTGCTAATCTTTCTAGTGTAGTCTGCTTTTAATAGTAATAAGCGTAAGCGTTGCTTAAAAAGCCAGCGCTAGTAACGCAAGAATAGTGCTAAGCATAATCATTAAGCGCGTTAAAACTTATTTAATAATAATATTTAGTAAGCAGCTAATCTTTAAATCATAAAAGTTTATTACTTTTACTCTTTAATCTGTATGTTCACTGCAAAACTTCTAGTAGCTTAGCATAAAGACTAATTAACTTGCTTATTAAATTAAGTCTGCTATTAAGCCTTTAGTTAAATTTTAATTAAACCAAAAGCCTAACTAAAAGATTAAGCTAACATAAGAGCAAGACTATTTAAAAGCCTATTTAAAAGTTAAAGCAGATTACTGCTTAAGTAATGTGGGAGCTGAGAAGAGGCAACTGAGATTGATTAGGTGGAGTGAAATGAGTGTATTAATCACTAAGGCCACAACAAAGTGTCCAATAACAACTAAAGAGATATAAGATAATCTAGCCCGTTTATATAGGTGCGAGCGGGGCCGTCACGTGTAGCAGCTAGGATTACCTAATTAATAGAGTGTTCTACGTGTCAACTAAGTGTTAATACTCTAACACACCCCCTAGGTTAGTAAGAAACTATTAATCTGTAAGGGGTGGCTTCAGGCAATAGTACTTGCTTCACACCGCAGGAGATAGTGAGAGATGACTCTAGAATAATAACGTGTGTATTTTAAGCAATAATACCTGCAGGTATCCTCGCAGGTGAGGAGCCCCTTATAAGCACAATTGCAGGTGGGCAAGCTAACGATAAGCAATCTAAGCTATAAGTAAGAAGTTAATTCTTACTAAATTAACGTTGTTAATTAAGAGGCCTTCTTATAATTATAGTTCTACTGCCAAATCTTTTATCTCTGTTGTAATATTGTGATGTTGTTTTCATTAAGCAAGCAGCCTAGTTCTATTATAATATTAAAATATTAGATAGACTTTAAGAATCGCGTAATTAGTCTATACGCAATTATAACAAGTACTAATTACGTCTACTTCTTTTCTAAAACCTTTAGCCTTACTACAATATTAATTACTAAGCCTTTTTAATCTTTAACGCGCCCTTACTACTATTGATATAGTAAGTCCTATTGCCTTACTGTTCCCTTACTAATCCGCTACTAATTTCTCTAGTATAGTCTGCCTTTAATAGCAACAAGCGTAAGCGTTGCTTAAAAAGTTATTGTTAATAACATAAAAATAGTGCTAAGCATAAGCATTATGCACGTTAAAGCCTATTTAATAATAAAATTTAGCAAGCAGCTAATTTTTAAAATAATTTGAGTTTATTACTTCTACTTTTTAATCTATATTCGCACTGTAAACCTTTTTGTAGCTTAGCTTAGAGATTAATTAACTTGCTTATTAAATTAAGTTCTCTATTAAGTTATTATTTAATTTTTAATCTAGAAGAAAGTTTAACTAAGAGATTAAGCTAGCGCAAGAATAAGACTATTTAAGAGCTTATTTAAAAGTTAAAGTAGATTACTACTTAGGCAACGTTAAGAGATTAGTAATACAACAATAGTAATAGCCTATATACGCCTACTCAGCTATTTATAAAGCGCAACGCGCCTTTTTCTACTTAAAAAAAAGTACTTATAAGCTCTTTAAAGATTATTGCTAATTTATTATATTTTTACGTTTCTTTTTATAAGCGCTACATAAAAAAATACTTAATGGTTTATATACTAAGCGCTGCTTTAACTAAGTTTAGACTAGTAGTTAGAGTAGTACTTGCTATAGTAATTGCTTATTTTATATATGCTATACTATTAACAACAATTTTACTAATTGTTTTATAGCTATATAAGAATAAAAAGGTAAGTTTTTAATTATTCAAGCTTCCTGCTTAAACTACTAACTAGCTTTTTAAGAATAAAATAATAATAAGTACTAAGTTAATAAGCAAGAGCTATTTAGCAATATTATTACTTACTATAAAAGAATTACAGAGGGGTGACAAAAAAAAAGAAATCAAAAAAGTTATAGTTTTCAAAGATTTATATTTTAGTAACTAGAAGGGCTAGGCTAAAAAAGGTTAGTGATTTGGAAAGCCAAGAACCTCCTCTTCAAGATGGGTTGCTTAGTAAGCTGCTTAGTCAGCACAAATCCGCCTGTAATCTCGCTCAAAATATGTTGAAAATAAAAGCAAAAATAGATTTTGGCATATCTTTTTTGTGAGCCTATAAAAAGAGCTGAAAAAAATATTAGTCTAATTAGCTTACGTAAGCATGATGTGAGTAAATTTTAGAGTAATATTTCTTATTTCCTTATAGTTTAATGAAAGGAAAAAAATTGGGGTTGCTTACGTAAGCACTAATTACGTAATAACTTAATAAAAATATAGTATATTTACTCCTCTTGTTTATCCTAACTTTCTATCTCTAAACAACAAGTTTATACTTTATATTTACACAACAAATCTATCTCTTCTATGAGTAATATACTAAAAAAGCCTTCTAAAAGTATTAACAATACTCTTTATTAAATTAAACAAAAAAGAACGCTTTTTTATCTATTATTAGCTCTAAACAAGGTCGTCCTTCTAAGATTTTAAAAAAAGCAGAAAGAGTGCTTAATAGAGACCTTATAAGAAGCCCTAAAAAGACAATTCAACGTCTTTTAGAAAAAAATAGTATAGATTTTTTAATTAGTAGCGTACAACGCTTTCTAAAAAAGGAGAACTATTCTACTTATATTTCTCAAAAAAAGACGCCTTTGGATACTAAAAAAGCTTATAATTGTTACATTTACGCTAAGCAAACACTTAAAAACATTAAAAATATAAACTTTTATAAAGTTATATCTTTAGACAAGTCTGCTATTAAGCGTAGGCACAGTGCTAGGACAGAATACTATTAAACAAAGCACAATAATAGAATAGAAAATAAAATTGTTTCTACAACAAATACAAGTAAGTTCTAAAAAACTTTAATTATTAAATAATAAACTATATTATGTCTATAATATTTTTATTATTTTAATCTATTTTTAGAATACTTACTAATCTAGTTATAGGTCAAGATATTTCTATTCAAGTTTGGGGTGCAATTTGGATAGGTAGAAGATCCAAACTAGTAGTAGTTAAAAGCTCTTTAATTACTACTCTTTTTAGAATTTCAGACTATATTAAAAAGATCCTAATTCCTATAGTAAAACCTGCAATAAAAAAAGGTAAGTTATATATACTTTATTTTTCTATTTAGAGTAGCGAGATAACGCCAAGAGTTATAAAACTATAGAAGTTTTATCTTAGTTTTCTAGAAATAAGATATTACTTTTTAAGCATCCTGCTTATAGTCCTGATCTAAATTTTATAGAAAACGTAGAGGCTTTGCTAAAAGACGCTTTAGCTAAAAGGCCTATTGCTTCTTTAAGTATAGGAAATAATAAGAGAAGTATAGCAGCCTCAAAGGCTGCTATAAAGGAGGAATGGGATTAATTACCTTAAAAGGCGATTAATTATTGTATTCTATTATCACTAAGGCGTTATTTGCAAGTAAAAGAAGCTAAAGGCTAGTACACTAAGTATTAGTATGCTATTGTAGTTAAATAAAAAACTCAAAAAACAAGCTCTCTATTATTACTTAACAGTTAATTTTACAATTACCTTTAAACTTATACGTAAAGAAGATTAGCTTGTGTTATCTATTATATGTAAATTATAGCGATGTTTACACATTTAAAAAAAGTAATGTTGTAATATATTCCTAAGTTTTTAAGCCTATATTTTCACTGCGAAGATTGAGAGCAATCATGCTGACTAAGCAGCTTACCAAGCAGCCTATCCTAAAGAAGAGGCTCCTGGCTTTTTAAATCACTAACTCTTTTCAGTATAGCCCTTGTAGTTTTGGAGATATAAACCTTTGAAAACTATAACTTTTTTGATCTCTTTTTTTTTGTCACCCCTCTGTAATAGCAGCGTTATATTTACTAGAAAGCTTTTTGCGCAAAAGCTCTAAGTTAAAGATTACTATACTTAAGAGATGTTGTCTTATAGTTTTTTTGCTTAGCTTCTACTACCTACTCCTGCTTCTGCTCTAGTAAGCGCTTTCAATTGATAATATAAGCTCTATAATACTGTATATAACTCTAGTTAACCTGCAGTGCAGCCTACTTAACAGCTAGCTTATAAGTTATAGTAGCTGCAGCAACATCAGCTTAAGCTTTAGTAGTAATAGTAGTATTTGTAGCATTAATTAATACTTTAAGAATAGCATACCTGCAGAATTTTACTTTTCTTTACTCTATATTATTGCGCTGCTAATTATTATCTTAATTTCTTTAGATCTTAATTATATAGGCATAAGTTTGCTAGAGTAAGCTAATGATTATTTTATAATTCTATGTGTAAAAGTAATAGATTAGATTTTTGCTTTTATGCTGCTCGCCTGCAGAATATAGCTATCTAAGCTAAAATAGCTAATAATACACTTGAGCTTGCTAAAGCTTAAAAGGCTAAGTCAGACTTACTAATAAAGTTTAGTAAGTATAATCATTCTAATACTTACTAGTAAGCTTGTTTCTAGTTCTAGTCTTTAGTTTTCAGTTAGTTTAGCTTATTAATCTTTTGCTTTTTCTAAGCAATTAAAAGAAGACTTAGCTAAGTTTTCAAATGTTCCTACTTAATATAAATCTTCTACTTATTAATTATTATTATTTTTAATCAAGTGCTTAACTTGCGAAAAGTTCAGTAACTACTTAAACTTCTTAAACTGTTATTAAGTAAGCAACTTAGTTAGTCTATTAGCTAGCATAATTACTATTTTTAAGTACTTAACTTAAAATAATCTTTTAGCAAATTCTTGCTATAGCTGTATATTTTGTATATTTACATATTTTAAATAAGTACTAATTTACTTATTTTTCTTAACTACAAGCTTCATTGGTTGTTAATTATTACACTAGACTATCTAAACCTTTTTTAAATTAAGAGATAGCTTACAAAAAAAGCGTTTAAAGGCTATAGCTTTTTCAGTAGTTTACTCAAAGGCAAGCAGCTTAGCCTTAGTAGTTAACTTAGTTACTATAGTCTGCTAAGCTGCCTTCTAAAATATTAGACTACTATATAGAATAGCTATATATCTATAAGATAATTAACAAGTTTTCTAATTATTTACAAAGAAAGCATCACTTGCAATTATTACGTCTAGGCTATTGTAGTTTCTATATTAAATTGCATTCTATCTTGTCTAATAGAAGCACATAATTACCTATTTAATAGCTTTTATATATTAATTACTAAAGTTTGTAAAGAAATGTAAGAGCTTAGAAATTAAGCAAGTAATATCTTGTTAAAGTATAATAGCTATATATAGAACTAATCTAACTCTTTTTTAGTAAGCTTTAGGCTAGTAAATGGGTATAGGTTGGGTTGTGGTTGGGGTCTGACGTAAGCTAACCTAACCACAACCTAACCTATACCTACGCTAACTTACGCTTAGCGTGGGTATAGGTTAGGTTGTAGTCGCACAGACTAATAGTTGTAGTTATAATTAAGTTGCATAGACTAGTAGTTGTAGTTGTAGTTAAGTTGCAATAACTAGTAGTTGTAGTTGTAGTTACACGTACAGACTGTAAGTATAGGTTAAGTTATAGTTGTAGTTATAGTTAGGTTATAGTTACGTGCTATTTATAGTAATAAATAGCTAAGTTGAATAAGTAAGATTAGGAAAGGCAAGCTAAGTAAGTACTAATTTAATTACATTGTCTGTGCGATGTAACCTAACTACAACTACAATCTAACTTATACCTAGGCTAATAAATAGGTTATAGGTACCTACGCGTAGGTATAGGTTAAATTGTAGTTATAGTTAGGTCGTATAGACTAGAATTAAGTTACAGTATTTAATATTTATTACTAGTTAGAGATAAGAGATAGTTAAAACTTTATTACTACAGTTAATTATTATAGCTTGTAATTATAGTAACGCTTAAGCCTTACGGCGCTGCTGCTTCTATGCTAGAGGTAGAAAGTCTTTTTTAATAAGCTTATCTTCTACTGTTTCTTCCTCTAGACTACATATACTATTTCTAGGCGCTAGGAGCTTTAATATATTATTAATCCTATTACATAGTGCTTTAAAGCTGACATCTTTATTATATGTAGAAATTTCTTGTAGCTTTAAATTTAGAGAGATAGTATTTTTAAAAACTATAATTTACTATATAGTTAAAGCTAAAAAGTAATACTTCTAATTACTAATAACATCTTTTGCAGTCTTAAAAACGCGCTTAACACTAATACTAGTAATTAAAATTACTAATATATATTTTATAACTTAAAATAGCTAAGAATAAGTATTTTTGTTGTGTTACTACTACTTTAGGATATTAAATAATGTCTTTAGTTTAATGTAAGAAGTGCTAAGGTAGAATTCTTCTTCTTATTAAGTAGAGCTTTTTATCTCTTCTCTTTTTTATGTAAAAAATATCCAACTTAAAGTAAAAAAGTTATTAAAAGGCAGTTAAAGAGTAAGCCTTAAAACTATTTATAGCTAAGTATCCTTTTTAAAAAAGAAGTAGAGACTAATATTAAATTTGCCTCTCTACTATTTTTATGCTAATTTAGACAGTTAAAAAACTGTTTATAATATATATGCTTATCTTAAAGTTTTTATATAAAATCTTAGTTAGTTAATTAGCACTTCTTTATTATAACAAACTAAAATAACTATCCTTTATATATAGTAAGATTTTAAGTTAGATTTAAAATTGCTGCGCAGTTAAATAAAAACTTTTACTTAGCTAATATTTTTGCGTAGTACTTACTAGGTTTTTATTTATTTATTATAGTAGCTTGTACTATTATAGGCTACTTTGTAGTACAACTTTCTACGTCCTTATTAAAACTATTAAATATTAAGTTTATAAAATCAAAAGGACAGTTATAAATAAGCTAAATATATTAAACTTAAAGCTTCTAGTTTTTACTTAAAAAACTTGTTGCGTTTTTAAACTACTTTAGAATCTTTATAATTACTTTAATATAGTGCTACTTAATAAAAAAGAGTTAAAGACGCTTAAAGTTATAATAGTTATTTTTTCTTATATTATTGTTAGAGTTAACAATAATATAAGTACTTCTTTTTATTACTATTTCTTGTACTAGCTATATATTAATGTATTCAAAGAGCTTAAGCGCGCGCTTGTATAGATTATATATTAAGTTCTATTAAGTCTTTACATTACAAATAATAGAAAGTTTTTTCTTTAGTAGTAGATATTATCAAGTAGTAAAGAATTGCTTATACTGTTATAGTAACGTGTTAATAGCAATGCAAATAGCTTAGATCTAGATAATAGTTCTAATATAATAATTAGATATAATAAAAGTATAAATACTTTATAAAGTAAGTTTAGAAAAAATATTTTATATTTAATTTCCTTAGTATGTTGCCTGCGTAAGACCTCCCTAGGTCTAACCTTTATAGTATTAGCTAGTTAGAGATGTTAGATTATGTCTTAAACTACTAGGTTGGATAGTATTTTCTAAAGCGCTTTAGCTAATATTCTCATTTACTAGTGCTAATTAAATTATCTAACTAAGTACTGTATTATTGCTAGCATTGTTGCAAGTAATAGCTAGAAGGCAAGACTTAGTATTAGTGTCTAAAAGTACACGTAGTACTTCTGCAGCTATTAAAATCCTAGTATATTGTCTGCGTATTAGTATTAAAATAAGTAGTTTTTTTTAAAATTGCTAGTTTAATATAATATAGTAACTCTTAACTGCAAGAAAGCTAAAATAATAAGCTATAAACTATATATCTAGTATAATTAAAATTTTAATTATAAGGCCTAAGTTGTTAAGAAGAGAGGCTTTTACTTTATAAAACTAGTTCTAAAACATTAACTTAAATTTATAACAGGTAATTATTATAGTCTAAGGCCTTAAAGAATTAGAGAAAGCGCATAAACAATAGCCGCTTAATAGTTTAAAATAGCTAATTACTATCAATAACTACTTAAACAAGCTTTTTCTCAAAAGCATTTTAGGTGTATTTAGGTATTAAAGTATGTATACTACTTTTTTAAAATTAAGTATATATAAAGTTTGTTGTGCGTAGACTATTATATATAAAAGCTAAAGTACTCTAATAATAATTGTATTAATGAAGTTTATAAAGTATTTAGTTTTTATTTTTATTAGCTTGAGGTGTTGCAGGATTATGCTGTAGTTAAAATAAAATATATAAAGGCAGCTAGTTATAATATAAGCAGCTTCTTTAAACTTTAACTAAATGCTACTAGTGCAAGTAGCATAGTTCTAGTAGGGAGATTTGCTGTCTAAATTTTAAGCTTAGCTAGTTGTACTTTACTACTTATTCTAATTAGTTATAATTTTATTTTCTCCTTTTTGTATAGCTTCTTAAGGTAGATATATTAATAGATTTAATTTTTTCTGCCTTTTTCTCTAAATAACCTAGTATCTACCTATCTAAAATGAGTAAAGGTTTTAAAAAAGCTTGTAGATGTGTTTAGCTATAATATATGTGTAAACAGCGTTTAGTTTAAAAATATAATAAAAAGCTGTAATAAACTGTTGCAATTACTAACCTTTATAGTATATAGACTATAGGCCTTTAGTAGACGCATATAAAGCTAAACTAAGATTAACTTGTCTTTTTAATTACATACTATGTTAGGCGCTTTTTAATTAGACTTTATTAATTTAAAGGACGTTAGAATAAAAGTAGTATAGTTATAAAGTTATATAACAATTTTAACGTTATATAAACTGTATTAATTAGCTTCAATAAGCGCTAATCCATGCTAATAACTTAGCATTGTAATACTACTATAATTAATTTTAAAAGCCTTTTAAGTCTAAAAAATTGCTAGGATTTATATTTATATTTTTATTTTTGTTTTTAACTTAGCCTGTAATTCCTACTACTACTTTTCAGTCTTATACATATTCTTATATTTATTTTAGTACGTATTAATATAAGAATTATTGTTAAATTTTTTCTTACATTTATTACTATTGTGTTCCTTAATATATAGCTTGTCGCTGCGTAGTATAGTATTGTCGCTAAGTTCTAAGGACTTATATACTAGCGGAGGCTTAAATAGTCTATACTAGTTAGTAAGTATATGTAATAAAAAAATATGTTAAAACTTACTTTTAATTTTTACTTATAGCAATAGCTAACTCTTCTAAACTAATATCTTTAACAAAGTCTTGCTATTTCTTTTTAGCTTATTTACTTTTAAAGATATTAGTGTAAAGCTTTGCTAACTTTTTATTATAAGTATAACGCATAATCTTTTTAAAAACACTACTAGAGCTATAAATTTAAGTATTTATATAACTTTAGCTGCTATTATTTATGCTTTTTATTGCCTACGCTGCCTTGTCTAGAATTCTTACGTGCTGCTTTATATTAACCTTGTAGTATACGTCTTTCTATTTCTTATAAATTTAATTAAGGGTTATTTATAGCTGCTTACCTATTTATATGTAAGCATAACCTTATAATAAATAACTACATTAACTTACTACTCTTCTAGGCGTTATATTACTTTTAGTTAAGTACTTTTTATGCTGCCTTTATTATTTTTTTGCGCTTTTTTATACTTGCATTCTAATATTGTTTTATACGTTTTTTTCTTTTCTTTAATTAGTATGTAGCAGCGCAATTAGCTGAATATATATTTTAAAAAGCCTTTGTCTTAAAATTAAGTTAAGCTACTTAACCTTTTTACGCAACAGCTTAAGAACTAAAACTTAATAATTTCTTTTTTAAGACTTTTAAATTTGTAAAGCAACTTTTTTTAAACTACCTTAGCTCCGTTGCGTAAGTGTATTAGTAATTTTGTCTTTTTTACATTTATAACTCTTTATAAATTAGTATGCGCTATAACTAATAGCTGTATTAAACACTTTTATAAGCTTCTTTCACTTATTGCGTTTAAAACCTAGTAGTACTATAATTAAAATGCGCGGAACTAGGCCTTTAGGGCTATTACTTAGCTTTTCATTAATTATTGTTATTATAAATGATGTAATAATTAACTATAATTAGTTAATTTTAGTTGTAGTAGTTGCATAGTAGGTAAAGATACAGAAATATTACTATATTATAGCTAGTGTGGCCTGTGCGCCCTTACTAAAGCTAACCAAAAATTAATATTTTTCTTATATATAGATACCCTACTAATTACTACCTACTATTAATACACCTTAGCACGTTGCATTATAATAGCTTTTTATTACGTCTACTTGCGCACCTTATTGCTATAAAAACAATTAACAATAATTCTATATGCTTACTATAAATTTTAACAACTTTATAACTATTAGAATAGCGCGCACTAAGTAAACTGCGTAAGCTTTAACTAGTAGCAAGGCGCCTATAAAGAATTTATAAGTAAAGTCTAGTTAAAAGCTGCTTATAATATTAAGAAAGGCTAGAGCTATTAAAAAAAAACGTTGATATAAGCTAGGTAGTAAGTTATTATAAGCTTTTATTATAGTTAAATACTAATAGCGTATAGCTGTTGCGCTAAAAGAGATTAAGAAGTAGCGAAAGTTAACTTAACTATTACTACGTAAACTTTTGTTTAGCTATCTTGTTAACAAGATTACGCATACTTATTACTTTAATTTACGCTTTTAAGTAGAGGCAACTTATGCTCTTTAAGAGTTAGCTAAAGCGTTCTTAGTTAGCTATTTTAAAAGTATTGTAACAATTTTTATTATTTTTAAATTTTATACTAATAAATACAGACTATAACCTTAATGCTATTTATATAAAGAGAGTTACTATTTAGGCTAAAGATTTAAAAATAGTGGTTAGATACTATAAGAAGTTTAGTACTAACTTTATGTTCTTGTAGCTTTTTACAAAAAGACTATATAGCAAGTAGTTAGAGTTCCTTTAGTATATAATAATATAAAAATACTTTCTTAATTACTTTTTATACAGTAATAACTAACTGTGTTACAACATAACTACTACATATAGTTGTAGTAAGGTTAAGGTTATAACTAAATTAGTGCTTACTTAGCTCACCTCTCCTTATCTCACCTCTCCTAATCTTACCTGTTTAACACAGCTATTTATCACTATAAATAGCACGTAACCACAACCTAACCACAACTACAACTACTAGTTAGTGCGACCCAACTACAACCACAACTACTGGTTAGTGCGACCTAACCACAACCACAACTACTAGTTAGTGCGACCTAACCACAACTACAACCACTAGTTAGTGCAACCTAACTACAACTATAACCACTAGTCAGTGCGACCTAACCACAACCACAACTACTGGTCTGTGCGACCCCAACCCAACCTATACCCACGCGTAGGTACCCACGACCTATTTACCAGCCTAGTAAGCTTTAATCTCTTACTAAGTTGCTTTGCTAGTGTTCTTAATTAGCTTCTTTAACAATAGTAGAGTCTTCAGAAAGCTACTATTCTCTAGCTTAAACTTTTTTATAATTTTATTAATATATAAATTATGCACAAGCGTAATTGTTTACTTTTTATAATCATTAAATATCTAGATACTAAAAAACTATTTAACTAATTTTTATTTTTATATTTTGTACTTGTCTATAATCTTTAGCTAAAGATTTAATACTCTATACTTGTAGTTTTTTATAAAAAGAAGTAGAATATTATCTATATAAAACAAAACTAGAATCCTCTTTTCTTAATTAAAGAACAGGCAGGGCTCTTCTAGTAAGGTAATTAGTCTAATTTTCTTTAGTAATCCTAACAACTCTTTATACTATAATAGTAGCAAGTCTTGTAATTTATAAAGTACGCAGTTAAGCTATATGTACTTTCTAGGCTTCTTAAAGCTATCTAGTATTTTATAAATTACTAAGTTGTCTGCTATAATTAATATATTAAGAAATGCTCCTACAACATTATATTGCTTAGTCTCTAAATTATTGTTAGTAGTAATAGCTACTACTACTCTAAAGGACTTACCTGCTAAAATAGCAGTATATATTAAATTAATTAATTTTTTTTTGAGATGACTTTTTATAATAATCTACACTTTATATTTAAAAAAGAAGATGTTCTAATTAAACTTGTAGGTCTAAACTTAATTTATAAGTATTTGTTAATTATTACCTTTTTCTTTTAATATCTTAGTCTTAATCTTATTTTTACTTGACTAATTAATCTCCTTTTTATAGGTATTTGTAAACAAAGCCTTTATAAAATGCTAGAGTAACTACTTTTATAATTTAGGTAGTTTAAGTAGATTATTGCAATATGGTTAAGCATTTTCTATATTTAGTTTATACTTAGTAAGCAGAGCTCCTATAAGTACATAATTAAAAGTTTTATAGCTTATTTAGTCTTTTTAAATTACTTGTAAACCTAGCAAGTAGGTATTATAAAAATTAATTTATAATAAATTTTAATAATTTATAATTAATGCGTTAATACTACTTATGCTTTTACTTTTTAGTTAATTATTAGAATCTTAAGTTGCGTTTTTATACTTACGCCTGCCGCCTAGCTTACGCAGTAGAAAATAAAAATTTATAAGCTAATTTAAGCTTTTGCTAGTAATTCTAGCACTATATCTAGTAAGTAGAGGTTAAGCTTATAATTACTTACTTTGTCTACTATCTAAGGTCTAGAATCTTGTACTATAGGATAATTTATAGTCTATAACTTGCTCTCTTTAAATAAAGGTCTTATCTTAATCAGCTAGCGTATTAGAGTTTTTAAGCATAAACTATTAAACTAGTAATAAGTTATTAAGCTTATTTAAAAAAGGCTCCTTACCTTTAAATATTAATAAGTTAGCTTTTTTAGGCAAGTGTATTACTATTTAACTATTGAAAACTTTATAATTGATTGCGTTGTTGATCTCTAAAGTCTTTAGTTTAGAAGTTAGTTTTAAGGTAGTAAGACTAGTATTTTGCTACTATTTTAAGTAAATCTCTAATAGTGCACTAGCCTTGTACTCTATTTACTTAGTGTCTTTTAATTTACTTTCATACTTAGTAAGTAGGCTTTTCTTGCTACTTAAGATAGTAAATAAGTTACCTTTAAAGTCTTTAGTAGTTAGCTATGTTTTTTAATTTACTTTACTTTAAAAGGCTAAGAGGCCTTGCAAGTTGTCTTTTAGATTAATTAGCTTATTATTATAAAAGATTTTTATACTTTTAATTACTTAATTTTCAAGTAGCTCTCTTTTGAAATTTTCTTTATAGAACAACTATTTATTAAAGGTTATATTATAGGTAGTAATTACCTAATTTAGGGTCAGTACATATATATAGTATATATTAGAGGCTTAATAACTAACTTAATAACTAATATAGCCTTAAGAATTAACCTTAAATTCTTAATAATTATGTTTAGCTGCCCTCTCCCTGTTTAGTAGATAGGCTCGGCAGCTGTACGCGTAAATTCTACTCTAGTCTAGGCGTAGATTAGTAGTCTAATGTTTAATTTTAAGTAGTTAATATCATTAGAAGTATTTCCTAAACTATTCTTTAAGCACCTAGTTAAGGGTTTAGTAGCTATAAATTTTAAAAAAGCTTATTTTATGCAGGTAAGCCGCTATATCTATGATTACTAGCTAGAGCTTAGCTAGTAGATTAGCGCTTATGCGTATTATAATAGCCTTTATAATTAGCTTTTAGCTAGCTCTCTCTGCTAAGCTGTTAGGCTTATAAGTGTATAGTAGTAGCGTCTTAATTATAATCTTTTTATTTATTCCTTATTTCTTATATCTTAAATGCCCTCTTTAAGGCAGTGTAGCAGTATTGTTATTCTAGTAAATTTTTATAATTTTTGACTAATATTTTCTTTTAAATTTTGTAGTAAAGTATTTAATTACAAGTATAATATTATTTAGTATTTTTAACTAGATATTATAGTTGTATAGCTTGCCTAAGTAATTTGCTTTAATAATTAGTGCTTATTTTTTAAATAGTTAACTAGTTTCAAAGTTAAATAAGTTCTATAAGATCTTATAAAAAAAGTTAAGATAATTTTTTTTTAGTTGCTTTAAAATGACTTGCAAGGCATAAGCTATTTCGTAATAATTATATTTTAATAGATTTTTCCTAGTAATCTCTACGTTCTGTGCTAAGTAGACTCAAGCTTTAATAGCTTATTGTTCTAGGTGTTTTAATTATTAATGCTATAGATCCTTATTACTAGTGCGTACTTAAGGCTTTCTTAATTGTGCTACAGCATTTACTAGCAGTAGTTAAGCAATGTAATAAAAGAGTTACTTAAATTTAATAAATAAAAGATTAAAGTAACACTCTAAGTTAATTACGACAAATTTTTCTTAATTATTTTAAAACGTATAGTTTAATTATATTCTAAGTACTATATACTTAATTACTTAAGCTGTGCTTTAGGGATAATATTAACGTAAAAGCTTAGTATAAACTTAATGTTAGTAGGTAGAAGATTAGCTGTTTTAGGGCTAGCCTTGCTATATCAAACGTTCTTAAGTAGCTTATTTTCTATTCTAGCAACTAGAATAAATTAAGTGCCTGCTTTAATAGTTTTATCTTTAATATCTTTGTAACAGGTGCCTAGTACTAAGTAATTTGTACTATTAACTAAGTAGACTACTGCTCTACTATTTATAATTGTACAAAGAGATAATATATATAAAGTTAAAGCTGCACTAAACACGTTTAGACTAATTTCTTTAATTAAGTTTTTTAGGTTAATTAGTGCTAAAACTAATAAGCTAGAGTATGCTCTACTTAGTTTATCAGCAGCTAATCTGCTAGTGCTAGCCTTCTAGCCCTTCTTTTTAATCTAGGTTTGTAGTTTTGCCTATCTATTACTATTTCATTACTTAACAATTTTTTTAAATGTTGTCTAATAGTTTAATTAGTGTTTTATTAGTAGAATTCAATTCTATAACTACAGTTTAAAGTTTAAAGTAGTTACGTAGTGTCTAGAAGTGTTTGCTTAGTTTTCAAAAGTAAAAGTGTAATTACTTACTACTTTTGCTTACCTATAAAGTATTAAATAATTATATAGCTATTTCTTATTCTAATCTAGTTTAGAATACTGCGTGTCCTTTTTCTTTTAAAAAAGTAATTAACAAATTCTATAAAAAAATACTAAAAATTTTTCTTAAATTATTAAATGTTAATAGAGCTTTACTAAGTACTAATACTTATAATAGCTTATTGCGCTTTTTACGCAACTGGTCTAGTGTAATCTTAGTGCTTAAGGCGTTTAAAAAATTAGTAATTGCTAATAGTTTAGTAACCTTAAGTAGTAAGTAGATTATTGCTTATTAATACAAGATCTACTACTTAGTAAACTAATACTTAGGGCTTATTTATCTTTAGCATGCCTTGTTTAGATAAGATCTACATATGCGCTTTAATTAAATACTAAGTATTCTAATTTATAAAAGCAAGATCCTTCTTTAAGATCTTTACTAAGGCTTAAAGACTAGTTAAGTTTTAAGTGATTATGCTTATGAAAGCGGTTAATAGCGGGTCTAGATATACAGTCTTACTTATCTAGTCCTTAATATTAGTAATCTTAGCAACCTTCTTTATTTATTAAGCAGTATGTACTTTATACTTATTAACTAGCTTATTATATTTATCTTTTTTATACTTAGCGTTACTTATATAAGCCTTATATATATGCTAAGCAATTTTATAGTTCTTTTATTCTTAAGCGCTTATGCTAGGTAGTAAAGCAATAGGTTTTTTAATATTTTTAGGCAGCTCTAAATACTAAAGCTTTTAGTAATCTATTGAGCGCACGTCTAGGAAATTAGAATTAACCTAATTTTAAATGCCTTTCTCTAAGCAGTGCAGTCTTAATAGAGTAAACTAGGTTAGCTAGTCTAATTAAGCCTCAAGAATTACCTCTAGGGCAACAAGCAGTATATTAAAGAGGTCTATATTAGTGAGATGCTTTGTAGAATTACGACGTAGGTTGTTGTTAAGGTAAGCGTAGAATTAGTTAGTAGGTAGCTATATTAATAATAACAGTAGCTAGTAGGGTGTAGGATAGATTAGTAGAAAGTTAATTATATAATCAAGTAGGTAAGAGGTACAGCAGCCGCAGCGATCTGTTAGCTATGCTGTAGAAGAAAATAAAGAAGAGTAAAGTAATAATTAAATTGTTAACTTTCTAACTTGCTAATTCCGTAGTAGGAATTAAAACTATAATTAAGCAGCTAGGCTTATAACTGTAGGAGCTAAGAAGAGGCAACTAAGATTAATTAGGTAGAGTAAAATAAGTGTATTAATTATTAAGGCTACAACAAAGTGTCTAATAACTACTAAAGAGACATAAGATGATCTAGCCCGTTTATATAGGTGCGAGCGGGGCCGTCACGTGCAGCAGCTTACCAGGATCACCTGATCAACAGGGTGATCCGCGTGTCAACTAAGTGTTAATACTCCGACAAGTAACATTATAAAATTAGCAACATAACAATAGCAATAGCCTACATACGCTTATTAAGCTATTTACCAGGCGTAACGTGCCTTTTTTACTTAAAAAAAAATACCTATAAGCTTTTTAAAGATTACTACTAATTTTTTACATTTTTGTGTTTCTCTGTGTAAGCGCTGTATAAAAAAATACTTAATAGTTTATACAATAAGCACTACTTTAATTAAGTTTAAACTAGTAGTTAGAGTAGCACTTGCTGTAGTAGTTGCTTGTCTTATATATACTATACTGCTGATAACAATCTTGCTAAATGTTTTATAGCTATGTATAAAAATAAAGAAGTCAGTCTTTAATTACCTAAGCTTTTTACTTAGGGTGCTAACTAGTTTTTGGAAATAAAATAATAATAAGTACTAGGTTAATAAGTATAAGCTGCTTAGCGATATTGTTGCTCGCTGCAAAGAAATCAATAGCAGTATTATATTTACTAAAAGACTACCTACGCAGAATCCTCTAGTTAAAGATTACTGCGCTTAAGAGATGGTGTCTCGTAGTTTTGCTACTTAGCTTCTACTACCTACTCCTGCTCTAGTAAGCGCTTTTAATTAAGAATATAAGCCTTATAATACTGTATATAATTCTAGTTAACCTATAGTGCAGCTTACTTAATAGCTAGCTTATAATTTACAACAGCTGCAGCAACAACAGCTCTAGCTATAGCAGCAAAAGCAGCATTCTCCGCGTTAATTAAAGATTTAAGAATAGTATACTTACAGAATACTACCTCCTCCTGCTCTATATTATCGCGTTTCTAATTGTTGTTCTAATTGCTATACAACTTAGTTATAAGAGTATACTAGTGTAAGTTAGCAATTATTTTGCAACTTAATATATAAGAGCAATAAATTAGTTTTGCGCCTTTATGCTACTTGCCTGCGCACTCTAGCTATTTAAGCTAGAATAGCAAATAAAGCGCTTAAGCTTGCTAAAGCTTAAAAAGCTAAATAAGACCTGCTAATAGAGTCTAGTAAGTTTAATGATTCTAATACTTCCTAGTAAGCTTGTTCCTAGTCCTAGTCTTCAGTTTTTAGTTAGTTTAGCTTTTAATCTCCTGCTCCTTCTAAGCATTCATGAAAAGATATAGCTTAGTATATAGATATTGCTGCTTAATATAAGTTCTTTGCATGTTAATTATAATTACTTTTAATTAAGTGCTTAACTTGCTGTAGATTAAGCAACTGCTTAAACTTTTTAAACTGTTGTTAAGTTCGCAACTTAGTTAGTTTATTAGCTAGCATAATTGCAGTTTTTAGGTACTTAACCTAAAATAATTCTTTAGTAAATTCCTGCTGTAGCTACATATTCTATATATCTACATGTCTTAAATAAGGGCTAATCTACTTATTTTTTTTCAATAACAACTTTAATTGTTTGTTAATTGTTACACTAAACTATCTAAAAGTCTTTTAGATTAAGAGATAGCTTGCAAAAGAAGCGCTTGAAGGCTATAGCCTCCTTAGTAGTATACTTAAGGGTAAGTAGCTTAGCTTTAGTAGTTAAAGTAGTTACTATAGTCTACTAAGCTGCCTTCTAAAATATTTGACTACTATATAGAATAGCTATATATCTATAGGATAATTAATAAGGTTTTTAATTATTCGCAAAGGAAGCGTTGCCTACAATTATTAGGTCTAGGCTATTATAGTTCCTATGTTAGATTACATTCTATCTTGTTTAATAGAGGTACATAATTACTTATTTAATAGCTTTTATATGTTAATTACTAGAGTTTGTAAGAAAGTGTAAGAGCTTCAAGATTAAGTAAGGAATATTTAGTTAAAGTATAATAGCTGTGTATAGCACTAATTTAACTCTCTTTTAGTAGGCCTTGATCTCTTACTTAGTTGGTTTGCTAGTATTCTTCATTAGCTCTTTTAATAGCAGTAGAGTTCTTAGAAAGCTGTTATTTTCTAGCTTAAACTTTTTTGTAATCTTGTTAATATACGTATTATGCACAAGCGTAATTACTTGCTTTTTAGAATCTTTAAGTACCTAGATACTAAGAAACTACTTAACTAATTCTTGTTCTTATACTTTGTACTTGTCCCTACCCTTCAACTAAAGATTTAATGTTCTCTACTTATAATTTCTAATAAAGAGTAGTAGGATATTATTTATATAAAACATGACTAAGATCCTCTTTTCTTAATTGAAGAATAGGCAGGGCTCCGCTAATAAGACAATTAGCTTAATCTTCTTTAGTAATCTTAAGAACTCTTTATACTATAATAGTAGCAAGTCTTATAATCTACAAAGTGCGCAGTTAAGCTATACGCACTTTTTAAGCTTTTTAAAGCTATTAAGTATTTTATAAGTTACTAGGTTGTATACTATAATTAACGTATTAAGAAACACTTCTATAACATTATACTACTTACATTTCAAATTATTTCTAGCAGCAATAGCTACTACTACTTAGAAGGACTTAGCTGCTAACGTAGCAGTATATGTTAAGTTAGTTAAGTTTTTTTTTAAAAATTACTTTTTACAATACTTTGCGACTTATATTTAAAAAAGAAGCTATTCTGATTAAACTTGCAAGTTTAAACTTACTTTATAAGTATTGGTTAATTATTTACATTTTCTCTTAATAGCTTATTTTAAGTCTTATTTTTACTTAACTAATTAATCTCTTTTCTGTAAGTATTTTTAAACATAGCTCTTGTTAAATACTAGAGTAATGACTTCTTTAATTTTAGCAGTTTTAGTAGATTATTGTAATATAGTTTAGCATTTCTTATATTTCGTTTATGCTTAGTAAGCAAAGCTACTATAACTATATAATTAAAAGTCTTGTAGCTTGTTTAGTTTTTCTAAGTTGCTAACAAACCTAGTAAGTAAGTATTACAAAAATTAACTTATAATAGATTTTTATAATCTGTAATTAATGTAGTAACACTACTTATGCTTTTACTTTTTAGTTAATTGTTATAATTTTAAGTTACCTCTCTATGCTTATGCCTGCTGCCTAGCTTACACAGTAGAAGATAATAATTTATAAGTTAATTTAAGCTTTTGCTAGTAGTTTTGGCACTATATTAAGTAGGCAGAGGTTAAGCTTATAATTACTTACCTCATCTACTATTTAAGACCTAGGATGTTAAACTACAATATAATTTCTAGTCTACAACTTGCTTGCTCTAAGTAAAAGTCTTATTACAATAAGCTAGCGTGTTAGAGTCTTTGGGCTTAGACTGTTAGACTAGTAATAAGTTGTTAAGCTTATTAAAATTAAGAGGCCTTAAGCTTTTAGGTATTAACAAGTTAGCTTCTCTAAGTAAGCGCACTGCTATTTAACTATTAAATACTTTGCAATTACCTGCGTTGTTGCTCTTTAAAGTCTCTAGTTTAGGAGTAAGTTCTAGAGTAGCAAAACTAGTATTTTGCTACTAATTTAAGTTAATTCCTAATAGTATACTAGCCTTATACTCCGTTTGCTTAGCGTCTTCGAATTTACTTTTACTTTTAGTAAGTAGGCTTTTTTCTACTGCTTAAGGTAGTAGATAAATTACTTTTAGAGTTTTTAGTAGTTAGCTGCGTTTTCTAATTTACTTTTCATTAAAAGGCTAGAAGAACTTGCAAGTTGTTTCTTAGATTAACTAGCTTACTATTATAAAAAAAAATTTATAATTTTAATTACTTAATTTCTTAGTAGCTCTTTCTTGTAATTTTCTTTATAGAATAATTATGTATTCAAAGTTTTATTACAGGTAGTGATTACCTAATTAAGTGTTAGTACCTATATATAGTATATTTTAGAGGCTTTATAAATAACTAATGGCTTCGGCCTTTTAAGACAACCTTTTGATGTGACCACATATTTTGTAGACACCTTTTTAGTAAAAAAAGATTTATTGCTAACAACAGTCTTGTTTAGCATTGCTAGCACGCAATTAGTGTGTTGCATGTTTAGACAGAAATAAAGATGCGCAATATCCCTCTAACTAACCTACTTAACTAATAACTATTTACTACTAACTATTTACTGCTAACTGCAACTTTTGTTGTCCTGTTGCTATTCTAGCAGTGTTGCGGTTACGGCGTTTAGTGCCTATTCTTAGATGTAAATAAACGACAACAGCATTACTATCTATACACAGCTCTTTTATTTCTAGAGGCAACTTACAAAATTCTCCTGCTTGTTAGTTTATTCTAGCTACTTAATAGCTGTTTTAACACGCCTTTACTTCTTACAAAGCTACTTCTAAGTCTTTTTACTAAAGTTACATTTGCGCAGGAGGAGATTGCTAAAGTAATATACTTTTACTATACCTAAACTATTAACATGCGCAGTGTATATAGTGTACTAGCTAAACTAGCCTTTTACAGTCCTTGTTATAACCTTAACATTTATAACACTAAACGCATTAAAGATGTCTTAACTATAGTTACATTCTAACCTCTGCACTAACTTAACTACTTTAGGGACTATTGCTACTAGCTCCTTTTTAACTAACAAAAGTAGCTGCTTAACAACAGTAAACGCCAGCTTTGTAATCTACTACTATAGCTTCTAGTATAGTAACTTAGTAAGGTCTAACTTTACTTAATATAAGTGTTAAAGGGAGAGAAAAACAGTCTAAGCATTGTATTGTTTGTATATAAGCTGTTCATATGCAGTACTATATAGTGTAGGAAATTCTAAAGGTAAAAAGCAGCAGGCAGGGAGCTTTTATAAAGAAGTATTGCAGGCTCCTACTGCAGTAACGTATGTATCTTTACTTTCTTCTTTTATCTCTATTGCAATCTTGTTGCTAGCTATAAGCTAGCAATCGCCGTTAAATACGTTTTAATTAGTGTCGTTTTTTAGTACCTTTAGCAAATTTTTTTAACCCTAATTTTTACTTAGTAGTCTAAGCTTTTCTGCTCTAAGCGCTTAGCGTGTAGACCTTATCCACCTACTGTTTAAATCTTGTTAACTACACACAATCTTTTTTTTGGACTTTTGCGACTAATTAGTAGAGGGTAGCTGCTTTTCACTTTTTTTAGAAACCCCATTTTGACTACAACAACAACCACCACCTTTAATAAATAAATAACTAAATAACTAATATAGCTTTAAGAATTAACTTTGAATCCTTAATAATTACGTCTAGCTGCCTTTTTCTTATTTAATAGATAGGCTTAGCAGCTGTTCGCGTAAATTCTACTCTAATTTAGCCGTAGAGTAGCAGTCTAATGTCTAATCCTAGGTAGTTAATAGTATTAAAAATAACTCCTAAACTATTCTTTAAGCATTTAGTTAGGGGATTAGTAGCTATAAATTTTAAAAAAGCTTATTTTATGCAAATAAGCTGCTGCATTTATAATTACTAGCTAAAGCTTAGCTAGTAAATTTGCATTTATACGCATTTTAATAGCTTTTATAATTAGCTCTTAGCTAGCTCTTTTTACTAAGCTATTAGGCTTATAAGTGTATAGCAGTAGCGTCTTAATTACAATCTCTTTTTCTATTGCCTATTCTTTATATTTTCATTGCCTTCTTTAAGGCAGTGTAGCAGTATTATTATCTTAGTAGATCTTTATAATTTTTTACTAATACTTTCTCTTTATTCTTGTTGTAAAGCCTTTAATTATAGGCATAATATTACTTAGTGTTTTTAACTAAATATTATAGTTATACAGCCTGCCTAAGTAGTTTTTTTTATAATTAGTACTTCTTTATTAAGTAGTTAACTAGTCAAAAAATCAAACTAATTCTGTAAGATTTTAAAAAAAAGTTAAAGTAATTTTTCTATTAGTTGCTGTAAAATTACTTATAAAGTATAAGCTGTTACGCAGTAATTATATTCTAAAAGCTTTTTACTAGTAATTTTAATATTTTACGCTAAGTAGACTAAAGCTTTAATAGCTTGTTGTCCTAAGTATTCTAATTATTAATACTATAGATTCTTATTACTAGTGTGTACTTAAGGTTTCCATGATTGTGCTACAGCATTTATAAGCAGTAGTTAGGTAGTATAATAAGTCAATTACTTATATTTTATAAATAAGAGATTAAAATAATACTTTAAGTTAATTAAGACAACATTCTTCTTAATTATTTTAAAGCGTATAGTGTATCTATATTCTAAGTACTATATACTTAATTGCTTAAGCTGTGCTTTAGAGATAATATTAACATAAAAGCCGAGTACAAACTTAATGTTAGTAAGTAGAATATTAGCTATCTTAGAGCTAGCCTTGCTATATAGGACGTTCTTAAGCAGCCTGTTTTTTATTTAAGTAACTAGAATACATTAAGTGCCTGCTTTAATAGTCTTGTCATTGTTGCATTTGCAATAGGTTCCTAGTACTAAGTAATTTATGCTATTAACTAAGTGGACTACTACTCCTCTATTTATAAATGTACAAAGAGACAATGTATAAGAAGTAAAGGCTGCACTAAACACAATTAGACTAATTTCTTTAATCAAGTCTCTTCAGTTAATTAGTGCTAAAACTAATAAGCTAAAGTATGCTTTACTTAGTTTATTAGTAGCTAACTTGTTAGTGCTAGCCTTCTAACATTTTTTCTTAATCTAGGTGCGAAGAGTTGCCTATTTATTGCTATTCTATTACTTAAGAACTTTTTTTTAATTGTTGTCTTACAGTTTAATTAGTATCTTGCTTAGAGAGTATAATCTAGTAACTACTATTCAAAGTTAAAAACAGTTACGCATTGTCCAAAAGTGCTTGTTCTTTAATCTTCTACTTAGCTTATAAGAATAAGGATGTAATTGCTTACTACTTTTATTAAACTTTAAGTTATTAAATAATTATTAAGCTATCTCAAATCTAGGTCCTTTTTACAACACTGCGTGTTCTTTTTCTTTTCAAAAAGTTATTAACTAATCTTGTAATAAAACACTTAAAATCTTTTTTGATTTATTAAAACTTAATTAAGCTCTACTAAGCGCTATTACTTATCATAGCTTATTACGCTTCTTGCGCAACTAGTCTAGTGCAATTTTAGTACTTAAAGTATCTAAAAGTTCAGTATCTGCTAATAGTCCAACAACTTTAGGTAGTAAGTAGATTATTACTTATTAATATAAAAGCTGCTTCTTTATAAACTAACACTTAGAGCTTATTTATTTTTAGTAAGCTTTGTCTAGGTAAGATCTGTATTACGCCCAATTTAATACTAAGTATTCTATTTTATAAAACTTAGATTTTTCTTTAAAATCTTTACTAAGGCTTAAAGTCTAGTAGATTTTGAGTATTTATGCGTATTAAGGCGTTTAATAGTAGGTCTAAATGTACAGTTTTACTAATTTAGTTCTTAATATTAGTAATATTAGTAAATTTTCTTATTTATTAAGTAGTATGTACTTTAAACTTATTAACTAGCTTATTGTAATTATTCTTTTTATACTTAGCGTTAATTATATAAGTTTTATATTTGTATTAAGTAATCTTATAATCCTCTTGTTCTTAGGCGCTTGCACTAAGTAGTAGAGCGACAGGCTCTTTAATATTTTTAGACAACTTAAGATACTAAGGCTTCTAATAATGTATTAAGCGCACGTCTAGAAGATTAGAGTTAACCTAATTCTAAATACCTTTCTCTAAGCAGTGCAGTCTTAATAAAGCAAACTAGGTTAGCTAGTCTAATTAAGCCTTAAGAATTACTCTTAGGGCAACAAGCAGTATATTAGAGAGGTCTATCTTAATTAGATGCTTTATAAGATTACAATATAGGTTGTTGTTAAAGTAAGTGTAGAATTAGTTAGTTAGTAGCTGCGTTAGCAATAATAGTAGCCTGTAAGTTGTAAAATAGATTAGTAGGAGGTTAATTGTATAATTAAGTAAGTAAAAGGTACAGTAGCCGCAGCAATCTACTAGCTGTGCTGTAGGAGAAAATAAAGGAGAGTAAAGTAATAATTAAACAGTTAACCTTTTAGCTTGCTAATTACGCAGTAGGAATTTAATTTATAATTAAGCAGCTAGGCTTATAACTGTTAGAGCTAAGAAGAGGCAACTAAGATTAATTAGGTGGGGTGAAATGAGTGTATTGATCACTAAGGCCACAACAAAGTGTCCAACCCCCCTTTTAAGAGACATAAGACGATCTAGCCTGTTTATATAAGCGCTAACGAAGCCGTCACGTGCAGCAGCTTACCAGGATCACCTGATTAACAGGGTGATCCGCGTGTTAACTAAGTGTCAATACTCCAACAAAAGTGTACACAATCTTGTAAAGAACACAGCTAAACAAAAGCTTACATAGTCACAGTTTAGTTAACTTTTACTACTTTCAAATCTCTTCTAGCGTAATAGCTATACGCTATTAGTAGTTAACTATAATAATCAACTATAATAACTTACTACCTAGCTTGAATTCATGTTTTCTTTCTAGAGATCTAGACTTTGTAAGTCTTGTAAGCGCCTTTTAACTAGCCTTTATAGATAAACTCTTTATAGGCGCCTTACTACTAGTTAAAGCTTACCCGGTTTGCTTAGTGCGCGCTATTATTATAGTTATAAAGTTATTAAAGTTTATAGTAAGCGTATAGAATTATTATTATTTTTGTTATAGCAATAGGGTGCGCAAGTAAATGTAATAAATAGCTATTATAATGCAACGTACTAAAGTATATTATTAAAAGGTAGTGAGTTAGTTACGTAAGTCTATGTATAGAAAAATTTTAATTCTTAGTTAGCTTTAGTAGGGGCGTACAGACTACACTAGCTATAATACAGTAATATTTCTAAATCTCTACCTACTATTTAACTACTGCAACTAAAATTAACTTATTACAGTTGATCATTATATTTATTACTATAACAATAATTAAAAAAGAGCCTAGTAATAGTCCTAAAGGTCTAGTTCTGCGCATTCTGATTTTAGTACTACTAGGTTTTCAACGCGATAAGTAGGAGAAGCTTATAGAAGTATTTAACACAGCTACTAATTCTAGTGTATACTAATTTGTAAACAGTTACAAATATAAAATAAATAAAAATTAATAATATACTTACGCAACGCGGCTAAGGTAATTTAAAGAATAGTTGCTTTATAAATTCAAAAGTTCTAATAAAAAAATCATTAAGCTTTAGTTCTTAAGCTATTACACAAAGAAGCTAGGTAGCTTGCCTTAATTTTCAAATAACGGCCTTACAAAACACACATATTGCTAATTACGCTACTACATACTAATTAAAATAAAAATAGAAAGTATAAAACAATAGAAGAATGCAAGTGTAGAAGAGCACAAAGAAATAATAAAAGTAGCGTAAGAAGTACCTAACTAAACGCAATACGACGCTTAAAAAAGTAGTAAGTTAATAAAGTTATTTATTAAAGAGTTGTGCTTATATAGATAAGTAAGTAGCTACAGACAACTCTGAATTAAATTTGTGAAAAATAAAACAACGTATACTACAAAGATAATATAAAGAAATACGCAAAAGTTCTAGATAAAGCGGCGCAGGCTATAAAGAGCTTATATAATAGCAGTTAGAGTTGCATATTGTGAGAGCTGAGAAGGAGCAATTGCTTAATCACCTAAGTGGAAAGTGAGTGTATTGATCAACTAAGTGCCACAACAAAGTGTCCAATAACTACTAAAGAGACATGAGACGATCTGGCCCGTTTGTAGCGGGGCCGTCACGTGTTCAGCTTACCAGGATCACCTGATCAACAGGGTAGGCTGGAAAATCAATTTTTTAGACTTTGCGATATCTCGGCCAATACTAGTCCAAATTCGAAAATTGCTACTTTAATCTTTAAATCCTGCGTAACTGACACTTTCTGTAGTATTAATTTCTTTAATAACTTGAATATTAAAAAAGTAATTTGACAACCCACGTTTTCGTGGGTTGTGGCGTGGGTTGCCCCAAGTTTGCACTGTTTTTTAGCTCTAGCTAGCTTGGTATAAGAGTAACAGATCAATTTTATATAGCAGTTGTCTAGAGCTAGATTATACCTTTCTAACGAACCAAAAATAACCTAATTTGGACCAGTATTCGCCAAGATATTTGATAACCCACACGAGCAACCCCGAGGCAACCCATTTACCAGCCTACAACAGGGTGATCCGTGTGTCAACTGAGTGTCAATACTCCAACACATATATACTTAAATTCATAGCCTCAGTAGTATTCTTGAAAAATCATACGTTGCACTTATAATAATAAATCAGCAAAGCTTTGCACTAATGCTTTAAAAAGTAAACAAGCTAAAAAGAAATAGCTAGATTTTATTAGATATATAAATCTAGAAGAGTTAGCTATTACCACTAACAAAGATTAGAAGTAAGTTTTAATACATTTTGTTATTATCTATACCTACTAACTAGTATGGACTATTTAAGCCTCCGCTAGTGTACAAGTCCTTAAGACTTAGCAACAATACTATTCTATGCAGCAATAAGCTATATATTAAAAGATACAATAGCAATAAAAGTAGGAAAGAAGTAAATATTAAGTTTATTAATGTATACTATAATTAATGTAAGAATAAGTATAAGACTAAAACGCAATAGCAAGAACTATAAGATAAAAATAAAGATATGAATTGAAATAAAAATATGAATTATAGTAATTTTACAGATTTCAAAGGCTTTTTAGATTAATTATAGTAGTATTTTGATACTAAGTTATTAGCATTAGTTAGCTCTTATTACCGTCTATTAATTTAACTTCTATAACATAAAACATATTACATAATCTAAAAACTATACTACTTTAATGATAACGTATATAAAATTAAGAAAGTTTATTTAAAAAGCACTTATTATAGTACATGTCGCATATATCAGCCACGCGCCTCAGCCACGAGGCTCTAGCCACGAGGCTCTAGGCACAAGCGTCAAGGCCTGCGCGGCGCACGCAGCGCTAAGCGCCAAGCCTCAGAGCTTTTACGCCGAGGCTTAGAGACTTTACGCTAAGTTTAGAAGAAAGCATTTAAACTTTATCGAGTACTTGCTAGGCTTAGAAAAATCCCTTTAAGCTCTACACTACTCTTTACAGACTATAATATTTCTTTTATATATAGAGAGCGTCTTAGACGCAGATAGAAAGACAGAATTAACTATCTAGTTCTTTTAAACTACTGTTACTAGCTCTCTTGTTCTCTGTAGTTATAAGTCTAGCACTTTAAATTGCAGTTTAGATTCTCCCTGCGCAACCTAAAGTACGCTAGCAGTAGTTTAGACCTTCTAATTTATTTAAATACACTCTTTAACTAACTAACTAATCGCACTAAACTAATAGTAAGCAACTTTCTTTAAATTACTTACTTAGCGCGTTTTTTAGGCTACGCAAGCTAGACTTACTAGTATACTTAGCTAAAGTTTAACGCTAAATTTAAAGAAGTCTAGAAATATGTAAATTTAAAGGCTATTGTAACTGTTAATATATTAATAGGGCTGCCTTTAAGGCTTTTACTACTTATAGAGGACTTTGCAAAAAAAATAGCTTAAAGCTTGTAATAAAAAGCTTGATGAATATTAAGTAAGGTATATGGACCAGGCAGTAAACGGGCGCGCTCTATAATATATATAGGACGAGGTCTATGTAATAGTTAATAAGTAGTTACTAGCTTTAATTATAATAAGACTTGCAGACAGACTAAGCTAAACTCTTAATAAGCTTGTTAAGTAATTAAAGCTTAAACTAGCGCTAATAGACGCTGTTAACTAAATAGTAACACGCTAGGAGTATTACGTAAGCCTTAAAAAAGCAAAGCTGAGTACTATAAAACTATAAGCTTAGTACAATAAGTAGCAGATAAGCTAACTAAAAGCTAAAGAGCTAAAGATCTTTAAATTAGATAGCGCGCTTGCTGCATTTAACTTTTAAGATACTGTAGGAGCTAAATACGCTCCTAGCTAGGCTAGCACTACAAAAACGCTTTACTAATAGAAATAAACGTTTAATAATTTTTTTCTAGTTTTAACTAAATAAGTTAAGTAATTTTAAAAATGCTTTACTAGCGCTAAGTTAGCTTACTAAGCTTAGCTAAATTTTTAGAAGCTTATACTATATTAAGAAGCTTAAAACTTTATACACCTAAATAAGGCGCTAAGGGCGCAGGCTAAAAGCGCGGCTATAAGTACTCTTGTAGAGATAGCACTAAAGAATCGTATCTCTAGAAGCTAGTAGAGTACTACGCACTTTTAGTAGTAATTAAAGCTTACTTAAAAGTTAACTTCAATATTAATAAAGAGAGGGCTAAGAAAATTTAAAATTACTTATACACTAACTATTATAAAGATCTTTGTAAAAAGCTTGTTAAAGCTAAATATCAGCTTCTTTAAAAAGAAAAAAGCAGATTAAAGCTCTTTTTAGGCAGTATAGTTATATCTTTAAATAATCTAGCGCTTTTTAGAAAGAATAATAGCCTAGGTATATACTAAACTAGCAATTTTATCGCTTATGTACTATTAAAGAGCACTATACTAGACAGTAAGGCTGCGTTGCACTTAGTAAACAACAGGGAACTGCTTGTACTAGGCTCTTTTGTACTTGATAAGCAAGAAGTTCTAAATAAAACATAAAGCAAGAAAACTAAAGACCTTACGCTTATAGAGGTAGCAGTGGCTTCGGCCTTTTGAGACAACCTTTTGATGTGACCACACATTTTGTAGACACCTTTTTAGTAAAAAAAGATTTATTGCTAACACATGCCCTCTTGTTCGGCATTGCCGGCACGCAATTGGTGTGTCGCATGTTCGGACAGAAACAAAGATACGCGATATCCCTCTAACTAACTCTCTTAACTAATAACTATTTACTGCTGACTATTTACTGCTAACTATTTACTGCTAACTATTTACTGCTAACTATTTACTGCTAACTATTTACTGCTAACTATTTACTGCTAACGACTGCAACTTCTGTTGTCCTATCGCTATCTTGGCAGTGTTGCGGTTGCGGCGTTTAGTGCCTATTCTTAGATGTAAATAAACAACAACAGCATTACTATCTATATATAGCTTTTCTATCTCTAGAGGCAACTTATAAAATTCTCCTACTTATTAGTTTATCTTAGCTACTTAATAGCTGTTTTAATACGCCTTTACTTCTTGCAAAGCTACTTTTAAGTCTCTTTACTAAAGTTACAATTGCGCAGAAGAAGATTGCTAAAGTAATATACTTTTACTATACTTAAACTATTAACATGCGCAGTATATATAGTGTACTAGCTAAACTAGCCTTTTACAGTCCTTGTTGTAACCTTAATATCTATAATACTAGACGCATTAAAGATGTCGAAAAAGAAAAGTCTAAGCATTGTATTATTTATATATAAGTTGTTTGTATGCAGTACTGTGTAGTGTAAAAAATTCTAGAAGTAAGAAGCAGCAGGTAGAAAGCTTTTATAAAGAAGTATTGCAGGCTCTTGCTGCAGTAACGTATATGTTCTTACCCTTCTCCTCTATCTCTATCGCAATTTTGTTGCTAGCTATAGGCTAGCAATTACTGTTAAACACGTTTTAATTAGTGTTGTTTTTTAGTACCTTTAGCAAATTTTTTTAACTCGAGGTAGCAGTTATTAAAGGTTTTTATTATAATATTGTTTTAAAAGCTCGCCTACACAGAAAAGGAGTCTAGTACTTAAGCTTAAATAATACTTTCTACTAAAGCACACAAAGTAGAAATGTTATACTAGCAAGGCTTAAACGCTGTAACAACCTTTCATTTCTTAAATATAAGCCTCTATCCTCTTATTTTAAGCTTATTATAAACGTAATGCCTGCAGTTAGAAGCTTATAAGTAAAATATTTAAAAAGTAACTTAAAAGACCTTTAGTTTGCCTAAGTAAGGCACTTAAGCTCTAAAGTATTTTAAGTGCTTATTAACGCAGCTTAAGGTGTAAGAATTAAAAAAATAGCACGTATTAAGTGTAAGCACTATGCTTTAACTTATATAAAATAGGTTATCTTAAGACAACTAAAGAAGCCCTCTCCTTAACTATATTAAAGGATTTTATAGAACCTGTTTAATATGCCTTAAGGCTGTTTAGGTGAACAATAGATATAAGTAATTAAAGACGCCTTTAGTAGCAAGCTCTATGTATACATCCTGCAGGTAAAATCTATTTTAGAGATTATAAAAGCCTTTTATAATCTTAAGGCTTTACTTAAAGCTTGTTATAAGCTCTAAATAGTTAAAACTACACAAAAGATCAACCTATTAACGCTTCCTTGAAGAAGAATGTTATAATACTAAACATAGTATAAAAAGCGCAGTATTACTATTAAGCTTTTTCCACTAAATATACATAAATTGAATAGAGCTGCTATACAAGTAGGCTAGGAGCTAATAACGAAGTTAATTAAAATAAGAGCAAGCGTAAACCTGCCTAAAAAACTTTGGCTAGAAATTGTTAGGGCTACAGCCTAGCTTTATAATATAATTTCTTCTTACGCGTATAGCTTATGCTTACTAAACAAGCTCTTTAAGCAATAGAGCAGAGAGTACTTTAAGTACTATAAGCCTAAGCCTTTTAAAAGCCTTACAGCTAACATAAAACTAACTTAAAGTAGTATATACGCCTATAGCTGCTGCGCCTATTTTTTAAATAAGAATAGAGCGGCTAGGCAATACAAGAAGAGCTTTAAGACTCTTCCTAGAGGCTATACTAATTACTTAGTAAGCTATAGAGCTTCTAACATATACTATATATAAGTTCTAGCGCTTAACTAAGTTATTATAACGCGTAAGATTATATTTAACAGATCGCTGTACTACTAAAGATAAGCTTATAAGCTGCCTAGGCAGAACGCAGTACTTATAGTAAACACTCTTGATAAGAACAAAATTAGTAAAGCTAGAAAAATACTTAAGCAGCTTACTCGTATTAGTTAATTAAAGGTAATAATACAGGAGGCCTTACAGCTAACAAGTAATTAGCTAGTAATAAAGACTATAAAAAGCCTATTATAGTTTTTAACAGGCAGTACGCTAAAGGCACGTAAAGAGCGTTAGGCTAACGCTTTTTAGAGAATTTGTGCAAAGTAAAAAGGTCTTTTAAAACAGCTACTAACGCCTAAGGCAACACTAGCGCCTCCTTTGCTAAGAGCGCAAATACTAAAGTAGAGCACTTTAGCTTAAAGAGCTGTAAGTAGTAGTAATAAGCTGCTTAGCTCCTAAAAATTACAAACTACTAGTAAATTAAGCTTAACAGACGCGTAGAGACTTTTACAGTCTTAAAAAAAAGCGGAGATTACTTCTAAAAACGTCTAGCATAGTACTAAGAAATTTACAACACTAACTAGAGCTCCTTAAAATCTTTTAGCAAAAAACCTTTTTAAAAAGAAAGTATAAGAGCTTTCTACAAGGAGTTCCTTAAGGCTAAAGAATAAAAACTAACGTAGTCCTAACGTAAAGGGTGAAAGCTTATACTACCTATTATATAACTTCTTAAAAGCTTCTAAGCTTAAAGCACTACTCTTTTAATTTTAAAACTATAATAAAGAGCTAACTATAGTTTACGCTGTAATAGTAGCAGCTCTTAAAAAGGTTCTTTAATCTTAAACACACTTTAACAATCTCCTAAAGCTTTTAAATAAATAAAAAGACTTCTACAACTACTAATATAGGACTCTATTTAGACAGGCTAGCTAAAAGAAGATCAATACTCTACTTTTTAAAAGCACCTAGATAGAAGAGGGGATCCTAGAGGACTCTAAGCCTCTCCCTCTTAAATAAATATCTATCTATAAGCTTAATAAGAATAGCTACTTTCTTAAATGTATAGCACGTCTTATAGTAAGATAAGACTGTTAAGTAAAAAACTTACCATACTTAATATACACAGTAACACTAACCTCGCAATTCTTTAAGCTTATAATTATAATTGCAGCTAAGTTTAATATAGACTGCGTGCTCCTCCTAATATTTTATGTAGACAATATACTTTTTATAAATTATTAAACTTACTAAACTAGAGCCCATAAGCTTCTTAAATCTATTAAAGACACCTACAAGGTTAAGAATAAAGAAGAAGTAAGCTTATTTTAAAAAATAAAAATTATAAAAGATTGTAAGAAGCGCACAATATTGCAACTATATAACACCTATATTAACAAAGTCACTAAAAGATTTAATATAAACGTTCTTAGCAGGTTCCCTTGAACTCCTTTGCTCTTAGAGGAGCTAGTTAAAAATCTAGAAAAAGCCCTAAAGCCTTGAATTAAGGCCTACTAAAAGCGCGTTAGCAGCATACTGTACACAGCTATTATGCTGCGTCTAAACACTACCTACGCAGTTTTTAAGCTCTCTTACTTTCTTACTAACCTTTTAGAAGCTTACATAAAGGCTATAAATTACTTTATACAATACCTCTTGGCTTCGGCCTTTTAAGACAACCTTTTAATGTGACCACACATTTTATAGACACCTTTTTAGTAAAAAAAGTTTTATTGCTAACAACAGGTATCCGGGCTTATACCTCCTTGTTTAGTATTGCTAGCACGCAATTGGTGTGTCGCATGTTTAGACAGAAACAAAGATGCGTAATATCTCTCTAACTAACCCTCTTAACTAATAACTATTTACTGCTAACTATTTACTGCTTGCAACTTCTATTGTCCTGTTACTATCTTAGTAGTGTTGCAGTTACAGCGTTTAGTGCCTATTCTTAGATGTAAATAAACAACAACAGTATTACTATCTATATACAGCTTTTCTATCTCTAGAGGCAACTTATAAAATTCTCCTACTTATTAGTTTATCTTAGCTACTTAATAGCTGTTTTAATACGCCTTTACTCCTTGCAAAGCTACTTCTAAGTCTCTTTACTAAGGTTATATCTGCGCAGGAGGAGATTGCTAAAGTAATATACTTTTACTACACCTAGACTATTAATATATGTAGTATATATAGTGTACTAGCTAAACTAGACTTTTACAGTCCTTGTTGTAACTTTAACATTTATAACACTAAACGCATTAAAGATGTCTTAACTATAGTTATATTCTAACTTCTGCACTAACTTAACTACCCTAGGGACTATTGCTACTAGCTCCTTTTTAACTAATAGAGGTGGCTGCTTAATAACAGTAAACGCTAGCTTTGTAATCTACTACTATAGCTTCTAGTATAGTAACTTAGTAGAAGAATAGTTTAAATATTCTATTATTTATATGCAAGTTGTTTATATGCGGTACTATATAGTATAGAAAATCCTAAAAGTAAGAAGTAGCAGGCAGAGAGCTTTTATAAAGAAGTATTGCAGGCTCTTGCTGTAGTAACGTATGTATTCTTACTCTCCTCCTTTATTTCTATTACAATCTTGTTGCTAGCTATAGGCTAGCAATTGCTGTTAAACACGTTTAAATTAGTGTTGTTTTTTAGTACCTTTAGCAAATTTTTTTAACTCTAATTTTTGCTTAGTAGTCTAAGCTTTTCTGCTTTAAGTGCTTAGCGCGTAGACCTTATTTACCTACTATTTAAATCTTGTTAACTACATACAATCTTTTTTTTTAACTTTCGCGACTGATTAGTAGAGGGTAGCTGCTTTTTACTTTTTTTAGAAACCCCATTTTAACTACAACAACAACCACCACCTTTGACACCTTAAAAAATAAATACAATACCTCTACTATACAAGGCAGAAAAAAATTATATATAGTAATACTAATACTAAGAAGCTTACTTTGTATAAGAGTACGTCTTTGCAGATAGTATAGAAACTTATTAATCTTCTTAAAGCTACATTATTATGCTCTTTAAAAGTCTAATTGTTTTAAAAGCAGCTTATTAAGCTATAGTAACAACTTTCACTACAAAAGCTAAGCTTCTTACAATAAAGCATATAGTAAAAGAAATTATAGCACTTAAAAGACTATTTAAAGAGCTTAGGCTTATAGTTCTAGAAGCCTAGAAGATCTTTTGCAACAACTAACAAACTATACGCCTAGTTATTAAAAAGCAAGAAAGAATAACTACTAAGCTCTATTATATTAATATATAGAATATATAGCTCTGCTAGGAGCATACTAAAAAGCTTGTTTTAGATTAAGTATTTACTGACAGCTAAAATGCTAGCTAACAAACTTACTAAATACTTAGTAAAGCAAAAGCTATAGTACTTTAAAAAGCTTATTAATATAAAACGCGTCTATTATAAAAGATTATTCAAAAAAAGCACAAAAAAAAAGATAGATATTGAATTATTAAAGTAAATTAGCTCTATATCCCTAGAAAACTTATAAGATTCTAAGAAAACAACCCTCTTCTAATAAGTTTTTAGGTAACTAGGAGGTTAACTAGCTTATCTAACAGCTCCTTAGCGTGTAAACAACGCGCAAGGAGACTATTAGAAGGGCTAGTAAGCTTCTTTTAGTTATTCTAACTCTCTTCCTCCTCTACTTTACCCTTAAGGCTCTCTCTAGACTTCTTCTCCTTAGCCGCTTCCTCTAGAAGAACACAGACGGCAGCTTATAAGCTTTTTAGCCTACTTACTCTACAATTTATAAGTATAAAAAACTAAAAAATAAATAAAAAAAAGCTTACAACAGCGCATCTTTCTAAAGCTTAGCAAAAAGCTTCTAAGCTAAAAAAAAACAGCAATTTAAAAACTTTAATTATTAGCAGAAGCTTGAAATTTAGAAAGAAAATGTATATAAAAGGTTATAAGTCTTTCTATTAAAGCACTGCTAGTAGCATGTCCTAAAGCCTAAGGCCCTATCCTAACAAGCTCTATTAAAGCTGCTAAACAAAGCGCTCTTAACGCACTTGAAATAAAACACATTATAATACGCACTAAGTTTGCCTTAGGGCTTAAGAGTACCTACTAAGGTCTTACTCTTATAAGTAGTCTTAACTAAAGTTTTAACTTTACCTACACGCTTTCTAGACGTAAAAGCTAGTGCTACACTTAAAGCAGCACTAGTCAACTGAGCGCAAAAAGCGCGTTTTAAGAGCAGCCACACTACTAGGAAGAGCAGCAATAGCAGCAAAAGCAAAAGCGCAGGCAAAGATAAAAGCAGCACAGCAGCAGCAGCACACGCAAAGGCGTAGGCAGTAGCGCAGATAAAAGCAGCTTTTTATAGTTTTAACTTTTATATAAAGTTAGTAACTAAATAAAAAAAGTACGAAAATAGAGCTAAAAGCTACGCAGAAGTATAAAGTAGCACACAGTAGCCTAAAAAGCTATACAAGAGCATAGTAGCACCTATAAAAGTAATTAATATTACTTTTTAAAAACTTAAATAAGTTACTATGTAATACTTACAGCAGCTATAGTAGTGTTAAACACTAAGCTTAGGAGGCTTAAAAATTCTTTTTATTATTGTTTTAGCGCCTTACGCCAAGCCGCGCGTACGCAGCACATCACAAGACGCGCTATAACTACATAGAGCTCTGTATAGCTAACTAAAGTCTTAGTTACATAGAGAGTATGTTGCATATATTAGCCACGTGCCTTAGCCACAAGGCTCTAGCCATAAGGCTCTAGGCACGAGTATTAAGGCCTACGCAGCGCACGTAGCACTAAGCGCTAAGGCTTAAAGACTTTACGCTAAGTTTAAAAGAAAGCATCTAAACTCTACAAAGTACTTGCTAGGCTTAGAAGAATCTGTCTAAGCTCTACACTGCTCTTTATAAACTACAATATTTCTTTTATATAAAGAGAGCGTCTTAGACGCAGATAGAAAGACAGAATTAACTATCCAGTTCTCCTAAACCACTATTACCAGCTGCCTTGCTCTCCACAGTACATATTCAAAGTAATAAGTTAATTTTTATTAAATTATATATGCGTTTGCTAAAAGTTTATAGCCTAAATAGTATTTAAGTTGTAAAGTAGACATTTATACGCTATACGTTAGCAAATACAAATAATTTATTTTAGCTTTTGATTATATTTTTAAACTTAACACTATTTATATACACTATACTAAAGCTAAAAAATGCTATAATCTTCTATAAACTATTTATAAATTTGAAATAAGTATATACTATATAGTTTAAAGAAAAGAATAGAAAGAAATATATCTATTTTTAAACTTATTTGAAGAAGTTATAAAAAAGAAAAAAGAAACTTATCTACTCAGTAAGAGTAGTAGAATACAACTAGCTAGGCTTAAAATTTCAATAGTAATTCTTTTTAGTAGAACTTTGCTACTTATATTAGTAAAGCTTAGCTAAATTTTAAAAAAGCTGCGCATATTATAATTAGCTTTTTTTATTTATATAATTGTAATTATAAAATAATCTTGCAACATATAAAGCTAACTAAAATAAAAACTAAGTACTTTCTTCACTATATTAATATTCTTATTTATAAGAAAATTTTAATTCTAGTTTATAATAGTTTACATACACTAAATTCTCTATATACTTAACTTTAATACAGTAGTATATATATAATAATACTATAATGTACTTTGAAAGCTTCTATTTAAAAGCTTTGAAAAATAGTAAATAATAGTAATTAGCTATTTTGAACTATTAAGTAAGTATTATTTACATACTTTTTCTTATTTTTAAGGCCTAATACTATAGTAATTACTTAATATAAACTTTAAATAATATTTTAGAACTACTTTAATAAAGTAAAAGCTGTTTTTTTAATAGTTTAAGCTTAATAACTAAGATTTTAATTCTAGTCAATACATAGTCTATTGTAAATTATTTTAGCTTTTATAGTAAAGAAGTACTATATTATTCAAAAAAAGCTTTCTTAAAAAAGACCTTTTATTTTGACACTAATATATAAATAATATACTAAAGTTTTTAAAGCTATAAAAGCACTACGTATACTTTAAAATACTAATACTAAGTTTTACTTTTTAGCTATTACTCTAAATAACACTAGCAATAATAAAGTACCTGGTTAAATAGTTTAATTAATACTAGTTTATTAAAATACTAGCTAAAGCGCATTAAAAAATACAATTTTATACTAAGCTTATATTGTTAACTTAGTAGTTTAAGATATAATCTAACATTTTTAGCTAGTTAATAATATGAAAGTTAAGTCTAAAAAATATTTCAAAAAAGTAATATATTAACAAAATAAAATAAAAGATATCTTTTTTAAACTTACTTTGTAAAGAAGTTATACTTTTTTTAATGGCTTCGGCCTTTTAAGACAACCTTTTGATGTAACCACACATTTTGTAGACAACTTTTTAGTAAAAAAAGATATATTGCTAACAACAAGTATCTAGGCTTATGCCCCCTTGTTTGGCATTGCCGGCACGCAATTAGTGTGTCGCTCTAGCATGTTTAGACGGAAACAAAGATGCGTAATATTCCTCTAACTAACTATCTTAACTAATAACTATTTACTGTTAACTGCAACTTCTGTTGTCTCTGTTGCTATCCTGCGGTATTTTAGTCGCAGCGTTTCTAGCATACGCCTATACTTAGATGTAAATATACAACAACAGCGTTACTATTTAAGTATAGCTTTTTTATTTTTAAAGGTAATTTATAAAATCCTCCTGCTTGTTAGTTTATTTTAGCTACTTAATAGCTGTTTTAACACGCTTTTGCTTTTTATAAAGCTACTATAAGGTTTTTCTACTAAGGTTGCATTTACGTAGGAAGAAATTAGTAAAATAATATACTATTCCTACACCTAGACACTTAACATGCGCAATGTATTTAATAAACTTGCTACTAAAAAAGCTTTTTACAACCTTTATTATAACCTTAAAATCTATAATACTAAACGCATTAATAAGGTGTTAATAAATAACAGAATTTAACCTTTGCGTTTACCTAATTACTATAGGAGCTACTGCTAATAGCTCCTCTTTAACTAACTAGGGAGGCTGCTTAACAAAGGTAAACGCAGGCTTTATAATCTACTACTATAGCTTTTAATATAGTAACTTAGTAAAGTCTAACTTTACTTAATATAAGCTATTAGTCTTAGTTTTAAACAGAGAGAAAAACAGTTTAAGTATTATATTATTTATATGCAAGTTGTTTGTATGTAGTACTATGTAGTATAGAAAATTTTAAAGGTAAGAAGTAGTAGGCAAAGGGCTTTTATAAAGTATTGTAGGCTCCTGCTGCGGTAACGTACGTGTCCTTACCCTCCTCTACCTCCTCTACCTCCTCTACCTCTATCGCAATCTTATTGCTAGCTATAGGCTAGCAATTGCTGTTCAACACGTTTTAATTAGTGTTATTTTGTAGTACTTACAGCAAATTTTTTAACTCTAATTTTTGCTTAGTAGTTTAAGCTTTTCTGCTCTAAGCGCCTAGCGCGTAGACTTTGTCTACTTACTGTTTAAATTTTGTTAACTACACATAATTTTTTTTTTACTTTTGCGACTAATTAGTAGAGGGCAGCTGCTTTTTACTTTTTTAGAAAACCCATTTTGACTACAACAACCACCACCACCTTTAATACCTTTAAAAAATAAATACTTTTATAAAATTAAGTTATTATGTTTTAACTACTTTTTAGATCTAAGCTATTTGTATTAATATTAACATATTACTATAGTAGTATAAATATTTTTCTACTATTAAATAATGCCACTATTAAAGTATAAGGACTAAGCTTATCTAGAACTAGGCTATTACTAGCTAGTACTTTGCTTTAAGCTAGAGGTTACAAAGATTTATACTAGTATATATATCATTTTAAACTAAGTATAACTATCTTAGTTATTAATTTTCTCTTAAGATGTAGTAGTATAGTAGTTTAGAGCTATACTTTTATTAAAAAAAAACATTCTATTATTATTTATAATATAATAACTTAGTAGAACTTATTATAATATATTTAAGCACGCTCTTAAGCTCTTCAATTATTTTTATAAGTAGCTAGTATAAGAAATTATGATAAAAAAAAGGACATATACAATTATTATTATCTTTTATAATAATACTAGCGAAATTAACTATTATAACTTTAAGCAATTTTCTTTCTTCTATTAAGTAGTGCTATTTAAAGTAATTATAAAAATTTCAAGTAGTTTAAGAATAATATAAGCTTTCTAAGTAAGAGCTGAAAGCTATAAGTTTAATATATTTAGCTTATACACAACTATCTTTTTAATTATATAAACTTAATATTTAATAATCTTAATATAAATATAAAAGGCTATACTATAAAGTAGCCTACAATAGTACAAGCTGCTGTAAATAAAAGTAAAGTAAAGCTAAGTAAGTACTACATAGAAATATTAGCTAAGTAAAAGTTCTTACTTAACTACGTAGCGATTTTCAATTTAATTTAAAAGCTTATAGTGTATAGAGTATAGTAATTATAGTTATTTACAATAGAAGATTACTAGATAGCTAATTAGAATTCTATATAAAATCTCTAAGACAAGCATATATATTACTAATAGTTTTTCAATTATCCTAATAAATATAACAGCGCTAAAGGCGTTTATTATTTACTAGCATTAACTTATTTCTTATAAAGAATAATGAGTTATAAATAGTTTTAAATGCTTACTCCTCTATTACCTTTTAGTAGCTTTTCAAGTCTAAGTTAAAGACTAAATATAGAGAAAAGAGAATAAGTACATAGCTTAACTTAATAATAAAAAGAATCTTACTTTAGTACTTTTTGTATTTAACTAGGAATATTATTCAACATCTTATTATAGTAGCAAGAGTATAAAACTACTTATTCTTAACTATCTTAAGTTGTAAAAAATATATTAGTAATTTTAGTTGCTAGTGTTAGTGTTAAGCGTGTTTTTAACACTGCGAGAGATGTTATTAGTGTTTATAGGCATTACTTTTTAGCTTTAACTATAAAGTAGATTATATATAAGATCTCTAATTGCTAGCTATAGGCTGGCAATCGCCGTTGAACACGTTTCAATCAGTGTCGTTTTTTAGCACCTTCAGCAAATTTTTTGACACTGATTTCGCTCGGTGGTCTGAGCTTTTCTGCTCCGAGCGCTTAGCGCGTGGACCTCATCCATTCACCGTTCGAATTTCGTTGACTACACACAATCTTTATTTGACTTTTGCGACTAATTAGTAGAGGGTAGCTGCTTCTCACTTTTTTAGAAAACTCATTTTGACTACAACAACAACCACCACCTTTGATACCTTAAAAAATAAAAACAGTAGAGGTACTATATAAGATAATTTACAGCCGTTATATAAGCTTTTAAAAGGTTAGTAAGAAAGTCAAAGAGCTTAGAAACTGCGTAGGCAGCGTTAGGATGCAGTATAACATCTATGTATAGCGTGCTGCTAACTCGCTTTTAGTAAGCCTTAGTTTAACGCTTTAAGGCCTCTTCTAGATTTTTAACTAGCTCCTTAACAGGTAAAAGAGTTTAAGGGAGCCTACTAAGGGCGTCTAATTTAAAGCGTTTGAGAACTTTGTTCATATATGTGTTGTGGAGTAGCGCTACTATACGCTTCTTATAGTCTTTTACAATCCTCATATCTAAAAACTAGCTTACTTCTCCTTTATTTTCAACCTTGTCGGTATCTTTAATAGATTTATGGAGCTTATAAGCTTTGATTTAGTAAGTTTACTAATAAATAAGGAGTGTGTTGTCTACAAAGAATAGTAGGAGTAGACAGCGCTCTTTAGTAAAGAATAAGTATAGCTTCTAAGCTAAGGCCTGCAAGCTAAGCTTTTTTAGTATACTTAAAAACTTGTTATACGATAATAACAGTAAGTCTTATAAGCTATATAAGGCTTTTCTAAGTTAGATATACTTGCTTATGCGCTTATGACTCTATAGTAGGTTTCTTAGAACTATTATTCTATTATTGATATAAGTATTAAGAAATGCGCTTACTATATTAAGCTGCTGTATTTTTATATTAAACTTAGCTGTAATTATAATTGCAAACCTAAAGGATTACGTAGCTAGTTTTGCCGCGTATGTTAAGTGTATTAAGTCTTTTACTGAAATGTCTTCTTTTACTACAAGACGTGCTTTGCACTTAAGAAAGTAGCTATTTTTATTAAGCTTATAGGTAAATACCTTAGCTTTGGACAGTTATGACAACCTCTTAATGTGACTACATATTTTGTAGACACCTTTTTAGTAGAAAAAGATTAATTGCTGATAATCAATATCTAGGCTTACGCCCCTTGTTTAGCATTGCTAGCACGCAATTATTGTATCGCATGTTTAGACAGAAACAAGGATCCGTATTATCCCTCCAACTAGCTCTCTTAACTAATAACTATTTACTGCTAACCGCAACTTGTATTGTCTCTGTTGCTATTCTAGCAGTGTTGCAGTTGCAGCGTTTCTAGTATACGCCTATACTTAGATATAAACATATAACAACAGCGTTACTATCTAAGCATAGCTCTCTTATCTCTAAAAGCAACTTACAAATTCCTCTTGCTTATTAGTTTATTCTAGCTACTTAATAGCTATTTTGATATGCTCCTGCTTTTTATAAAGCTACTACAGAGTCTCTTTACTAAAGTTATATTTACGCAAGAGGAGATAAGTGAAAAAGCACACTATTACTATACTTAAACTATGTATTAATATGCACACCATGTTAAATAGACTTGCTACTAAATAAGCTTTATACAACTTCCTTTATAACCTTAACATTCGTAATACTAAACGCATTAATAAGGTATTAATAAATAATAGATGTTAACCTCAGCGTTTATCTAATTACTATAAAAGCTACTGCTAATAGCTCCCCTTTAACTAACTAAGGAGGCTGTTTAATAAAAGTAAACGCAGGCTTAATAATCTACTACTATAGCTTCTTACATAGTAACTTAGTAAGGTTTAACTTTAATTAACATAAGCTACTAGTGTGCCGGTGCACAGGGTGATACCCTACTGCACACTGAGTCAGTGCTCAACCACGTGATTTCAAGGTATATAGCCTCTTCCGTGTATCACGCAAAGTGGACACCATTCATCATCTGTTCACTCCACAGCTGAGCTCCTGTACTGTACTATCGAATAGGCTTCTTCTTCTACCAATAGTCTTTATACTCCACCCACAATAAGATTATTATCTTACCAACCTCGTTCTCGCATGATCTAGTCTCTAGTGATCTCTTGCCCTCGTAGCAGTATGTCTTCATACACTCCAACACCCGTACACTAGTCTTTATGTCAAATAAGGGAAAAAGTAGTCTAAGTATTGTATTGTTTGTATATAAGTTGTGTGTATGTAGTACGATATGGTATAAGAAATTCTAAAAGTAAGAAATAGCAGGTAGAGAGCTTTTATAAAGTATTATAGGCTCCTGCTGCAGTAAAGTACGTGTCCTTACTTTTCTCTAATTCTTCTACTTTTATCGCAATCTTGTTGCTAGCTGTAGCTAGTAATTGCTATTAAACACGTTCTAATTAGTATTGTTTTTTAGCACTTTGAGCACTTTTTTAACCCTGATCTAGCTTAGTAATTCAGGCTTTTCTACTCTAAATGCTTAGCGCGTAGACATGATCTACTTTATATTTCAATTTATGTTAACTACATACAATCTTTTTTTGACTTTTGTGACTGAGTAATAGAGTGCAGCTGCTTTTTACTTTTTAAGAAAATCGATTTTGACTACAACAACAACTACTACCTTTAATACCTTAAAAGTTGTTGGAGCATTGACATGCGGATCACCCTAGTAATTAAGTGATCCTAGTAAGCCAAACACGTGACGACCACGCTAGCGCCTATATATACAGGCCAGATCGTTTTAAGCTTCTTAAGTAGTCATTAGACACTTTATTATAGCACTTTGTTAATTTATACACTTATTTTCTACTAAGGTAATTAATGATTACTTTTTCTCGGCTTCTACAGTTATAAGCCCGGCCAATTAATTATAGTACTAAATCCTACTGCGCAACTAGCAAGCTAGAAAGTCAACTATTGAATTATTATTTTACTCTCCTCTCTTACTTCTACAGCACGGCTTGCAGATCGCTGCAGGTACTTTACCTCTTACCCCCTTGATTAAACAATTAATCTCCTACTGATCTATCTTACAACCTATAGGCTACTGTTATTATTAACACAGCTATCTCCTAACTAACTAATTAACCTACGCTTACTTTAATAATAACCAATGTTGTGATCTTATAAAGCATCCTACTAAGATAGACCTTACTAATAAACTGCTTGTCGCCTTAGGGGTAATTCTAAAAGCTTAATTAGACTAGTTAACCTAGTTTACTTTATTAAGACTTTACTGCATAAAGAAAGGCATCTAGGATTAGGTTAATCCTAATCTTCTATACGTGCCCTTAATAGCTTACTAAGAGCCACAGAATCTAGAGCTACCTAAAAATATTTAGTAATCAATTACTTTATTACTTAGCGCTAGTATATAAATACAAGAGGATTAAAAAATTGCCTAACACGAATACAAGGCTTATATAAACAATCCTAAGTATAAAAATAAGAATTATAACAAGCTAGTCAATAGACATAAAGTATACACTACTTATTAAATAAAGAAGGTTGCTAAGATTACTAATATTAAAGACAAGATTAGCAAGACTGTACATCCAGATCTGCTATTAAACGCTTTACCAAGAATAATTACTTAAAACCTTACTAGCCTTTAAGCTTTAGTAAGAATTTTAAAAGAATCTATAGATTAGAATACTTAGTATTTAATTAGAGCGCAGTATAGATCCTACCTAGACAAAGCTTACTAGGGACAAATAAGCTCTAAACGTTAGTTTACTAAGTAGCAGTAGGCTGGCAAATGGGTTAGGGCAATCTATACTTAGGTTAGGGTTAGATTAGGGTCGCACGGACTAGTAGTTATAGTTATGTTAGAGTCGTATTAACTAGGTAGTAAGATTAAGTTGTAGTCGCATTAACAAGGTAGTAGGGTTAGGTTAGAGTCGCATAGACGTCTAGTTGTAGTTAAGTTAGAGTAATTACAGCTTATAGTATATTAGGTCATAGATTTAGTTGTAGTTAGATTAGAGTTAAGTTGTAGTAAGTATTACTAGTTGTCTATAAGTTATTAGAAAAAGACTTATAATAAAGAGAAATGTTATAAAAAAATTTTATTATTACTATGCTCAATTATAATAGCTTATTCTTATAGTCGCGCTTAATGCGCTACTACTTTTATAGCTAAGGCTTATTATAATAGTTACGCTTAATACGTTTCTACGTTTATAGCTAAGGTTAAGAGTCTTTATTTATAAGCTTTTTATTTTTATTATGCTTTTTAAACTAAGTACACTATCTTAAGGCGCTAGAAGCTTAAATAGATTATTATTTTTGCTACATAGTGCTGTAGCGCTGTTTATATCTTATATAATAACTTTCTACTTCTCTAGATCTAAACAAATCTTATTTATAAAAACTATAATTTGCAATATAATTAAAGCTAAAAATTAATATTTTTAATTACAAATCATATCTTTTGCAGTGTTAAAGAGGCGCTTAACACTATTACTAGTAATTAGAATTACTAATATATTTTTACAACTCAAGATAGTTAAGAATAAGTAGTTTTATCCTCTTGCTACCATAATAAGATATGAAATAATATTCTGTTGGAGTATTGACACGCGGATCACCCTTATGATCAGGTGATCCTGGTAAGCTGTTCACGTGACGGCCCCGCTAGCGTCTATATAAACGGGCTAGATTATCTTATGTCTTTTAAGTAGTTATTTAACACTTTGTTGTAGCACTTAGTTAATCAATACACTTACTTTCTACCTAGGTGATTAAACAGTTACTCCTTCTTAGCTTATATAGTTATAAGCCCGGCCGCTTAATTATAGTTTTAATTTCTACTGCGCAATTAGCAAGCTAGAAAGTAAACTGTTTAATTATTACTTTACTCTCCTTTATTTTCTCCTATAGCACAGCTAGCAGATTGCTGCGGCTGCTGTACCTCTTACCTACTTAATTATACAATTAACTTCCTACTAATCTATCCTACAACCTACTAGCTACTGTTATTATTAAAGCAGCTACTTACTAACTAATCCTACGCTTACCTTAACAACAACTTACGTTGTAATCTTACAAAGCATCTTACTAATATAGACTTCTCTAATACACTGCTTATTACCTTAGAGGTAATCCTTAAGGCCTAATTAGACTAGCTAACCTAGTTTACTCTATTAAGACTGCACTACTTAGAGAAAGGCATTTAGAATTAGGTTAATTCTAATTTCCCAGACGTGCGCTGAATAGATTACTAAAAGCTTTAGTATTTAGAGCTGCCTAAAAATATTAAAGAGCCTGTTGCTTTACTACCTAGCGCAAGCGCCTAAATACAGAAAGACTATAAAATTACTTAATATAAATATAAGGCTTATACAGTTAAAGCTAAGTATAAATTTTTTTTTAAAAAGCTAGTTAATAGGTATAAAGTACATATTGCTTAATAGATAAATAAAGTTGCTAGAATTTCTAATATTAAAGACTAGATTAGCAAGACTATACACTTAGACCTACTGTTAAACGCCTTAACAAGCATAATTACTTAAAACCTTACTAGTTTTTAAGCCTTAGTAAAAATTTCAAAAGAGGATCTTACTTCTATAGATTTGAATACTTAGTATTTAATAAGGGCGTGATATAGATCCTACCTAAACAAAGCTTACTAAGAATAAATACGCCTTAAGCGTTAGTTTACTAAGTAGCAGCTCCTATATTAACAAGCAATAATTTACTTACTTCTTAAAATTATTAGGCTGTTAGTAGTTACTAATTTTTTAAATGCTTTAGGCACTAAAATTACACTAGACTAGTTGCGCAAAAAGCGTAATAAGCTATAATAAGTAATAGTGCTTAGTAAAGCGAAATTAACTTTTAATAATTTAAAAAGGATTTTTAGTATTTTGTTGCAGGATTAACTAATAACTTTTTTAAAAAGAAAATAACACGCAGTTTTCTAAACTAAATTAGAATTTAAAACAGCTTAATAATTATTAAATGCTTTATAGCTAAGTTAAAGTAGTAAGTAATTACACTTTCACGTCTGTAAGCGAAATAAATACACTTAAATACTACATAACTACTTCTAACTTGTAACTATAATTATAGAATTAATACTTACTAATAGGATACTAATTAAACTATTAGACAACAATTAAAAGAAATTTATTAAGTAATAAAATAGTAATAGATAGGCAACACTGTAGACCTGGATTAAGAAAGAGGGCTAGAAGGCTAGCACTAGTAGAGCAGCTGCTAATAAACTAAGTAGAGCATACTTTAGCTTATTACTTTTAGCACTAATTAACCTAAAAGACTTAATTAAAGAAATTTGTTTAAATTTTTTTAGTATAGCTTTTACTTTCTATACGTTGTCTTTTTGTATAATTATAGATAGTAGAGCAGTAGTTTACTTAATTAATAGTATAAATTACCTAGTTTTAGGCACTTCTTATAAATACATTAAAGAAGACACTGTTAATGCAAGCACTTAACTAAATTGAGTTACTAGAATAAAAATTAAGCTGCTTCAAAAACGTTTTACATAGCAAGGCTAGCCCTAAGATAGCTAATCTTCTACTTACTAATGTTAAGCTTAAACTAGGCTTCTACGTTAATATTGTCTCTAAAGCACAGCTTAAGTAATTAGGCAGATAGTACTTAGGATATAATTACACTATACATTTTAGAACAATTAAGAATAACGTTGTCTTAATTGATTGAAAGTATTACTTTAATTTCTTATTTATTAAATATAAGGAACTTACTTGTTATATTACTTAACTACTACTAGTATACGCTATAGAATAATAAAGGAAACCTTAGTTGCGTACTAGTAATAAAGATTAATAACATTAATAATGAAGATACTTAAAATAAAAGGCCATTAAGGCTCTAGTCTACTTAGCGTAGAATAATAAGATTACTAGCAAAAAGCTATTAGAATATAATTATTACGCAACAGCTTTTGCCTTGTAAGTAATTTTATAGTAACTAAAGAAAAGATTACTTTAACCTTTTTAAAAGATTTTGTAAATTTTATTTAACTTTCTAACTAGTTAACTATTTAGGAAATAGGCTTTAATAATTAAAGAGAATCACTTAGGTAAGCTGTACAACTATAATATCTAGTTAAAGACACTAAGTAATATTATGCTTATAATTAAAGGCTTTACTGTAAGGATTAAAAAGAAATATTAGCAGAAGATTAGAGAAATTTACTAAGATAATGATACTACTACACTGCCTTAGAAAGGGCAATTGAGATATAAGAAATAGGCAATAGATAAAAATTTTTTAATTAAGACGCTACTGCTATATACTTATAAGCTTAACAGCTTAGTAGAGAGAGCTAGCTAAGAGCTGATTATAAAAGCTATTAAGATGCGCACGAGCGCTATTCTACTAGTTAACCTTTAGCTAGTAAATATAAATGCAGCAGCTTACCTGCATAAAATAAGCCCTACTAAAATTTTGTAACGGCGCAGGCAAGACTTACGGATCAGTATTGGCAGAAGGGATCATGGCAAGGCATATGGGAGTGCGTTGTGATCCACAAATAAGCCTTGATTCAAATAAGACACCTATAGGCCTTGTACGAAAGGATATCAAGGCTGTCTTTATACTTGCGATCTGGAATAGGACCGGTGTAGGTCTGATACAGATAAGATCCGGAGACAACAGTGAGGATAAGAGAGTTGTAACGTGTTTGTTATACTACCCCCCCTCCTAGTTGTTAGCTAGTTCTATAGCTGTGTATATTCTTTGACATGTTTGTTGTTTGTTAACCTTATAACGTCTTTTTGTTATTGTTGTGGACTTCCAATGTGCAGTCACCGCGACTACGACCTGGAGCAGCGTTGGACCAGCCTTAAGCGTTTGCTGTTTTGATATTATAACAACAAGTCGCGTCTGATTTTTCTGCCTTTCTAAAACACCTCACACACACACACACATACACACACACTATGCCGCTGCGCTACCCACTAGGGGCTTTACTAGAGGCGTATCGCCTTATTTGTCTGCGGTCGGTGCGCGCCTTCGCGCGGGGCGTTCTCGGAGTCAAACATTAGTTTAACTCTAAGACGTCTAAGAAATGCGCTTATTGCGCACAGCAGAAGGAAAAGTGCTCCCCTGTAAGTTTAATGTGTTTAACTCTTGAACTTAAGGCTAACTCAGTTAGGTGCTGGAGTACGTTAAGGAGAAGTTCCTTAAACTCCTCACTACTATGGACCTCCTTGCTGCTGCGGAGCACGGGGAGGATCTGGCAGAGGACCGCCTCCCTGCTGAAGAGCAGGTGCAGGCGGCGGCCCTTGTCCTAGCCCGAAAGGTCTAGGTAACAAGGAGCTAGGAGAAGGAGCTGTCTGTAGCTTTGATTCTAGTTTTGACTTACTAGGTCCTCCTGGAGATCCGGGACGCTGTCCGTTTACTGGACAGCCGGGTTGCCTCTTTAGAGGCCTTTGCTCGCCGGGGCGGAACCGGCGGTGGTGGTCCAGTTGCTTCGCCGGGGGAGGA
>WBOK01000580.1:0-29160 GCA_009289805.1 Alternaria gansuensis
GTATAGAGCGCCAAATTCAGAGTAACGCGTTGTGGTGGGGTGGCCGAGAAGTATATGTGGCCGAAAAGTATATGGCCGAGCTTACACCAGGCTATCATGAGATTACGGGCTTCATTGCAACTACAGAAAGTTGCCGCTCGAGAAGCGATGGCCAAAGCCCTTTGACTTGCTAAGCATTTCTCTCCTCTGCTTGTGGTTGACCGCCCCGCTCACAGCCATGTCCTTTTCATAATCGAATGCGCGCTTGCTCGGATCATCTTCCTTCTCCTTGCCCGTGCCCTTTTCTTGATGTTGCTCGACCAAAGTCTTGCCTCGTGTCGCCTCAATCTTCTCGCGCATCTTGCGTGCTCTTCTCTCCTCTTCTTTGCTGCGCTTGGATTCACATGTCGCAGGCGCAGAGTTTGTGGGCGCGGAAATCCCCAAGGCTTCATCTTGCAACCGCTTGAGCTTCTGCTCTGGTGTTTCAGTCCATGCGCTGCTCATGCCTCGTGCGCCTCCAGCGCATTTGCCAGTATTAAACTTGCGTGCGCGCATCTTGGTAGGATCCCTTCGCGCGGCAAGGTCGTCTTGTGTCGGCGGCAGCGTCATCCACTCGTCTCGCTGCGCCTTCTTCGGCGCTTCTGTGAACTGTGGTTCGGTATCAAATGCTGATTTCTCCATGTCGAAGCCTGAAGAGACTCCCCCAGCTGGTGGCGGCGCGGGGCCAAAATCATCATCGCCGCTGCCGTCCGAGTCGGAACCGCTGTTTGGTGGATGGGGTGGTCGCTCGTCAAGAGGCCCTGGTGGTGGAGCCGGCCCAACTACGCGCCATGGCTTCGAGGCGGGAAGAGGCGCAGGACCAACGTCGCTGTCTGCACTACTCGAAGGCCATGTTACGTCTGGTGGCCGTGAAGGACCAGACGTGCGCCGAGGTGAGGATGCGGAAGGCGGAGGTGCTGGGCCTATGACTCGTCTGCGCTTGTCCCCGGATGCCGGACTGGATGCGCCGTCGTCGTTGTCGTCGTCGTCGTCGTCGTCGCCGTCGTCGTCATGGTCGTCGCGACGGCGTTTTGGGAGATGCGGCGGCATGGCCGGTCCTATCGAAGGCATTGTGGGCTGTGGGCTGTGGGCGGTGGGCGGTGGGCGGTGGGCTTTGGGAATTAATCTAAGCAACTATACTCTAGACTACATAATAACTATACTATATTACATAATAGAAATTTAATAGTATATAATATATATATACTATTTCTACTATAGTTATATAAGATATATATTATGCCTATACTAGTAAACTAGGTAATTATTCTATTGCATATAGCTGTATAACAATCTTTTTGTTTTCTCTAGGTTCAATAGTAAAAATAGTAAAAGTAGTAAATTTACTATTTCCCCCATCACTGGTGTGGGTGCCGTTCTGCCGAGCTTGGACTTTCACTACATAGGTCATCGGCCATCTGCGAACGCCATAGACGCGCCATCCCTGCCAGACCTTGTAGCCGACCGTCACCACCTTTGTCGACGTGTATACCCGTCGCATACGATTACGCCCCCAGCGCTGACTGTGGTCAACATCCACGAGCAATAAAGCGACACGATACGCCTGAAAGAGCTCGGACACGCAGCATTGCGCAGCCTGCATTCATTACCAAATGTTCGCCTGAAGCAATGCTTTGCGCAAAACGAGCCCGATGAGCTCAGATTCGGAAGAGAGCCACTCGAGCGCCCACAGCGACCATGGAGACGGGATAGAGACTGGAGGCGGCGCTATGGGCGCTCTTGCTATGCAAGAAGATGGCCATGGGGGAAGCGCCATCGAGGAGCGTAGCCTTGCCATCGAGGACGACGAGGATGCCCAGTCGTTGGAGAATGGCACCGAGGACTTGACCTTTGCGAAGACGCGGAGCAGGAACCCACAGGACGAGGCACAAGATTCGGCGTCGGAACTGTCCATACGGCCCAAGAAAACACTGGCAGGGAGCCCTGCCTCGACGGATATACCCGATGATACGCCTTCGGTGCAGGTATGCTCTAGTTCGGGACGATAGGAATCTTCTGACCAAGATAGGGTTCCCGAATATTCTCACCTACCAGCAGTGTACCAGTGTCGCATAACTCACTCCGTGCTCACCGTCCGACCTCATTGCAGCCATTCGAGCGTCGCTTCTCGTCACGTCTATCTCCGTCCCCGTTATCATCTCCTCACCGCCAGTCACCCGCCTTCCTATCACCGCGCTCGAGACAATCTTCCGTATCGAGCAATCTGGTCTTCCAACAATTGTCAGATGACGGGTCAGACACACCTCAGCCGCCGTGGGAGGTCGTACGATGGACCAAGCTAAAGAACATCACAGCCCACGTCTTCTCGGAGCTTGGCAAGCGCAACTTTGGCAGGCCAACATGTCTAATTGTCACCGTATCGCTAGCAATAGGAACTTCAAAAGGCTTCGTCCTCATCTTCGACTACCAACAGCTTCTCAAATCCATCATTGGACCGGGCACCAAGGCTGTTGAATGCGGCGCCATCACGTCGTTAGCCATGACTGCTGATCACTCAACCATTGCAGCAGGGCATGCGACGGGTCACATCTTTACCTGGGAGTTGGCAAAACCCGCTAAGCCTTTTCTTCACATCCCGCCTCTCGAGAGGGCGGCCCTGGAACAACACAAGTCTGACGGTCATGTCTCCGGTGTCGCAATTCTTCATCTGGGTTTCCTCGGTACCCGACGTACAGCGCTCGTATCGGCAGATGATGCTGGCATGGCCTTTTCCCATCTTGCCACGCGCGGACTTGGGGCTATCGCGCGGACCGTCAAGACCACCCGCATCCTGGGAAGATATCCATTGTCTGCAAAATCACTAGAGAAGCCGCGTAAACCTAGTTCTGTGCTGGCCTTCGCACCTCTTCCACTGGGAAATGTGGAGCAGCCTACCGACGGTATGGGTTTGACCGCCCTCCTAACCCCGTACCTGCTAGTCATCGTATCGACTACCCCAGTTGCGCAGACACAGCACAAGGCGCCCCGGCCAAAGGACGTGGAAGCGCACAGCGCGTTGAGTGGGTGCTTAGCCTGGTTTCCAGCTGTTAAGCTAAAGAGCTCTCCCAACAGTCCAGAGAAGGCCGTCTCTAAAACCAAGCTCGTATACTGCTGGTCGAATCTTCTAACCATACTAGAGGTTGACTCAATTCTGCCACCTCCGTCAGAAAGAGAAAAGCCAGCAGAGCTCCGTTTTCGACCTCGTAGTCGTTGGAAGGCGGAAGAAGCTGTTGTTGCTGTTCAGTGGCTCAGCAGATCGGTCCTTAGTGTGCTTACCATCAGCCAGCGGCTTTTGATCTTGGAAGACAACACGCTACGTGTAACAGACTCGTTCGACTTGTTGCAGAAACATATCTATCATTCAGATCTCTTCTCGCGACAACTCAAGCCTGTCGTTGAGCAGCTCAATGAACAAGACGCCTCACTGCATGGCGTTGTCGCAGATGCATTCTACATGAGTTTCCGGGCGTACAAGGGTCGGCTCTTCCTGCTCGGTTTCAATGACTGCTCGATTGGTACCCTCTCAAACTGGGCCGATCGTCTACTGGCGTTGATGGAAGATGGCGACTACATCGCCGCTATCGGCCTCGCGACTTCATACTACGTCGGCGATGCGGACAAGCTTACAGTTGGACTGCCCGACGATGACAATTTACGACATGCGCTTGTACAGCCAAAGCTGCTCGAGATGATAACTGCGTCACTCAAGTACACGTTTTCACGCCAGGATGACGTCGATCGCGATACACAAGAGCGTCGATCGAAAGAACTTGCTGAAGTAGTCTTTACTGGTCTGCTCTGTATGCAGGAATACGAATTTCTCTTTGAAGACGTCTACGATGCGTACGAAGAAGCCTCAGCAGAACAGGCTTTCTTTGAGACCCTCGAGCCATACATACAAGATGATGAGATCACTGCCGTACCACCGAAAGTCTTGAAACATCTCATCACCTTTTACGCTTCGGCCAACCGGTCTACACAGCTTGAGGAGATGATATGTCGGCTCAGTACGGACACGATGGATCTTAATCAGGTCACGACACTTTGTCAACAATATGTCTTGTACGACGCGTTGATCTATGTTTGGACAAGAGCCATTGGCGATTACATCACGCCATTCATCAACATACTAGAACTCGTCAAGCTCGTAGATTTTGACGTAGACGAGACGGAGAACATATATCTTACCGCGGCGAAGAAGATCTTTCCTTATCTAGCGTACACATTAACGGGCCGAGTGTATCCAGGAGGCACGTTCATGGACGACGACCAAGCTTACAGTGCCAAGAAGGATATGTACCGATTCTTATTCTCTGGCAAGAACCTACAATGGCCACCTGACTCAGGCCATGTTATCCTGACACAGTCCCATGGCAACCCGGAGCCTCCGTTCCCATATCTGCAACTCGTCCTGGACTTTGACGCTTCGAGTTTCATGAGTATGCTGAACGAGGCTTTCGAGGACAGCTTTCTGAACGGCGAACAGGATGCACCCAACGGAATTCAGTCTGATAACACGCATCACGGCTCCGCTCTTACACCTACCCGCCAGTCCATCATCAACTACCTCTTCGGTGTCATGAACACAGAGAACTTTGACCCAGAGGACATCATTTACTTTTACATGTTCGTCGCGCGAAATCTACCCAAGTATCCGCAACATATTATGCTTCCAGGCACATCGCTACATCAGATTCTTATCGGCCTCTGTAACTACCCTACCGATGCCATCAAAGAGGACTGCCAGCTTTCGGTCGAGTACTTGCTTTCAATTTACCACCCACCCAATCCACAAAGCCTCGTACCATTGTTTGAAACCGCAGGTTTCCATCGTGTGCTAAAATCCATCTATCGAGGTACACATCAATACGCCAAACTGCTAGAAACACACCTTGTCGACGACGAAGACGAGGCAGTCTTTGGGTGTATCGCTGATATCCTACGGCCAAGCAAGGGTCTCACCAACAAGCAAGTCAAGGAGGTAAAGGCAGTCATTGTGGACCGCGCTGCCAATTTAGCTGCAGTAGACGCATCACAGTCTGCAATTACGCTCAAGCAATATGCGCCCGATCTGCTGAAGCCAGTTCTAGATGCTATCAAAGCCGAATCTGATGCTCAGTACCGCTATCTAAAGGCTTTGATCGAACCAGATCAAATTGAAGCAGGCGCGGCCATGGCCATTGATAAGAATCTCCCTTCTGGTTTCATTGAGAGCTATGTGCAACTTTTGTGCACCTACAACAGCGCGCATGTTGCAGATTTTGTCAGCTCGTTGAAGTCTAGTGATCTTAAACTGGATCCTGTGCTGCCAGCGCTAGAGAAGAGCGGTGTCATCGATGGCGCTGTAATGTTAATGGCACGGGACGGTCTTGTTCAAGCAGCCATGGATCGATTGGTAAAGCATCTCGGCACGCTCGAAACTGCCTTGAAAGGTCTTATCGGAGCCGCAGCAGAGACACCGGATGTGGCAAACACTCAAGAAGCAGTTCACGGTCTGCTGGAAGACATTCAAAAGTACATCAAGGTTGGGATATGGTTATGTCAAGGACAAACTAGGTCATCCGAGCGAAAACTGGAGTCAACCATCGACAGGCGAAAGTCCGCATACGGAGAAATTCGAGAAGTTGATCTCGCATTAGACGAACTGCTATGGCTCGAGCTCGTGGACACGTCAGTTCGACTTATCAGAGAAACCTCACGCGCCGTCGCAGACCACGACGCCTTAATCGCATCAACAAACGTCGGCCAAACCGACACTGTGGACACCGCCCGCATTGTATCCACCCTTCGCTCATCGATCCAATTGACATTCTCCGCCCTACTCACATCTACCACCATTCCGCCCACAAGAAAGGCCGCCGAACTCCATTCAACCTCAGACTCGACAACTATCCGACCACTACTACGCCACAACCAATCCCAAGCTCAGTCAAACCCCTCCTTCCTACGCATCCTCCGCTGCTTCCTCACCCGCGCATCACACACTTACTCCCCCTCTTTATCAGACGTCCGCTCCGTCCTCGCCGAAATCTTTGCAGCCTACACCTTCGAAGAAATAATCCTAAGCCTCGCGAACCGCTTCCTCGACAAAGAAAGCTTCGAACACGTCCACGAGATCACCGAGCTGCGGAAGCGCGGTTGGAGACCCAGAGGCCAGGTATGCGAGGGCTGTAAGAGAAGAGCCTGGGGTCCTGGTGCGGGATCCAGTGTATGGGAAGCTTGGGAAAAGAGGGAAGAAAGGAGAGCGAAGATGAGAGCCGAAGCTGGTGCTGGTACTGATGATGGAGAGTGGAGTGGGAAGAGGAAGGGCAAGAGACCCAGTCAGGCCAATGTGTTGGATGATGGGGAGGAGTCTCAGAAGGGGGAGGGTCTTGTGCTTTTTGCTTGTAGACATTTGTGGCATCGGAGTTGTTTGGAGAAGGAGGGTGGAGGGCAGGCAGGCAGTGGTGAGGTGGGTAGGTTGCAGGGTAGGATAGGATTGAAGTGTCCGCTTTGTTGAAACGTCTGATTAGGTGGGGCTTGTATGCATGGTGATATATGGATCTTTTTAACTCGCTTTGTGCGATAAACTGGTTTATATCGTTGCGTGGTCGCTTATTCTTGACGTCATTGGTTGACAACAGGATAGTGCAACTTTCGACGCCTGAGTCGCGAAGGAGTTGGGACAAAGAAGCTAGTGGCAGACTACGTGGTAGATTGGGACATGGGCGGATAATATGGTAGCATAACTATTTAAATACAGAGAGGGTAGCAGTACGTGAATGTTAAATTTTAGTGTCCCATTTTGTAGTTGTTTAGCTCACTTGAGAATGTAGCCTTTAAGTTTTTGTAATGCTATTGACTTGCTGCTTCGCATACAGTGTCGTCAGACATGCGCATAGGACGCACGCAGCTGATGGAGGATATCAAGGCTGGCCGGGTGATGTAGAGATGTTTCATTTGTGTAGGCGTGTGCTGACGCGGAGTTGCAGCAGTGCTAATCTTATGCCACCATTGTTGGGACCAGTCGGATGATGAGCTGAGATGTCCACATCAGAGGTTCTTTATAACACTACACGACTTGGAAAGACTCATTGCTCCGCGCTCTATCGCGGTCCTCGGTTGTAATGCTGACCTGGTTCGAGACGACAATCACTTCTTTCCCTTGTTCTTGACCAGCAGTACCCTGCATGCGACGCAGACTCACGTCCTCCCCTCTTATAATGGTTTCTTCGCTCTCGTTGCCGAACGACAAGTTCCCAAAAATGTGACGCGCCCTGTGTGGCGCTTTTCGGCTGACCTCAACCCCGCCACGACCGTTGCCACCTCCAATAGTCAGAAAGCCCGTGTCTGAGGGCTGGTATGGTTTGGCGTTGCTCGAGCCAACCGTACTAGCTAGGAAGGGTGCGAACCATTTCTTGAGCAGTGGAGAGATCATGGGTAGGTTGGTGGTAAAGATAGCGATAAATGTTTCGCGAGTACCCCAGGAGGCTGTGAGCTCAGCGCTGTGTAAGGGATCCTGGAGATTTATCAGTCTTCGATTCCGAGATCTGACTGTAAAAAGATAATATCTTACCACAATGAGATAGATACTCTTGAGCGTCGCACACATTATAACAAGCATGCCAGCACCAAGAACCAACATGGCGGTAATCTTTTTGTACTTCTTCAAGCTCGACTTCCATAACATAGAAATTGGTATTAAGAGCAGAGAAATGTCGGTTGATACGTTGAAAATGAATGACACTCATATAAGAGGCTTCGATACCGCTGCTTGACATACGTTCTCAGGATCAGGGCTGATCTGCCAGTAGTGATAAAATGGTCGACAGGAGAGGTATATCGTCAAGATAACAATGATGAAGGTAACGACAATAAAACCAAAAGCGATATAAATACGGGTTGTGAGTTTCTGGAGGCCGCTCTTTGCAGGCGTTGTCAGTCAAAGCTCGCAGAAATGGTGCAGTAGGTTCACACACGGTAAGACGAATGTAGAAAAATGCTACACATAGCTTAAGCGACCAAAGTAGACGTGTAGCTGTCGTCTATCCCGCTACTTGAATCTTAGATCCGGTAACCCTGGAGTTATGTTAGCTCTATAAGCAGTATCGCTTGGTCGAAGGACGAGTTTTGTATGTACCTCATGACGTATTCGGGATCATCTTGCGCAAGCGCACTACGCTCATCCGGCGTCATGCCATCGTTCGCAAGACCGTGGAAAAATACCCCTGGACTGTAACCGAGGCTGCGTTGGGCGGTGTAGATGAGCTAGTACCGAGGTGGACGGCGTAACGCGCACCTTTTGCTACAGTAATCTCTAATAATTTGTACCATGTCTGTGCGCCCAATGACCCAGTTCGGTCAATGACCCACTTAGCAACATGATAACTATATGAAAAATAAGGCTGTAGAACCACCACAAATCGTAATAATATTGCAATAACTTAGTGTAGTACTAAATACAAGCATACGAACAATTTGTACTACTTAGAATATTTTTTAGGGGTCCGTATCAACCGTGTTCGGGTGGTACGCGCTAGGGCAGCTAGTGCAGCCTCCTTAACTTGTACATAAGATAGAACTACACCACTACGTTTCTAACGCTTCTACTTTTAAGTAAAAGCTTGTAAAGCCTTGCGCTTACTATTTTAAAACAATTATATAGCTTTTTTAGCGTTACAGGCTGCTTTTTAAGCTGCCTTTTTAGTTATCTTAGTAGCTTTCTCTTTCTCCCGCACTTTCTTAAGTCTTTTTCTTTTAACTTATTTTTTTTAGCTTATTAAAGCTTATATAATTAAGCTTACTTTTTTAGGTAAGCCTTTTTAATTTTTTGTAGTTATAGTTCTTATTTTTCTTATTATTATACTATTTTATCTTCCTAAGCCTAACAAACCTTATAAGGGGACTAAATTACTACACTACTATAGTACTCCTCCTAGCTACTAAGTTATAAAGTATTACTCTTCTTTTTATGCTTTTTTTTTGCTAAAAGAGCCTCTCTTAGGCCCTAAATTTTATAGTAAAGTTGCTTATTTTAAACTAAGATATAGTAAAAAGAACAGCAAAGCTTTTTAAACTTTTTTAAGCTTTTATTTTATGTTAATTTACGTATAAAAGACTTTATTTTAAGCTAATTTTTACTACTAAGTACTAAGGCTAACCTTTTATCTAAACTAGAAGCTTTTTAATAAATTTTTTTAAGTATAATATTTAGATTTAGTAGTATAATACTAGTAACTTTAAAGAACTTTTTAATAGTATTCTTAGTAAAAGCCTTACGCTAGGCAGCCTAAAATAGTAAGAATAAGTTTCTTTTTTATATTAAAATAAGCCCTTAGCTTATTTAAAGATAAAATAAAAGCTAGTTTAAGCGTCTAATAGAGGCTTAAATAACGCTATATCTAGTAGCTAAAGCGTATAAGTTAAATAAAGTAGTAATATAGCTAATAAGATCTTATTAGCGTTATAGTATTTAATGAAATCTATAGTTATATAAGACTTATAGCTATTAAAAATAAGTAATTTGTAGTTAAAGCAGGCTTTCTGTTTAGTCTTGCAATTAAACACCTCCTTAAGCTAAGCTAGCCTAATATTATTGTTTAACTAGCCTAAAAAAGATAAGCTAACAAAGACTAAGTGCTTTTTTTATCTAATAAACGCTACTTAGCTTAATTAAATAGTGTTATTAGCTAATTTAAATATAAGACTTAGTAACAAAGCTCTACTATCTAAATATATAGAAGCTATAACTAATATTTACTCTTTATTACTATCTTAAAGAGCTGTAGTTACTCTTTTTTAGTAGTATGCCTGCCTATTAGATTTTTTTTTAAGCGTCTAGTTATACTAATTATAAAGCCCTTTTTATTTATATTGTATATATTTTTAGCTTTTAGTTAATACTTAGCTATTTTATTCTATAAAAAATTAAAATATAGCTTGTATTTAGTCTTTAAATTAGCTTTATAGTAACTATAGTCTATCTCTCTTTGCTAGCGTAAGATAAGATAATATAAGTTTCTATTTATAAAACGCATAACCTAGCTTTTTAAGACATCTTTTTTTACTAATTTAGTAGCATAACTGCGTATTATTAATTAAGTAGATAGTATACGTTAATTAGTAAGTAATTTTATATACTGTACAAGCTCTGTCTTATATTCTAGGTTAAGAAATTAATAGGTAAGCCCGCGCAGTTAAGTTAAGCTTTAGTATTTTTAAGCAAGCGTATAATAACTAATTTTATACTTTTTTGCAACTTTGTAATAGCTAAAGGATGCGCCTTTATTGCGCGATTTAATATCTTTAACCGCTTCTAAGATTAGGTCTATATTAGTGGAGTTATTGACGCGTTTTGTGGTGGTGGTGGTTTTGGTGGGGTGGGTCATTAACCGAACTGGGTCATTGGGCGCACAGACATGGTAATAACGTACCTCACGGGTTCGTGCACCACACAGGTTCGTGCACCACTTTTGCCAAGCCCCCACCAACTCTACCTCTATACGTGATGCAATAGAGCCTTTTAATAAGCATTAAATATAAACTACCTTTTAAGCTTTTAAACAAGACGCAATACTTTTTTTATAATATAGTATAGCTATTTATAAAGTTACTTATACAATACTAAGCTACTAATGCATGAAATAAACTTTATAAGTAATTTACTAGCCTCAATTAAGAAATTTAATAAAAACTAAAAAGAGCGTAGTTATTAAGTATATACTTAACTTTATTTTATATAAATTTTTTTTAAGCTTGCAGCTATAGCTAATATAGCTAGTTTTTTATGCGTAAAGCGTAATCTAAGCTAAGTTAACTTAAACTAGCCTAGTATATAAGTTATATACTACTTTAAGTTTATAGTAAAGTTTAATTATAAGTATAATTATAAAAAAACACTTTGTAAGAATTTTAAAGTTATTTAAAGCCAGTTTTACTTAGTAGCTAATATAAAAGCTAAGTATAGTATTGAAAATAAAAATATGTATAACTTTAACAAGTTAAGCTTTATAATAAGCTTAATGTTAACTAGAGTAGTTATTATAGCTTTAAAAAAATAAAAAAGGCTAAAAGTAATATAGCAAAGTAATAAAGAGTAAATAATAGTTATTTAAAGTATTAACGCAATAAAGTAAGCTATTTTACTTTTAATTATTTTTAAAAGCTACTATTACTTTTCTACTTAGTATAAAAAGAAGAATTTGCCTTAAAACTAGGTTATTATAGTCTCTAAAAATAGCTAAATAATAAATAAGCTTAAGCTGCAGTAGTTAAAATACTTTAATAAGTATATAAAAAAAAGGTTATAGGCGCTTATTAGCTCCTTATTAATAATAGCTATAAAAGCTATAACTTGCTTAATTCTTAGTAGTACTATAAAGAAAATAAAATTATTACTATTTATATACTTTTATACTTATTACACTTTTTATAGCTTTTTAATATAAAATATTTTGTTTTTTTAAAAAAGGCGTATAAGCGCTAAGCTAAAAATCTTATATACAACTAAATTATTTATATTATAAAACTTAAGTTTTTACTATACTTTATACGCGCTTATAATATAGTAATAACTTTTAGTAATATTTAAAGAAAGTTTTAAAGCGCTAAATTAGTTTTATTTAACTTAAAATAATTAATAATAGCCTTTAACATCTAGTTGCGTACTTTATTACTACTACTACTTATTAATACTAAGCTTTAGTAGTTATAAACTCTAAGTAATACTTTTAAACCAGAGTTGTAATTAATACTTATTAAAAAAAATTTAGAAGTATATAAATAGCTTACTAATATTTATAGTAAAGGCCTTTAAAAAAGCTTTTAAAGAAGCAGTAATTATTGCGTATAAGCTAGTATTAGCGCAAAAGGAGATTATAGAGCTTTAAGTAGCTAATAAAGCTACTATATAATAAAAAAAAAAAAAAAAAAAAAGAAGGAGTTTAGGGCGCGTAGTAATAGGAAGAAGGCAAAGAAGCAGGTACGCGCTAAAAGAAGTAAGCTAACTTAAAGGCGCTATAAATAGTGTAATTAGACTAGGCATAACGCGCGTACGTATAAGTAAGCAGTAGAAGTAGACTCTAAATAATATCTTGTGTTATATTGCTCTATACAGGGCCAAAGTGGGCTGTTTTGCGCTAGAATAGGGTGGTTTTAGTAGAGGCTTAGCAAAAGTGGTGCACGAACCCGTGAGGTACGTTATTAAAATAGCAACAAGTTTTTTTGATATTAGTTATTTTTTTAATATTTTTAACGATTTAGAATCTAGAAACTAAAATTTATAAATCTAGAATCTAACTTTAGTTTAACATAGCTTAGTATGCCTTAGTTGTAGAAATGCTTACCTCCTATACAAATAAAAACTTTTTGATTATCAAGAGTTAAAAAATTCTAAATAGACGAAAAGTTTCCATTTCTTAATTATAGTTTAATATATAAGTAATCACAATAAAAGTATTATACTTAAGAAGATAAAATATGAAATAAAACACAAATAGAGAGTTTAGTTGTGATAGGCTAGAGTCTAGTGACGAATCCTCGATAGTATATCGGTCACGCGTGCAAGTACACGGCTTATAGTAAAGCCTACCTAAACGACAATTAGACTAAAACCTCTCTTAAACAAACCTTAAAGGAAAATCTGCCTAAGGCTTCTAGAAAATACTTAAAATCTTTATAGACTATAGTTTTCTTCTCTTCTTATTGAATACAACTCTAGTATACCTGTAAAACAGTTTTTTAAGTGTAGCCTCTTATATTTTGTATTTCATCTTAAAGGTAAAACCTTCTTTAAAGACTCTATTAATAAGAGCGCGCGAAGCTTCTTAACTACTACTTCTATTACGTGTGCGTAAGTTAACCTGCTATGCAAAACTTGTGTTGCAAAAAGCATAAAAAACTTGTAAGTATTGACTAGGCGTAAGCTATTATAGAATTACTAGCCTAGGACTATAGCCTTAACGAATGCTGAGTTAGTAAGTAACTAGCCTTACGTAACGTATAGTAGTATTCATGTATTAGTGTAAATAAGGTGCACGCAGAATACTATTAAGAAAAGCTTCATATTTACCTTTAGTAAAACTAAAAAGTAGGTCCTACAGTTTGTAAAAGTCTATTATAAGATAGGAAGCAACTATAGTTAAAGTCTTATTATATTCTCTAAAAGTTGAAAGATAAGTAGTAACTTCTCGCTACTACTAATTAGCAATAAATCAAGCGCTGTTGCTAAAGTCCTACTAGTTCTCTAATAAATAAAGCATATGCTACAATAGCTAAAGTAGAGTGACGAAAAGGAAGAGTAGTTTTGGAAGTTACCTTTTTTAAAGATATATAACTAGATAGCGAGATAAGCTAGGGCTATGATTTTTTGAAATTTAAAAAGCGCGAAATTTCTAGTTTAAAAGAGGCTACTAGTACACTAGCTTGGTAAGCATAAAAAAGAGCAAAAAGGCAGTAAAAAAAGGTAAAAATAAAAGCCATATTAAACCTAGCTACAGGTTTTTATTTACAATACTCTTCTCGCTAAACGTAATAAATGTTTTATGTCAACATGTTGTCTAAAATATATCTTAGTGCGGGGTTATTTTACCTATTATTGCAATAGTTAGATTACAAAGTATATTTTAAAGAATTTTCTATATTAAAGAAGCTAAAGCTAGTAACTAGTACTGAAAATACCAGCCTTTAGCTGCTCGAACAGCTAAATAACCCCTAAGTAAAGAATTAATATAATTATTAATCGCCTGTCGCGGTATAAGGTCTTACTCTTCTACAATTGTCTTTTTAAACAATTCTACAGCTTTAACGCTTTTACCTATGCCTAAAGAGACAATAAGCCTGTTTTCTAGCGCGCTTTTAAGTAGAATCTATACGTTTTTTCAAGGATTTAAATCTAGGCTATAAGCAGAATGCTTAAATAAGAAAATATTATTTCTAGAAAACTAGGCGATAACTTGTGGCGTTTTATGGATCTTAGCTTTATCATGCTAAAATCTCTAGCCTAAATACAATCAGCTATTAGCGTTTTGTATATGAAAAAATGTTTAATAATTGTTAAGTAAGAACAGAGTTATAGGCTTTCTAAATAAAAAATTGGAGAGGTTTTACTTACCTGTTTTAAAAAGAGTTTTAACAATAGGATCTGAAATTTCTTTTAAATATCAAGTCTTTAAAAAGGCTCTAATATCTTTAAGTGATCTATCTATATGTAACTTAGATATATTACCTAGCCAAATAGCTCTCCATACAGAGATGGATATATCGCGAGCTATATCTTAGTCAGCAGGCTAGCAATAAATAAGCCAAAATACTAGAGAAATATTAGATTCTCTAGAGAAACTTCTAGATCAATTAGAATATTTTTAAACTTACTTGTATTTGTAGTAGGCATCTATTTCTTGATAACTTGCTTATTTCTCCTTTTTTAGACGTATTCTTGCCTAGCGCCGTGTCCACGCTAAATAGAAAACTTATTAGAGAATATTATATTCCCAAAGTTTATACATTTTAATATTATAATAGTCTTCCTGGCGTATTTCTTGTGATTCAAAGCTTTTTTCTCGTTTAAAAGCGGTTTTTTTAGCAGTAAAAATAGGATATTCTGTGAAGATGGTCCTAAGAGGATCTAAGAGTAGGTTCGTAGGAAATGAGTGAGTACAATAGACTAGGGTGGTGTAATAGCACAATTAGTAGATTAATGAAATATTACGAGGGGTTAAGAATCAAGTATAATCCTTAAATTAAATACTAGAGTCTTGTATAAAGTTGAAAACAATAAGCTATAAAGGCATATTGCCTATTACTATATACTAGGCGATAGTCGCGGTAGTTATAAACGCTCCTAGCAATAGTATACGTAACCTTCTAGCAATAGTCCTTAGTGTAGTAATTAGTTACGTAACTTCCTACTGCAGTAGCTCTGCAGGTTAGCTATCTAGTTCCTTATAGAATAGGCGTAGTAGTTCCTTATAAGACTTAGGTTCGTAACTAGGTTATAACACTATCCTCTCTCTCCTAAAATCTATCCTTAGATTACCTAATTTTATAAGTTGCTTAGCTTATAAGCAGAATTACCCTGCGCGTTATTATAAGCTTTAGGATTTGCTATATTATTTAATTTTTATAAACGCTAAATCTATCTTGCCTAAGAAATTCTTTATACTAATTTTATTTCTAACTCTACTAACAATAAGTGTTTTAATAATAACTAGCCTTTTTATATTATGCTAAATTCTTCTCTTGATTGTGTAGAGTGTACGCGTCTAGGTTAGATGTATATAAACATGTCCTAGGTCTCTCTAAATAAAATCTATAAGAAGTATAAGGTACAAGTAAACATAGATAAGACGTTATAATTTACAGTAATTACGTGTTTACTGCGTAATAAGAAAATACTAGTATAGGCTAATAAGTGTATGTAAAAGAAGCACTTTGCCTTGCATTAAACCTAAAAGCAGAAAGGAAATATGTTAACGTAGAATTTTTAGATTGTTTTACAGTACTTATTAGTATTGCGTACTTACTAATAATGTAGATTACCCTAGGTAATATGAATAAAGTAGTTACTTTGCTAAGTGTTAGTAGTGCTGTGTTTAAGGCTAGTAGTAGTTTATAAGTTATGTTATCTTGTTTTATTTCTACTATTTAACGTTGCGATACAGTAAAATAGTAGTAACATTAGAACAAATAATATTTCTTACTAGTCTGTGTGTCTAATATTCTTAATTCAATTCTTAGCCTAGCTATAGTATTTTTGTAATATTGGTTAGCAGTTTATTAAACTTATGTTTAGTTCCTATATATTGTTGCTGTCTAGGTAGCCCAACTATTTAACTTAATATTCTTTTCTGTTATTTTACACTTAGTGTGTAAGAGAATTCTTAAGTTTAAATTTATATTTTTCTTTTATTTTGTACTAGAAGGTTGTCTAAAGTAGCGTTTCTAGGTCTACTAGTTCTAATATATTAACGTAGAATTATAATTAGATTTTTATATTAAGTAGAAGGTTAAGTGTGTAAGTCACTAGTCTTTCCAAGTTTAAAGTTAAAAATAGTCTAACTTTAACGTTGTTAAGTCCTTTGTTTAGTTACTTAGTACGGAGATTCTTTGTAAATAAATAAACTTTATCTTTTTTCTTTAGCTAAGCTGCTATTCTTCGTTTCTTATTAATAAATTAAATGCTTTAGCGTTAAGCCGTTTTAAGTATTCTTTTGAGTAACTTATATATTACTTTTAGTTTATTAACTGTAGTAATAGCTGCTTTTAGTTGCTAACTTAGAAGTGTATATATAAAGAGACTTAGGTGTTCTCTGTAGTTTGCGTAGAATAGAGTTTGTTTTATTAACTTCAAAAGCTTGTTCTTGTATACTATTTGTGCTATAGGTAGTAATAATACCTAACTGTGCTATTAATAGTTAATATATATTCTAAGATAGGCTTTTATTATATATTTTGTTTACTTAATTTGTTTGTCTATTAATAAATAGTTAGCTGTAGATAGCTTATGTTTTGTTCTATTTGCAGCAAGTAACGTAGACTAAAGATTAGATGTCACAAATTTGTCTCTATTACTAATAATAAACTTTAGTATGCTGTAGTGTTTAATAATCTGATTATAAATTATGTGTGTAAGCTATATTACTGTAAAGTCTTTATTAAAGGCTTTTTATCTAGCTTGTTTTATTAATAAAACAATTACTACACGAATTGCATTATAAAATACTTTAGAAATTAGGTCTCTTAAAACTAGTAGGCCTGTAACAAAGTCTATAGAGATGTGTGACTATAGTGCATTAAGTAGCTCTATTACTTATATTTCTTTATAAGGTGCGTAGGTACCGTGTTTATTCTTCTAATCGTCTGTGCATTTAGTAATAAAGGCAGTAATTTCATTCTTTATTCCTAGAAACTTGTAATTTTGCTTAATAAGCTTTGTAGTTCTAGTAATACTAGAGTAACTCTCTACAGCGTTGTTGTAGTGTTATTTAATAATTGTATTTAGCAATATTTTTAGTACTTTATTAGTAATTTATATAATCTAGTTTAGCATCTTTACTAGTCTGAGTAATCTATCTTTATTAAAATTAAGGAATACAGAATAAGTAATTACCTTAGCTCTTGCAATATTGTGTTAGCGGCTAAGAGTATCTACTTTACTATTTTCTTTTCTAGGTGTATATATAATTGTAAACTTATATTATTTAAATTCTTCTAACTATGAAACCTATTATTAGTCAAGTACTTTAGTAGTTGTAAAATATACTAAGTTGTTATAACTTATAAATATTGTAAGTTCTAAGCAGCTTTTTAGCGTATACTCTTTGATATTTAAAGCATATAATAATAGCTAGTAGCTTTTTGTTGTAAATGTTATAGCTCTCCTCTAGTTTTAAGAACTTGCAAGAGTAGTAGGTAATAAAATACTATTTGCTTTTGTGTATTTAACTAGCGCATCTACTTAGTATAAGATCTAAGGCGTTAGTCTTAAAGCGTAATAGTTGTCTTGCTTAGAATATATAAAAGCATAGTAGATTTATGCTTATATTATTAAGTTGTTAGAGGGCGTCTTTGTGAAGATCGTCCGTGGATAATCTGTGTTGGTTCTCTTGGAATGAGTGAGTGCGATGGACGAGGGCTGTACTAGCACAATTAGTAGATTGATGTAATAGTACAGGGTTGTGTTAGCACGTTTAGTAAAACAATGTAATAACACAAAGGGGTTAAGAATTAAGTAATTCTTAAATTACACTTAAAGTTAAACACACTAAGCTATAAGAGCTTAATGCCTACTACTATATACTAAGAGAGTGTTATACTATCCTACAGAATTTTATGCTGTTTTATAAAATTCTATACTATTCTATACGTAGAACATTGTAGAATTTTATAGTACATTATAAGACGCATATAACTTATTTTAAAAAGAATTTCTGCTAAGGCTTGTAAGATTACGTGCCTAGTGTAAGGTAGCATTATCTATTAGCACATAAAGGCTTACTCTTTATTTAAGAAGTTTAGAATTTCTTTTAACTTTCATTCTTTATATATAGTTTGTACTTTCTCTCTTCTTAAGTTTATAATACTATTCTTCTTTTCTATATTCTTATTCTTATAAACTCGCCTAATAGTTTCTTATAGTACTACTTATTGTTATGCACTTAGTAATTGCATAAATAATATTAGTTAACTTACTATAGTTGCTTATTAATATTGTGTTAAGAAGAGTTTATTATGTTAAATATTTTTACTAAAGAAAGCGTGTAGAAATTATTATAAAAATAAAGTAAAAAGTTATATTCTAGTAAAGGTCTCTTTCCTAGATTATTTGTAGTCAGACTAAGAGATAGCTTAATTAAAGTAGTAGAAGTCTAAAGCTAATGTAGCAGAGTTAGTTACGCTTAAAGCGTTATTAGCAGCGTGTGCAAAAAAAAATTATTTTTAGAAATAGTGTTAGGCGCTAGCACGTTGTAAGCAGTAATTAATAGATAAGTTAAGGAAATTTGTTAAGGAGATTAAAGCCTTAGAAGCTGCGGAAGATATTAACTGTAAGGTTAGTATTCTAGAGAGTAGCCTAATGCCTAGCACGCTGTTGTTGGATTAGAGCGCGTTCTCTCTTACCTATTTAGAAAGTAATTCTACTTTTAACGACTTCCTAGGCAAGTTGTATAGTATATTTAACTAGGTATTCTTTACTATTGTCCTGTGCTTAGTGCGTAAGGATCTTCTTAACTTTAAAGACATTGTCTTCTTTTATTTTAAAGTAGAAGGTCTTTTATAATAGCGTTTCTAGGTCTGCTAGTTCTGACATGATAATATAAAATCTTAGATAGATTTTTGTATTAGGTAGAAAGTTTAGTGTATATGTAACTAGTCCCTTCTAGTCTAGGATTAAAAATAGTCTAACCTTAACGTTATTAAGTCCTTTGTTAGGTTGTTTAGTGCAAAGATTCTTTATAAGCAAATATACTTTAATTTTTTTTTTATAGCCAAGGTGCTATTTTTTATTTTTAGCTAATATATAAAATGCTTTAGCGTTGAGCTTTTTTAAGTATTACTTTAAGTAACTTATGTACTATATTTAGCTTATTAGCTATAGCAATAGCTGCTTTTATTTTTTACCTTAGAAATATTTATATAAAGAGATTTAAGTGTTTTTTACAGTTTGCGGAAAATATTGTTTATTGTATAGATTTTAAAATCTTGTTGTTGTATGCTATTTATGCTATAGGTAGTAATAATACCTAGTTGTTTTACTATTAATCAATATCTATCTTAAGATAGGGTTTTTTTCTACAATTTATTTGTTTAGTTTGTGAATTGTTTATAGATAGTAAGCTATAAATAGCTTTTGTTTCGTTCTAATCGCGGCTAATAAGGTTGTTTAAAAGTTAGAGGTAAAGAGCTGATTTTTATTACTAATAACTAACTTTAGTATGCTGTAGTATTTAAAAACTTAGTTATTAATAATGTGTGCTAGCTATACTGCCGTAAAATCTTTCTTAATGGTAATGTACTTGTTACAAGTAACAGAAAGGATTCTCTCCTTAACGTGGAAGGTGGGTTGAGGGTCAACTACACACATGCCAGAAGGCAATAATCCGCGCGGGGCGCAGGAATCACGTGATTGGCATCCCGCCAAAACAGGACCTCTAGGAGGCCGCTGCTTAAAGGGAGGCTAACGCCCTCCCTAACCTCCCTCTTAGAGGGGAGGCACAGGAGAATATAGGACAAAGGCAATAAATATAAAAATGTAATAGATTTTATTATTATACTTATTGTATTTAGCTTAAATAGTTTATTTCTTACACAAATTGTTAACTAGTTATTCTATTTTTTATAAAATTAGTATTGCATACCTTTAGTTAATATTAATAACTTTTTTCTACTTAAAATTACTTCTATAATACCTTATAGACTACTCTATACATTAGCTTTACCTTAACTTAGACTAAGTCTAGACAATATAAACTAACCTAATATTACACTTTAACTACTAGCAATTATAGTAAATAATTTAACTAATAAGTTATTTAATTAAGATTTATAATAGTATTTTAGAAAATTGCTTAAAATAATATAGCTTAGAGTCTAAAACTTTTTACGCTAAATTAACTAATGTTGGAAAATAATAAAACGCTTAACGTATTTAACTCTAATACTAAGAATAACCTTAGTGCTTAAGAGATTACAAATCTTAGGTGGTAGGCCTATGTCTAGGCATAGTAAGTAACTTTTATAATAAACATAATTAATTAGCTTTTAAGTTAGCTAATAGCTACTTTAAATAAGCAACTTATTACTATAAAGAAACTTAAAATACAACTACTTAAAAAGTATAAAGAGGAGCAGGAGAAATTTTAAATCTTTTTTATTTATACTAATCTTTACTATAAGTATTATAAGGTTTTTACTAATTAAATGAAAAATTCTTATAGTAAGTATATATAAAAAAGACAAAGCCTCTAACTATATATAACTTTATATAAATAACTACTTACTTAATACAAAATATAAAGAGATTAAGGCTAAGACGTAGGCCTCGTTTACAAGTTAAACAAAGTTTAAATAAAAAATAAGATGCATTTTTAAAAAAGTAGACGCTAAGAACTAAGCTAAGAAGAAGATTACTTGCCTAAGGCAGACTACGTTAGTATTAGTATATATAGCAGAATTTAAGCAATTACAAGCATAAATGAATTAAAATAATAAACTACTTTAAAATTTATTTAAAGTAGACTTAAAAGAAAATATTAAAAATAGCTTTGTACACTATAATAAGCCTAACACACTATACACGCTAGTTAAGCTAGCTACGCGCATTAACAACCGGCTCTAGAAATAACATAATTAAAAAAAAAACTTTTAACCTAGCTTAGATAATATAAAAAGGCAACGAAGCAGGTATAATAAAAATAATAACACTATTATAACTAGTAAAGTACAAAAAAAGACTGAAGATAGAAATACTTATGTAAGGGGTGGCTTCAGGCAATAGTACTTGCTTCACACCACAGAAGATAGTGAGAGATGGCTCTAGAATAATAACGTGTGTATTAAAAGAGAAGGCAAGATAGCCTTTTTAAAGAAAAATGCTAAAAGCGTTATAATAATAAAGTATATCTCTAATATAGCAAAGTTAGACACTTTACCTAAAACTACAAGAAAGAACTAGTTAAATAGGCAGCTATTAAGATTAAGATAATTAGACAAGGAATGCTATACTTAGTTTAGACAAAACTAGATAACATCTTAAGTAACTTAGACCTCTACAAAAAAACACGCTTAATAGATAGCTATATAATTGTACTACAACAGAAACTCAACAATAAGGTTTTTACTTTAAGCAAACTTAAGCTAATAAATTAGAAAGTTAAAAATAAAGTTGTGCTAAAATAATTAGCTAAGAACTAATCTTAAGTATATAGAACAACAACGCACTACGCTAACCAATAGACACTTTAAAGAAAAATTATAATTACTAGCAAGAACGCTAAGAAGGTTAGATATTAGGCTATATACTAACAACTCTACTTTAATAATTTAGTAGCTAAAGTTAAAAACTAAGAAGCTAAAGAAGTAGAAAGTACTAAAAAATATAAAAAGCTATATTAGTACAACTGTAAGCTTAATTGTAAGTTTTATAAAAAGAAAAAAAAGAAGTATAAAGTAGACTAAGACTAGTGCTGCTACTTAAACTTGTAGGCAAACAAGTGCCTAGTAAACAAGTGTTACATCTATAAACCTAAGAAAGTAGAGATCTACTATTAACTTCTATAGACATAATGCAGAAATAGATGTAACTTCTATTAATAGCAACTTAAGAAAGCATAATAAGTAGATAACTACTACTATATCACTTTATTATTAAATATTTGTAAAGCAGCAGACTGCCTAATTTATAAAAGCAAAAAAGCTAGAGCTAAAAAAATAAGCCTTAAGGCAAGAGATACTTTACTAAAGCTTTTATTAAAGCTTTGGTTATAATAAGAGTTGTTTAATACACTATAGCACTAAGTATGGCACAGGCTACTTTTCTAGGAAAGAGAAAAGTAAGCAGGCAAAAAACTAAGATGCTGCTAGAAATAAAGTTATACTAGTAAAGGCATACTTAAAACAAGTTTTAGAAAAGTACAAAATACTAATAGTTAGGTAAAGTAGTTGATTATAACTATATCTATACATAGTTAAAATATACAAGTACTTATAAATAGTAAGGCTATATAAACAATAATCTTCTTATAAGTAGTAAAGAAATATAATATACTATACTAAGTTAAAAAAGAACTTATCTAATAGTACTAGCTAACAAGAAACTTATAAAATATTAAGACAGTATAATATAATCAAAGACTACATTAATAAAGCTATAGATAGTAAGTATAGAGTGTTAGATAAATATTAATATTATAGATTTAGAAGGATTAAATATATTAATTAGTTATAACTAGCTAAATGCCTATAACTCTACTATTCACTAGCAAATAAAGACAATACTTAAAACAGACTTTATATATAAAGTTGCTAGAGTACACAAAAAAAGATGCCTAATAAATTAAAGCTTAACTTAGAATAAGAAATTTAGTAAGATTTTACTATAAAAAATTAAAAAAATTTATACAAAGGACTCTTAAAAAATAAGAGTTATTTAAATAAAGCAAGTTATAACTATAAAAAAAGAACCCTTACTACTAAGAATACTAAGAAAGTATTATACTAATAAGTTTAGAGAACTCTTTAAAAAAAACAAGGCTATAGAGCTAGCAAACTATTAAAATTAAGATTATAAGATTATTCTAGATAATAGAGCTAAGCTAAGCCTAGAACTAATATACTTAATATTGCCTTAGTATAATGCTAAGCTAAGAGATTATATCTAGAAAAATTTAAAGAAAGGATTTATCTAACTAAAATTAGGCCTAATAGCTTTACTTATTTTATTTATAAAAAAGCTTAATAGGAAGTATTAACTATGTGTTAACTTTAGAAGGTTAAACAGTATAATATAAAAAAACTAATATTCTTTACTACTAATAATAAACCTTATAGATTAACTTTAGAAAGCTAAGTAGTTTCTAAAATTTAACGTTTAAGAAAAATTTTACTAAATTAGAATTAAAGAAAGTTATAGGTAAGTAATAGCGTTTAAGACAGAGTATAAACTATTTAAATATATAGTTATGCGTTTTAAATTAATAAACGCACTAGCAACATTTTAATTAGTTATTAATAACGCACTTTATAAATACTCTAGAATCATTGTTATAGCCTACTTAACTAATATACTAGTGTACTTTAAAGGAACGCTTAAAGAATATGCAAAGTATATTAAGAAAGTGCTTAGAAAGCTTAAAGATTATAAGTTATACTTGTAGCTAAGAAAGTGTAAATTCTATATTAAGAAGATAGAATTCTTAGACTTTATAATTTCTATAAAAAGAGTAAAGATAAGTTTAAAGAAGATTATAGCTGTATAAGAATAGCTAATATTTAAAATAGTTAAGAATATGCAAGTTTTTTTAAAATTTACTAACTACTATTAGAAGTTTATTAAGGATTACTTAAAAATTACTACATTCCTCTTAGGGCTTATAAAGAAAGAGATAGAATTTACTTAAAAAAAAAACGTTTAACAAGATTAAATAAATATTCTTTAAAGTACTTATACTAAAGATGTATAACTTAAAACAAGAGACGTAAGTTAAAACTAATGTATTAAATTATGTACTTAGAGCTGTATTATTATAGCAATACTTAGATAAGAAATAGAGACTAGCGTTCTGCTATTAAAAAATGTTCTCTAGAGTAGAACTTAATTATAAAATTTATTATAAGAAGCTACTAGAAGTAGTTAGTTCTTTTAAATAGTAGGAAGTTTATTTATTAGAACTACTACACTAAATTAAGGTTTTTACTAATTACTAGAACATAGTAGGTTTTATAATAATAAAAAAACTTAACTAATAATAAGTTTAATAAGCTAAAATATTAGCTTAGTTTAACTTTAGAACTATACACTGCGCTAAAATACTTAATAAAGTAGTAAATGCTTTAAGCAGAAGGTTTAACTTACGCAAGAAAAGTTATAAAAAACTATATAACGCTATATTTAAAAAGATGCTAAATAGCAGTCTATATTATAAATAGCTAGAACTAGCTAGGGTAGCTAAGGTAGCTAAGCAGGTAGAAACACTATAACAGTAGTAGTAGTAAAAAGTAGCTAGCGAGTAGTTTAAGCCTAAAGAAAATAGCTTTAAAAAACAACTATAAGACAAGAAAAAGTACTAAAATATAGTTTAAAGAAACTAAATATATATACCTTAATATATAAAATTAATTCTTATTAAAAAACAATATATGTCTTTAATATATAAATATATAGTAATTAAAAAAATAGTTAAGCAACTAGCTAAGGTGTTTGTAATACTACGCTTATAAGTAAAAGTGTAAAATATATTAGGCAACTATTTAGCGTATTACTAGAACAAGCCTAAAAGACATAAGCCTTATAGCTTATTATAACTTTTATAGCTACTAATAAAACTATAAAGTAGTATAATAATAGACTTTATATTAAAGCTTCTAGAATTATTAAAACTAGAATTAGCTTAACTTTGCAACACTATCTTAGGAATTATTAATTAATTAACTAAGGCAGCAAAGTTTGTGCCTATAAAAAAAGCTATTATAGTAGAAAGCTACGCGTACAAAGTTATAAAGGCACTAGTATTAAAGTATAAAATACTTAAAAACTTTATTACTAATTGTAATAAACTATTTATGTTTAAGTATTAGGACATATTTCTAGCAAAATTAAGCGTAAAGAAGAAGCTTTTAACTAGCTTTTACCCTAAAATAAATAGCTAGATAGAATAAACAAACTAGACACTAAAATAGTATTAAAAAATGTACAATAATAAGCTGTAAAATAACTAAGTAAACTTTTACTAATAGCATAATTAGCTTATAATAGTATAATGTTAGTAACTATAAAGTACTTGCTATACTACGTAAACTATAAATATAAGCTAGCTGCTTATAAGGATTTAAAGAATATTAAGAGTATTATAGTAGGCGTAAAAGACAAAGCTTGCATAATGCAAGAGCTACATAAAGAATTAAGTAAACATATAGCTTATAAAAACTTTATAATAGCTAAAGCAGCTAATAAGTAAAGAATTAAAAAACTAACTTTTAAAAAAAGAAACAAAGTTTTTCTATTATAATAAAACTTAAAAACTAAGTAACTAAGCAAAAAACTAAATAATCTTTAAGTAAAACTATTTAAAATTCTAAAAAAAATAAGCAATGTAGACTATAAACTTTAATTACTACTATGTATACGCGTCTACTTTGTCTTTTACAAAAACCTTTTAAAAAAAAGCACTTCTAGATGCTAAGCTAGCTACTAATATAGAGCTTAAGAATAACAAGTATAAGGTTGAAGAGATTAAGAACTTATAGAAAATTAGTTATCAGTAGAAATACTTAGTTAAGTAGTAAAAATAGCTAGAGAGCTAGAATACTTAGAAACTAAAAGAATATTTAACAAACTACAAGTTATAAGTACTTAAGTACTATTAAAGACATTTAAAGAAGAAAGGACTAGGTGTTTAAAAAAAAATAATTCCAAAAAAATTAAACAAAGTATTAGCCTGTAACTAGCCTAAGTTAGTTAATAATTTAAGTAGCAATAGTTTAGTTGTTAGAAAGTTTATACTAAGAGTAAAGTTTCTTTTAGCTTACTCCCTTGCATAATTCTAGAGAATTAAGATTATTTAACTGTAATTAGCATAAGAACGCTCTTAAGCTTTAGTTTTAGTAACCTCTAGGCAAAGCTAAGCAACCTTTACTTTAGTATAAGAGAGTGCTAGCCGCTTTTTGCGCTTTTTAGCCTTTATCTTCTTTTACTTCTTTTTAGAAATATAAAAACTACAATTTACTCTAATAAAAACATAACTAGCATAATAACTATTTACAGTATTTATAAAATAATAAAAATTCTTCTCCTTATAGTGTTCATAATAGAATGTTATTTCTTTCCTTTGCTAACAAATACAATTAGCCTAGGCCTAGCGCTGTTAAGTTAAGTTAGTTAAAAAGATATAATAGGACAACAAAACCTAAGGCATAGTTAGAAAGGCGTCGAAGAAAAAAAGTATATAATATAATAGGCGTACTAAGGCCTTATGTGGAGAACAAGGAGCTGGTAACAGTAGTTTAGGAGAACTAGATGGTTAATTTTGTCTATCTATCTGCGTCTAGGACGTTCTCTATATACAAAAGAAATATTGTAGTCTGTAAAGAGCAGTGTAGAGCTTAGAGGGATTTCTCTAAGCCTAGCAAGTATTCTGTAGAGTTTAGATGCTTTCTTCTAAACTTGGCGTAAAGGCTCTAAGGCTTAGCGCTTAGCGCTGCGCTGCTATGCAGGCCTTAACGCTTATGCCTAAAGCCTTGTAGCTAGAGCCTTATAGCTAAGGCGCGTAGCTAATATATGCAACACACCCCCTAGGTAACTAAGACTTTAGTTAGCTGTATAGAGCTTTATATAGTTATAGCGCATCTTATAACGTGCTGCACACGCGTAGCTTAGCGCAAAGTGCTAAAATAATAATAAATTTTTAAGCCTTCTAAGCTTAGTATCTAATACTACTATAGCTACTGTAAGTATTACCTAGTAACTTGTTTAAGTTTTTTAAAAGTAATACTAATTGCTTTTGCAGGTGCTATTATACTATATATAGCTTTTTAGGCTACTACGCGCTACTTTATACTCTTACGCAGTTTTTAGCTTTGTTTTAGCACTTTTTTTTATTTAGTTACTATCTCTATATAAAAGTTAAAACTATAAAAAGCTACTGCTACTAATACTACTGCCTGTGCCTCTACGCGTGCTACTGCTGCTATTCTACCTTTGCTTTTACCTGCGTCTTTACCCTTGCTGCTGCTATTGCTGCCCTTGCTAGTAGCGCAGCTGCTTTTAAAACGTGCTTTTTATACTAAGTTAACTAGTGCTGCTTCAAGTGTAGCACTAGCCTGCACGTCTAAAGAGTATATAGGCAAGGTTAAAACCCTAGTTATAACTGCCTACAAGAGTAAGACCCTAGTAGCAACTTTTAAGCACTAAGATAAACTTAGTGCGCATTACAGCGTGCTCTATTTTAACTATATTAAAAGCGCTTTATTTAGCAGCTCTAATAGAGCTTGTTAGAATAGAGCCTTATGATTTTAAACGCACTGCTAGTAGTGCTTTAATAAAAAAACTTACAAAGTTTTATATATATAATTTTTTTTTAATTTTAAGCTTTTACTTATAATTAAAGTTTTTAAATTACTGTTTTTTTAGCTAAAAAGCTTTTTGCTAAGCTCTAGAAAAATGCGCTATTATAAGCTCTTTTTTTATTTTCTCTTAAGTTCCTTATACTAACAAATAATAAAGTAAGTAGGCTAAAAAGCTTATAAGCTGCCGTCCGCGTCTTTCTAAAGGAAGTAGCTAAGAAGAAGAAGTCTAGAAAGGGCCTTAAAAGTAAAGTAGAGAAGAAAGAGAGTTAGGATAACTAGAAAGAGCCTACTAGCCTTTCTAATAGTCTTTTTACGCGTTGTCTGCGCGCTAAGAAGCTGTTAGATAAGCTAGTTAACCTCCTAGTTACCTAAAAACCTATTAGGAGAGAGTTGTTCTTCTAGAAATTTATAAGTTTCCTAAGGGTAAAGAGCTAATCTACTTTATTAATTAAATATATGTTTTTTTTGTACTTGTTTTCTTTTATAATCTTTTGTAAGACACGTGTTTTATATTAATAAGCTTTTTAAAGTGCTTAAGTTTTTGTCTTAACAAGTACTTAGTAAGTCTATTAGCTAGTATCTTAGCTGGTAGTAAATATTTAATTTAAAATAAGCCCTAGCGTGCTCTTAGTAGAGCTACATATTCTGTATACTAACATAATAAAGCTTAGTAGTTATTTTTTCTTGCTCTTTAATATCTAAGTATATTGTTTATTAGTTGTTGTAAAAAATTTTTTAAGCTTTTAAAACTACATGCTTAAGCTTTTTAAATAGTCTTTTAAGCGCTATAAACTTTTTTACTACATGCTTTAATGCAAGGAGCTTAGCTTCTATAGTTAAGCTTGTTACTATAGCTTGATAAGCTGCTTTCTAAACAATTAAACCTTTAAAGAGCATAATAATATAGCTTTTAGAAAACTTATAAGTCTTTAAATTATCTGCAAAAGACGCGTCTTTATATATAGTAAGCTTTTTATTATTATTATTGCTATATATAATCTTTTTATGCTTTGTATAGTAGAGGTATTATATAAAGTAATTTGTAGCCTTTATGTAAGTATTTAAAGGCTTAGTAAGAAAGTAAGAGAGCTTAGAAACTGTGTAGGCAGTGTTAAGACGCAGTATAATAGCTGTATATAGCGCGCTGCTAACGCGCTTTTAGTAGGCTATAATTTAAGGCTTTAGGGCCTCTTTTAGATTTTTAACTAGCTCCTCTAGAAGTAAAAGAGTTTAAAGAAACCTGCTAAGAGCGTCTAAGTTAAACTTTTTAGCAACTTTGTTAATATAAGTATTATGTAGTAGTAATATTATACGCTTTTTATAATTTTTCTATACTCTTTATCTCTAAAAACTAGCTTGCTTTTTTATTATTATTAACCTTGTAGGTGTTTTTGATAGATTTAAGGAGCTTATAAGCTATAGTTTAGTAAGTTTAATAATACATAAGAAGTATATTGTTTATATAAAATATTAGGAGGAGCTTGCGGTCTTTAGTAAAGAAAAAGCACAGCTCTTTAGCTAAGGCCTACAAGCTAAGCTTCTTTAGTATGCTTAAGAACTTATTATACTATAATAAAGGTAAGTCTCTTAGGCTGTACAAGGCTCTCTTAAGCTTAACGCACTTACTTAGGCGCTTATAACTATTTAGTAAGTCGCACAGGACTGTTGTTTTGTTACTAATATTAGCATTAAGAAACGCGCCTACTATATTCAGCTACTATATTTTTATATTAAACTTAGCTGCAATTATAATTGCAAGCTTAAAGAATTTTGTAGCTAGTATTGCTGTGCATGTTAAGTATATGTCACGGATGGTTGCGTGTTGACTGGGTCCGCCAAACTCGCTTATCGTTAGCTTGCCCACCGGCAATTGTGCTTATAAGGGGC
>WBOK01000581.1:0-27880 GCA_009289805.1 Alternaria gansuensis
ACCTCTACCTCTAAGTTAATAGTAGAACAAGCAACTATACTTAGAGATTAAATCTACAACAGGTTATAAGCCTAGAGGATCTATAAAAGATCCTAAGCCTAGAGTATCTATAAAAGATCCTAAGCCTAGAGAATTGATAAAAGATCACGCGATAGGACAAAAAATTCAAGAAATTTCTATTTGCCTAGATTGCAAGTACACGTAAGAACTAGTACTATTTAAGGCTAGTTTCTTAGCAAGAGCTAGGGTTACAACACAACAACTTAACAACACTAGTTAAGAGATTTAACTAGACAAATAATTAATTTATAGCAAGGAGAATCCTGCTATTAAAGTTTTTTTTTAAGTTTAAGAGTAAACTAAGGTAAATAAGCTAAAAAACTTAATTTAGTTTAAGAGTAAACTAAGGCAAATAAGCTAAAAAACTTAATTTAGTTTAAGAGTAAACTAAGGCAAATAAGCTAAAAAACTTAATTTAGTTTAAGAGTAAAGTAAGGCAAATAAGCTAAAAAACTTTATTAGTAGTTAGGAGTAAGCTAAGGCTATAAGCTAAGAAACTCTAATACGCTAGTAACAGAAGATTAATTTAATTAGCAGCTAGAGTTCTTTATAGTAAGGACAGTAACTGCAGCTATTTAGACAACTATTAAACGCTTAAAAACTAAGAGGCAAAAGCCTTATTAATATTATGTTTTAGCTTTAAGGATAGACCTTTATTATAGTTAAAAAATATTGTTAATCTCTATTTTCTCTAAAATTACTTAAAGAAATTATATTTTTAAAAGGGATTTAGTTCTAATTTTTTAATGTATAGAGATTTTATTAATACTACACTACATTAATGTTAGAACAATGTAGAGAATTATCTACAAAAGGTTAATAAGCTAGTTTTAAGCTTAGAGACTAGAAATATTAAATTGCCTACTAAATTTGTCGCAGCTTTAATACATAATAATTTAAACTTAGAATTTAACTACTTAGTTACTGCAATTACTTAAAGCTTTAGATTAAATAAAATAATTAATCTAGAAGCAATATGCAGCTAAATATTAGATAAGTCTAGACGTCTAAAAGCCTTAAAGAATAGCTCTAATTAGAAGGGCTATAATTACAAATAAAATTAATATAGATTAAAGAGGCTATATTAATAAAAGAGCTATAATAGCTTACTAGCTCTTTAGTCTTAGGACGTTAAAATGTCCTTATTAACTTAACAATTAAATAATAATAAAAGTCTAAAAATAATCTATAATTACTGCAAAAAACTAAGATACTTAGAAGAAAAATATAAAATAAAAGATTCTAGCAAAGCGCTAAGCAATTAAAAAAATTAGAGAAATTAAGTAAATTAGATATTAAATATACTAAATAATTCTAAACATGCTCTTTTAACTATAGTATTAGTAGATTAGAAGATTGCTAATATTAATACTACTAGATCTACAGAAATTATTAAGTACTAGATAGTAGAGCAAGCGCATATATGTGCTATAATAAAAATCTATTTTAAAACCTTTATAGTGTAAGCAATACCTACATTAAATAGGGTAATAAAGCTACACTACTAGTAATAGTAAAAGAAGACGTACTAATTACTTTTACTAGCATAGATACAATAGTAGTACTAAAAGATGTACTCTTAGTACTAGACTTAAAAGTAAATATACTTAGTCTGTACTAATTAATTTAGAAAGAAGCTAAATTTTAATTTACTAAAGCTAATAGCCTAGTTATTTAATTTAGAAGAATACTAGCTAAAAGGCAGTACACTAGAAAAATTGCAATATTTACTTTAATTAGTAGTATTAAAAGCAATAAAGCCTGTGCAGAAATTAATATATTAGAAAAAATTAATTAATTAAAGAAAATTAATAAAAAAAATTAAAAAAATTAAAAAGATTAAAAAGATTAAAAGATTTATAATCTGCACAGACGTTTAGACTATATTAGTAAAATAAGCTTAAATAAGCTTAGCAAAAATACTTATAGCATAATATTAAATATTAAGACTAGTAAAGCTAATAGTAACAAGGATTGCTTAAAGAATAAGCTTACTAGTAAAGTTAACAAACAATTGCAAAAGGTGCTAGCTAGGCTATAAAGCTAAAAGACTATAGTAGTAACTTATGTTAACAATCTGCTTATATTTAAAGAAAATAAGCAGAAAATAACTTAATTATTTAAGGATCTTTTAAATATTTTAGACCTTAAAATTAAAGATATAGGCAATGTCTCTAAATCTTAAGAAGAACAAAAACTACTAGCTAATAATAAGCTAGAAAATAAGCTTAGTAAAACAACACTACTTTAGCAGATAAGTTCTGCAAAAAAGCAATTTGTAATAGAGCCTAGAACTAATACAAAAGGCTCTAGCAATGTAGATTAAGGGGGTAATTACAATAGTAGTAGAAGATCTATTTTAAGATCTTTATTTCTGCTTTTTTTTGCAGCAATTAGCAGAAAATTTATTTTAAAATCTATATTTCTGCTTTAAATTGCAATTAGAGATTTTTTACTAGGTGCAAATCTAGTTAATATATTTTAAATTACTAGCAAAACAGCTTCCTAGCTTAAGGGGGCGTGTTGGAGATTAAGCTACTTAGCTGTTTCTCCACAGGATCCAGGTGCTCAAAATCACACCTAGAATTTACAATTAACCTACGATTAATTAATTACTAGAAGCTATTACGCTACTAGTACGACTTATTATTGTTATTAGTTAATCTACAGCAACTACGCAATCTATTACGTAAGATTATATAAGATTGCAAAATATTGCATTATTTACTACGCAAGCTATTACGTAAGTATAAATCTTTCTAGAATGTAAGTAATAAGTATATATAGACTGTAGTTTAGCTTGTAGTTAAAAACGAAGAGAGAGTTTAAGAGAATAATAATATTTAGTTAAGCAGTTGTACAATACAATAATAAGACTTAATTACTCTTTTCCCCTAGTCTCTATATTTATTTCTTATATTCTTATCGTTCTACTTCCGCCTCCTCCTCAATCTCTAGGTTATAAGCCTAGATTAGGCTGCCTCTGAGTCTACTACAAACAAGTACTCTACCTCTGAGTTGATAGTAGAACAAGCAACTATACTTAGAGATTGAATCTACAACAGGTTATGAGCCCGGAGGTCAATCCGCAACAACTACTAGTTGCCCTACTGAAAACGCCTTAGCAGTCCAGAATACTAAGTAATATATATAAACTTAAATTATAGTAAAAGCTTATAAGAGAATTATTTGTATAACTATTATTAAGTACTTAAAAAGACTTTCTAAAGCTTATTAAAGGAGCTTAAAAAATGCTACATAAAAATATTCATATTAAAGCCTGCGTAAAAGAGCTTAAAGAGCAAGTAACAAAGTTAATAAAGTAAAAAGAGCGCAAAAGAAAGTATATCTAGATAGGCAGTATAATAGAGTTTAGTATAGGCGCATTAGAAGTAGCTAAAAGTGCTTTTACTGCTTATATAACGTCTAAGAAGGATGGTAGTAGAGGTAGTTAAAAAAGGACCTAGCTAGCTTAATAACGCTGTAGCAATTGTAGAGGAACTAGTAACAATTTTAGAGTCTGTAACCTGATATAAAGCTTTAGAGAACAGCTTATAAGTTATATAAAACCAGCTTAGCACTTCTAAAGCCTACTTTAATATTCTTTACTATTAAAGACTGCTGAAAAGCTAGTTAAAATGCTTAAAAAAAGGTTTTCTTACTAATAAAATATATGAAGCTACGTGCTAAAGGTAAAATTTTGTTACTATACTTATGCTTTAACAGCGCAAAGCAGCTGATATTTGAAAGTTATGGTATTTATAACAAGTGTGGAAGTATTTATTTTTAAGGTGTTAAAGGTGGTGGTTGTTGTTGTATTTAAAATAGGGCTTCTAAAAAAGTAAAAAGCAGCTATTCTCTACTAATTAGACGCAAAAGTTAAAAAAAAGATTGTGTGTAGTTAACGAGATTTAAACAGTGAGTGTATAAGGTCTACACGCCAAGCGCTTAGAGCAGAAAAGCTTAGACTACTAAGTAAGAATTAGGGTTAAAAAAATATGCTTAAGATACTAAAATACAACATTAATTAAAACGTGTTTAATACTAATTGCTAGTCTATAGCTAGCAACAAGATTGCAATAAAAATAAAAGAAAAAAGTAAAAGTACGTACGTTACTGTAGTAGGGGCCTACAATACTTCTTTTTAAAAGCTCTCTACTTATTATTTTTTACTTTTAGAATTTCTTATACTATTTAGCACTGCATATAAACAACTTACATACAAACAATATAATACTTAGACTATTTTTTTTTAAATACAAAGACTAATAGCTTATATTAAGTAATATTAGACCTTACTAAATTACTATACTAGAAGCTATAGTAGTAGATTATAAAGCTAGCGTTTACTATTGTTAAGCAGCTACTTTTATTAGTTAAAAAGAAGCTAGTAGTAATAGTCTCTATAGTAGTTAAGTTAGTATAAAAGTTAAAATATAACTATAGTTAAGATATTTTTTATACTTTTAGTATTATGAATATTAAGGTTATAATAGGGACTGTAAAAGGCTAGTTTAGCTAGTATGCTATATACTCTACGTATATTAATAGTCTAAGTATAGTAAAAGTATATTACTTTAGCAATCTCCTTTTGTGTAAATATAACTTTAGCAAAAAAACTTAAAAGTAGCTTTATAAAAAGTAAAGGCGTGTTAAAATAGCTATTAAGTAGCTGAAATAAACTAATAAGTAGAAGAGTTTTATAAAACGCTTTTAAAGATAGGAGAGCTGTATATACATAGTAAAGCTGTTATTATTTATTTACATCTAAAAATAGGCACTAAACGCCGCAACTGCAACACTGCTAAGATAGTAACAGAATAATAAAAGTTGCAGTTAGTAGTAAATAGTTAGCAGTAAATAGTTATTAGTAAATAGTTATTAGGTAAAAAAGTTAGTTAAAGAGATATTGCGCATTTTTGTTTCTGTCTAAACATGCAACACACTAATTGCGTGCCGGCAATGCTAAATAAGGGGGCATGAGCCTAGATACCTATTTTTAGCAATAAATCTTTTTTTACTAAAAAGGTGTCTACAAAATGTGCGGTAACATCAAAAGGTTGTCTTAAAAGGCTAAAGCCAGTAGAAGTATATATAGAAGAAGAATATTATTTCTTATAAAGATCTTAGATTTTAAATAAGCTATAACTTGTATAGCTACTTATAATAAGTAGCTAGTATATACTTATAACGCTTTGCTTTGTATGCTTGTTAAGTTGCTCTAACTAAGCACAAGTAAGTTAGTTATTAGTCTAGCTATTAATACTAACTCTAAAAATTTAATTATAAAGTAAATTCTTAAACTAGATATTAATAAGTACACTACCTACAAAAATAATAAAGAGATAGAGCAGGTGCTCTACAGCTCCTACGCCTTAGATAAAAGTAACTTACGTATAGTTACTTAGCAAAATTCCTTTTTTTTCTTACTACTTCCAAGCTCGTAATAAATGTTTATAATAAAATCTTGCTTATTATAAAGCTAGTTCTATCAAAGTCGTAAATATTGTTATCTTTAATTTTCTACTTTAATTTTATTGCCTGCACTAAGCTAAACTAGCATTTAAAAAGCGCTAGATCTTTGTAGATAACACGCTAGTAGTTATATAGCTAGCTCTAGCGCGTATAGAGCTTAAGATTCCTCTTAATAAACTTATTAACTCAGTTTTTTTTTATAAGCTTACTACTTCGCTTATATAGTAGTTTATTAGCTATTTCTTACATAGTCGCCTTTATAGGGGCAAATTATTTTTTAGAATTATTAAGAATATACTTTGAAATAGCTTTTTTTTAAGATATTTTTGCGCTTTACGTACGCTACCTAGTTGCGTCAAGTACGTTTCTTAATGTATTGTTAGGCTAGCATTCTTTAAAAAATATTATACAACTTTGCAGCTTAATTAACGCTGTAAACACCTTGTGTTTGCTTTGGCCTTTTAAGACAACCTTTTGATGTAACTACACATTTTATAGACATCTTTTTAGTAAAAAAAGATTTATTACTAACAACAAGTATCTAGGCTTATGCCCCCTTGTTTAGTATTGCTAGCACGCAATTAGTGTGTTATATGTTTAGACAGAAACAAAAATGCGTGAAATCTCTTTAACTAACTCTCTTAAATAATAACTATTTACCGCTAACTATTTACTGCTAACTGCAACTTCTATTATTTTATCGCTATCCTAGTAATGTTGCTGTTGTGGCGTTTAGTGCTTATTCTTAAATATAAATAAACAACAACAGTATTACTATTTATACACAGCTCTTTTATTTTTAAAAGTAACTTACAAAATTTTCTTGCTTATTAGTTTATTTTAGCTACTTAATAGCTATTTTAACACGCCTTTACTTCTTATAAAGCTACTTTTAAGTTTTTTTGCTAAAGTTGCATTTATATAAAAGAAGATTGCTAAAGTAATATACTTTTACTACATCTAGACTATTAATATACGTAGAGTATATAGCATACTAGCTAAACTAGCCTTTTATAGTCCTTATTATAACCTTAATATTTATAATACTAAAAGTATTAAAAATGTCTTAACTATAATTATATTTTAACTTTTATACTAACTTAACTACTACAAAGACTATTACTACTAGCTTCTTTTTAACTAATAAAAGTAGCTACTTAACAATAGTAAACGCTAGCTTTATAATTTACTACTATAGCTTCTAGTATAGTAACTTAGTAAGTTTTAACTTTACTTAATATAAGCTATTAGTTTTTATGTTTAAAAAAAAGTAAAATAGTTGAAGTATTATATTATTTATATGCAAGTTGTAACGTACCTCACGGGTTCGTGCACCACACAGGTTCGTGCACCACTTTTGCTAAGCCCCCACTAAAACCACCCTATTCTAGCGCAAAACAGCCCACTTTGGCCCTGTATAGAGCAATATAACATAAGATATTATTTAAAGTCTACTTTTACTGTTTGCTTACACGTACGCGCGTTATGCCTAGTCTAATTACACTGTCTGCAGCGCCTTTAAGTTAGCTTACCTCCTTTAGCGCGTACCTACTTCTTTACTTTTTTCCTATTACTACGCGCCCTAAACTCCTTTAGAGCAGTTAGACAAGCTCTATCCTTAACTATTAAAGTCTCTTCTACTTAAACCTGCTTTTTTTTATACAATTTACGTTGTGTAGTAGCCTTATTTGCTGCTTAAAGCTCTACAATCTTCTTTTACACTAATACTAGCTTATACGTAATAATTGCTGCCCCCTTTAAAACTTTCTTAAAGGCCTCTACTATAGATGTTAGTAAGCTATCTATATACTTCTAAATTCTTTCTTTAATAAGCGTTAATTATAACTCTAGTTTAAGAGTATTGCTTAGAGTTTACAACTGCTAGGGCTTAGTGTTAATAGGTAGTAGTAGTAATAGAGTACATAACTAAATATTAAAAGCTATTATAACTTATTCTAAGTTAAATAAGACTAATTTAGCGCCTTAAAACTTTTCTTAAATATTACTAAAAGTAATTACTATATTATAGGCGCGTATAAAGTATAGTAGGAACTTAAGTTTTGTAATATAAGTAATCTAGTTATGCATAAAATCTTTAGCTTAGCGCCTATACGCTTTTTTTAAAGAGGTAAAATATTTTATATTAAAAGGCTATAAAAGGTGTAATAAGTGCAAAGGTATATAAATAGTAATAATCTTATTCTCTTTATAGTACTGCTAGAAATTAAGCAAATTATAGCTCTTATAGCTATTAATAATAAAAAGCTAATAAGTGCCTATTACCCTCCTCTTTATATACTTATTAAAGTGCTTTAACTACTGCAGCCTAAGCTTATTTATTATCTAGCTGTTTTTAAAGACTGCAATAACTTAGTCCTAAGGTAGATTTTCTTTCTTATACTAGGCAAAGAGGTAATAGCAGCCTTTAAAAATAATAAAAAGTAAAATAGCTTACTTTATTATATTAATACTTTAGATAACTGTTGTCTACTCCTTATTACTTTGCTATATTACCTTTAGCCTTTCTTGTTTCTCTAAAGCTGTAACAACTGCTCTAGTTAATATCTAGCTTATTATAAAGCCTAACTTGTTAAAGTTATACGTATCTTTATTTTAAATACTATACTTAGCTTTTATATTAGCTACTAGGTAAAACTAGCTCTAGATAACTTTAAGATCTTTGTAAAGTGCTTTCTTATAATTATACTTATAATTAAACTTTATTATAAACTTAGGGCGGTGCATAACCTACGTACTAGGCTAGTTTAAGCTAACTTAGCCTAGATTATGCTCTACGCGTAAGGAATTAGCTATATTAGCTATAGCTATAAGCCTAGAAGGGAATCTGCGCAAAATAAAGTTAAGTATATACTTAATAACTACGACCTCCTTAGTCTTTGTTAAATTTCTTAATTTAGGCTAGTAATTTGCTTATAAAGTCTGTCTTACGCGTTAGTAGCTTAGTATTGTATAAGTAACTTTGTAGATAGCTGCAGCGCGTTGTAAAAAGAGTGTTGCGTCTTGTTTAAGAGCTTAAAGGGCAGTCTGTATCTAACGCTTATTAGAAGGCTCTATCTAGTGTTGTTGTTAAGGCATCACGTATAGAGGTAGAGTTGGTGGGGGCTTGGCAATGGTGCACGAACCTGTGTGGTGCACGAACCCGTGAGGTACGTTATATATATAGTACTATATAGTATAAAAAATCTTAAAAGTAAAAGGTAGTAAGTAGAGAGCTTTTATAAAAAGGTATTGCAGGCTTCTACTATTGTAACGTATATATTCTTACTCTTTTTCTTTATCTCTATTGCAATCTTGTTGCTAGCTATAGGCTAGCAATTGCTGTTAAACACGTTTTAATTAGTGTTGTTTTTTAGTACCTTTAAACACGTTGTGTATTAAGATTAGAAATAGCAAGCTGTATATTAGCTGTAGTATAGGACAAATAACGCGCTTGTAGTTAAGACATAACGCGAAGTTAAAGCGCAGATGTCGCGCTTGGTGTTCGCTTAGCCACATACCGGGTTAGCCACGAACCTGGGAAACACGTTAATAATTATTAAGTTAAACTCTAGCTGCTCTTAATTAATCTAAAGAAACTTAAGCATTACAGGTACAAGCTATAGTCTATGTTTATTCATGTTAAACTACTTAGAGATAATGCTTTTAAGTTAGTTAAACTTATACAGCTATATAAAAAGCCTATAGAGAGTAAAGCTAAGAATAAAGTAGTAGCTAATTTAGACAGCAAGTACCTTTCTTGCGTATTAGTTGAAGTTAAGCTACGTCTTATATACTTTGTTAGCTAATAAATTGCTTTTAAGTTGTTTAAGTATAAGAACATATAACTATTAACATTTTAAGTTTATGCTAGTATTTAAGTTATTTATAAAGCTAATATTTAGCTTCTAATAGGTAGTAGAGCCTTATAAAGGCTAATGCGGCTATACTAATATTTGCTAACATATTCTAGATACAAGCTAATACTTTTCTACAAGGTCTAACAGCTAGTTTTTAAGTATAGCGAACTAGCTCTAAACGTCCTTTTCCTTTGCCTCTTTAGGCTAGCCCTAGCAGCCGCTCTCTACTTTATAAAGCAGGCTCTCTCCTTCCTTGCACTCGTTAAACACAGTTTGTGCTAGCAGTCTTAGACTTAGGACGTTTCTAAAGTAGTCTTTAAAAAAATTAACGTATAGCTGTCCTAGCTCCTGCTTAAGCACATCGTCTATATAGTTGCGGTGCTCGGTCGAGTTCGCGAAGCTGCCTGTGTTGATGGACAGGGCTGTTTGTTGGAAGGAGGAGGTAGGATAGGGTGGGGGCGTGGATTCGATGACTGTATTGTATACTCTATCCTAAACTACCTCATCGGGCTGATTGTTGAGAACTACATTGAGTAGAGGTCGTATCCGTTTGGTGTTGAATTCGTTAGAGCTGACCGCTGCATTAAGCTGTAAGAGATTATGGAAGAGGTTTCTGATCCTATTCTGGAAATGTAGGAGTCGAGCGGCAGGAAGGGCTTGCAAGGCAGATATGAGAGTAACCAGCAGGTCTTGGGTTTCTACATATGCGTTAGAAGTGCAGTGAAGATATTCAACTTGAACTAACTTTATAGCCCACTTGATCAAAGGCTTGTGAAGAGTTAGGGATGCCAATGAATTCGCATATTGAATTGAAAGTTTTGCAAACTCTATCTAGTCCTTCAACTATCGGTTTAGACTCTATGATCCTTGACCGCGATTGCGTAGACATCGTCGGAAAGGCATATGAGCCGCCAACGAATTGCCAAAGTGTCGTCGCGCACACAATCGCTCACAATCCTGCGTAATTCGGAAGAGATAAGACAAAACCACGAGTGATGAAGGAAGACCTACGCGAAGAAACACATACGCGCAGAGAGATCTGCGACGTAAATGGTGGTGGTTGGAGGAGGTAGCAGCAAACGCGCGACAACGCGCAACGGCGGCACTCCGGCTTACCGTGCCCGTGCGCAACCCGAGCCAGGTCACAACTCGAGCCACCCCAACATGAAGTCGACGATGTAGAAATGAGGTTGTACAGCCATCCACAAAAGCGATTATCACGATATTTCTTGGTGTTTTGATATAAAGAGGCTTGTGAGGCTTTCTAGCTATTTAGAGTACCTGTTTGGTGGCCGTATTGACCGTGTTCCAGGTGCAGCGTCGTCCTGACTTCTAGCAGCCACAACACGGCGACGCTTTGTCGGAGTTTTTGCAGCACTGTGTGAGTCTTTTCACTTAGGTCTGTTGAGTGTACCGTGAGGTTTTTGTGCGGTTGCAGCGTCGCGCTGTTGCTTTTTGAGCTCCCGAGCTGCAGCCAGTTCCTCAGCCCCCGCTTTCTTCGCCTCACGCCTCTCCTCAGCGGCATGTTGTCAAGCCACCTTTGCAGCCTCAGCTTGCTGCTTTTAGTATAATCTATGAGCCACTTTCAGGCCTCTATCGCGAGTTTTTTTGGAGTTGTAGCTGCTCGGCTTCGTCTCGTTTCACGAGCTCACGCGCGGGTTTCGCAGAGCTTCCCTGGAGGCTAGAAAGCAGCACCACTATGATACTCCTCGCGCTGTTGAAGGTCCATAGTATTGCTCCTCTTTGTATGCTTCTTTCTGGTTGCAAGCACCCGGTTGATCTACATACAGACTCAATTGAGGAAAGCGAGATAAACATGCACCTCATAGATGGGCACCGCACGCCCTTGCGAATTCTTAAATGCAAGAACCAACTCTTCAAAAGCGCCTTCGCAGCGTCCAGCCGTGATTAGAGACGGGACCAGATAATCATAGTGCTGGCATAGGACACACCTGCCCTAATCCAGCCCAGGATTAGAGGCATATCAAGTTGTCCGATCCTATAACACCCGGAGAATGACATTACATCCCGAGATGAATCCACTGGAAGGCTGCAGTAGTCGTTGTTTAGATGCGCAATGGAGATTCCGCGAAAAATCGCCTCATTCGAGAAGCAAAGTCGGCTCTGTAATACTTTTGAGACTCAACTCCTATATGTCAATAAACCTTGCCCACTCTAGTAAGAGTCTGAGTAAATAAATCTCCATATCTACTGGCCTTAGAGCTATATCCGCCCATTTCCTTGCTTCGCCTGCAATCTTAGCCCCAAGCTCTTCGTTTTTTAACAAGTACTCCAAGACATCCCATAAGTCCTGGCCGAAATGATTCGAGATAGGAATGAAATGCAACCAAGGGAGAAGGCGTGCGTCATGCCACTCCTGAAAGACGGTCGCTTTTAGTACGACCGAGTTGGAGGATAGTAAAGCGTGGAATCTTCCGCTATAGCTGTTTCCATCAATGTCATACAAAAAGCGGTACCTAGAAAGGATCTCCGACAAGGGCAGATACGAAGCCTCAATAAAATGTGGTCCAAGGTATGAGCAGTTCTTGTTCGATGATTGGTAGCCGTCGTCGCGACAGGCAATGGACGTGAATCCAACATCAGTATGTCTCTCGGCCAAAGATATAATTCGGTCAGTTACAGTGTATGATAGTCTGGTCCAGTCTTCTTGCAGTTGCGATTGCACGGCACGCAGCCACGTGGCGTTGGTCGATGCCACAAAGCGATGGCGATGGAAGCGATGCCAATTATCGCGATCGTGACCTCCACCGGTATTTGTACCGCGCCAATAGGCCACAGGTAGCTTCTCGAGCCATTGTTGCCTCATGTCAAAAGACTCGTTTATGTCATCGGTCTCGTTCACGTTGTAATCTGGATCACGGGACCAGTAGATGGTATCCGGGTAACGCAAGGCAACTTCGACCCCCGAGAGCTTTGCGGATGAGAAGAGCGGTAGCAGTCGCTGTGAAGTACTGAGCGCGTTGGGACGGATCAGTGCGCCATGCATATCGAGAAGCCATGGCTGATAGCAGACGTCTCGCCAGCTGGTACCATTGGAGACAAGTGATGGAGTCTTGGGCTGGATAGCACTGTAAAATCCTTCGAACATATTCTGACTCACATTACTTAGGCTAAAGTTCCCCAGCGGTGATTTTGGCGAGCAAGCATTGACCGCAAGCTGGGCCCGATTGAATAACACGGGAAATGTCGTCTCTTCATGATAGAGAGGTTCAGCATACTGTCCTTGCTGCTTAGAAGTGGTGTTTCTATCGCCATGAGGTACGATCACACGTGGCGAAGCATGATCATTCACTGGAATGCTCATGCTAGGTAGGAATTGCGCCACTCTACTTAGCATCGCTTCGATCTCGAGACAAGGAGAATTGTCAGCCTCGCAATTACTATCCACAACCATTGCGGAGTCTTTGAACTCGGATGCTACTCTTCGCAAGAAAAACCCCTTCACTTGCGGACAGGTATTTGACACCGAAATGTAGTCGGCTGCATCTCGCATTGCAGATGCTCGGCTTCGCCCTGCAGGAAATGTTGCTTGTGCGTACACTTCAAGATCCTCATATATTGGGTCCCACGTATCCTCGATGACTATGGTGCTGGTATTCCGAGCAAGATCGTACCATTGCCGGAACCCTTTTGGCGGATCTTGATTTCTCCGAGATCGATATGCATCCACTGTAGCTTCAAAAGTGTGCGTTTGCCGTGATAGCATGTCAGCCATCTCCGTTTCGGCAGAGCGGACCAAGGCGTCGATTTTCCGTCCTACTTCCTGGGCATAGTTCTTATGATGGTCTGAGAGAGAATCCCAATATCCGAAAAGAGTGCCAGCGCGGAAACTGGGGTAGAATAAAAGCGCAAGCACAACTACAAACCTGCTGTGTCGAGACATCTCTTCTCCGACTGGGCTTCGTAAACTGGGCTTCGGGAAGGCAGCAGGAATCGCCGTTGGCACAAGATCTCTTCGTGATTTAACTTTTTGTAGTAACCACTAGGCACAAAGTGAGCCTTGCTGAGGATAATTCCTCAATTTGATAGGGCAGGAAATCGCGGTCGAATAGCTGCTGACGACGAGCGTGTGGCGGCTGCAGCAGCTCATCAGACCGTGGTTGCACCGTCTGACCGCTCTCGCTAGCACGCTCGGCATTCGATCGCCTGCCAACCAGCTCTCTTGTCTCGTGAGAGACTTTTGATCAGCTTGATAAGGTTCAGCTGTGAACCCCGCTCGAGCTGTGGTGCCAGATCTCGCATGTACTCGCCCCACGGAGCCTAGTTCTGCCGAACAAGGCCCTACCCAGCTCAACGTCAGCTTTGCCACCCCATGCGATTTATACCGTAAATTAGCTGCGTAAATAAGTAGAATAACGTGGTTCACCAGCGAGCGCCGCACCCCACCGAGCGCCGCAGTTTCCCTCACCAACACGCGTATGTAGCAACAACACGTAATGCAACAACTACAACCTCTTAAAGCTTATACTAAAGCTAACGTGCAGCTTGCCCTCTCTAACATTAAATGTAACTAGATTATAAGCCTGCGACGCGCTGAGGTGATCTACAAAGTGCCTAAGCGTACAATACGACGGCGACGTGATAGGAAGCCCTCTAGACGCGACTGCGAGCCAAACTTAAAGAGCCTAACAAAGCTAGAAGAGGAGGTAATTATATAGCATACACTTAATAAGAATCTACGTAGAGTACTACTTTTAAAGCTACACGTACAAAATATAGCTAATAAATTACTACGTAATTGCAGTAGCAAGTCTGTTAGCAAGAACTAAGTTAATAAGTTTATTAAGCATACGCCTAAGCTGCGCACGCAATAAAGCTATCTGTATAATTACTAGTAAGCTGTCTATAAGAACGCAGTAACTATTAGGCTTTAGTTTACACTTATTTAGAATATAAAAGTAAAGTATAGTATTGTAAATAAAGATACCTAGAACTTTAACAAGTCTAGCTTTATAATAAGCAAGATATCTTTTTAGCTTATTATTATAAGCGTAGAGAAACTTAGGAAATAAAAGAAACTACAGCTTAGTAATTATAAGTAAGTAACTTTAGTATAAGGCGTCTCTATAATAAAGTATATTATTTTACTTTTCTTTATTTTTGTAGGTAAAGTTTTTATTACTTTCTAGTTTACTAATTTACTTTATAATTAGATTATTACTATTTTTTCTACTAGCTAGATTAACAATAACCTTACGCTAGTGTAGCTTAAGCACTTTAATGCCTATATAAAGGTGTCTTCTACTAGGGCGTACAAGCTACTTATTATTAATAGTTATAAGAGCTACTACTTAATAGAATTTTAAAACTACTATAAAAAAAATAAAATTATTACTTTTTATATGCTACTTTACTTATTACACTTTTTATAGCCTTTTAACGTAGTTTTCTACTTACTATTAAAGCGCTACTATAGTAATAGAATTTTGCTTTTAGTACGCAGCTATATTTACTATATTAATAAAAAAACTTTTTTACTTACTTTTAAAGTAGCTTTTAAAAAAATGTTTACACTAAAAAATATTTACGTAAGGTTTTAAAGTACTAAACTAGTTTTATATAACTTAGAGGCTATGTTATTAAAGCTAGATGTGCAGCTGCGTACGCTAACACTACCTATACTAGGCACTATTACTTAGGAGGCGCAAACACCGCGTAATACCTACAAAATAAAGGCGTAATCTACGCTAATTTAAAATTGTATTTAAAACTACTAAGAGTTACTAGCAAGCTTATTAAATAAGTAGGTAAAGCAGCTAAGTAAAGGCGCTTAGCAAATAGCTTATAATATAGTATTAGTACAGGAGGAAATAGGCTGCCTTTAAGATGCTGTTAATACACTTATAAAGTATAAAACTTATAAAAGGCAGTACGTACGCGCAGAGAAGACTCTAATAGTTAGTAAGGTATTTAACTTAATTGCTAAAATAGAGGGTAGGGGGCGTGAGGACAGCAAGACGCCTGCGAAGAGGGTGCGCGTAGAGAGGCGCTGCGGCCGTTGCAGTAAGATTAGGCATAACTCTTGCACTTGCAAGGTAGAAATTAAAGATGCAAACAATAGTAACGCTTCTAAATAATACTATACTGTTGCAAGAGTACAAGATTTGTGTTGTGCGACTAAGCTACGTTGCTGCGCGTACGCCTTGCTGGTTTTCGTGCGGCGCTCGGTGGGGTGCGGCGCTCGCTGGTGAACCACGTTATTAGATATTTATTAACTAGTTAACGTGGTTCACAAGCGAATCGGACACCCAAGCGAATCGGACACGCATCACCAGCGTGTCAACGTCAAGACGTTATCACGCACTTTTGTTACAGTTAATAAACTGTTGCAATATACTAAATTAATTATTAGAATTGCTGCTATTACTTGCACTATCTATCTTAACTGCGCAGGTACGAACGTTGTGTCCAGTCTAGTTGCAACGCCCGCATCGCCTCTCTCCTCGCACCCTCTTTGACGCACTCTCACCACCACTATAACTACTACCTGCCTGTTCAGCTAATACCTCTTAAACCTCGCCTATAGTAAGGGTTTCTTCTGTCTGCATGTATCGCTGCTTGCGGCTCTTACGCTTATTTGCTATATCTAGAGCCTCTCGAAGAGCAGCTACTTCCTCCCTCATAAGCGTCATCTCATGTGCTATTTGCTGAGCCCCTTTGCTTAACTGCGCAACCTTCTTGTTAATGGAACTTGCAGAAGACCTAGGGCGATTTCTTACTCTCTGTTAAATAAGAGTACTTTGAGCCTCGACTTCGCGCGCGTTACGCGGTGTCTGCGCGTCATGGCGATTGTTTTAGCGTCTGCACTATTACATTAAGCTTTGATAGCACAGCCTGTGGGTTATATAGGACTAGAAAAGCGCCTCTAAAGCTAGCTTAGATATTCTCCTTCGTGATAGACTGCTTAAAAGCAGCCTTGAAGGCTAACAGGAAGGTCTCCTTGCTAATATAGTTGGTGCGGTTGCGTGCTAAGCCTAAGATCACATCGCCATACTTGCGCTTTAACAGAGAGAAGCAGGCGACGTCAAGAGGCTGTAATAGGTGAGACAAGTGCGTAGGCATGTAAAGAAGAAGAATATTCTTCTTCTTACAAAGATCCTAAAAATTAATAAAGTAGTAGCTTTTATAGCTATTAATAATTAGTAGTTAATACTTACCTATAGTATGCCTTTTTGTATAGGTATTAAACTACTCTAACTAGGAAAGAGTAAGCTAGTTATTTGTCTAGCTATTAGAATTAACTTTAGAGACCTAGTTAGTAAGTAGGTCTTTAAACTTGACGTTAAATAGTACCTTGCCTATAAAGATAACAAAGGGAGTAGGCTGGTAAATAGGTATAGGTTGGGTTCTGGTTAGGGTCTGACGTAAGCTGACCCAACCCCAACCCAACCACAACTTACGTTTTTTACGCTAAAGTTAGATAAAGGTTAGGTTGGGGTCGCACAGACCAGTGGTTGTGGTTAGGTTACGCGCACAGACCGTGGGCATAGGTTGGGTTGTGGTTGGGTTATAGAGGGAAGTGGCTAGGTTGTAGTTATATATATAATAGTACTGTGATTATTAGCTGTGATATAGGCCGACCTTAGATGAGATAGGCTAACCTCGGCTAAGTAAGCACTAATTTAGTTACAACCTTAACCTAACCACAACCACATGTCTGTGCGACCTAACTACAAGCACAACCACTAGTCTGTGCGACTCCAACCTAACCACAACCACTGGTCCGTGCGACCCCAACCCAACCTATACCCAAGCGTGGGTACCCACGACCCATATACCAGCCTAAAAGGGGATAGCTAGTAACTTAACATGCCTACGCCTTAAATTATAGTAATCCACTAACAGTTACCTAGCTAGATCCACTTCTTTTTATTATATCTCTCTTAGCTTATAATAACTAACTATAATAAAATCCTGCTTATTATAAAGCTATTGTTATTAAAGTTATAGATATTATTGTTTATAAAACCCTACTTCTACTTTGTTACCTTAACTAGATTAAACTAGCGCTAGATAGCTACTAGATCTTTATAAGGAGCTTACTAGTAACTATAAAAACAGCTCTAGCGCGTATAGAGCTTAAGAATTTACTTAGTAAGATTATTAACTTAGTTCTTGCTAGTAAAGTTACTCTCCTGCTTTTATAACAGTTTATTAGCTATTACTTAAACGTTAGACTTTTTAGGCGCAAATTCTCGCGTTAACTCTTTAAGAATAAACTTAACTATAGCCTCCTCTTCTAGCTTATTTAGGCGCTTTAAATCCGCTTCGTAGTCGCGTCGGGAGCGCTTTCTAGCGCGTTAATTAGATAGAGTACTGTTACGATCTGGTTACGAACCCAAGTCTTACAGAGAACTGCCACGACTAACTAACAAGGAACAAAACGGCTAACCTGCAAGAACACTGTAGCGGGTAGTTACGTAACTAATTACTACGCCAAGGACTATTAATAGGAGGTTACTCATGTTGCGAATTCAATCTCTAGGTATAGTTGCTTGTTCTACTATCAACTCAGAGGTAGAGGTCTCTGCCTTCTACTTGTTTGTAGTAGATGCAATATTTTGCAATCTTATATAATCTCACGTAATAGATTGCGTAGTTGCTGTAAATCAACTAATAACAATGATAAGTCGTACTAGTAGCGTAATAGCTTCTAGTAATCAATTGATCGTAGGTTAATTATAGATTCGAGGTGTGATTTTAAGCACCTAGATCCTATGGAGAAACAGCTAAGTAGCTTAATCTCCAACACGCCCCCTTAAGCTAGAAAGCTGTTTTGCTAGTAATTTAAGATATATTAACTAGATTTGCACCTAGTAAAAAATCTCTAATTTTATTAAAACTTGTAGCCTTTGTAAGACTATCTGCTAGTAGGCAGCTTGTATTCTAATATACTAGCTTAATTTGTCTTGCTTCTACCTTCTCGCGTATAAAGTAGAATTGTATATTAATATGCTTTGTTCTAGTATAGTAGGCAGGATTTTTTAACAGTTGTATTGTGCTTTAGCTGTTAGAGTAAATTATAGCAGCTTCTGTTAATTTAATTTAGAATAGCTGCTTTATGTTAGGGTCGGACATCTTGTTAGGCCAGCCCGGACCAGTTCGGCACGGCTAAGGTCAGACAAGGCCAGGTTAGGTCCGAATAGGTTATATAACCTTAGATTACCTTAGTATAAGTAGAGACACGATATTGTAGTCTAGACGATATCAATTCGTCTCTTATACACAGGCAATATACTATTATCCCTCTATCTCTAGCATCTTATATTTCTCTTTAATATTAAGCCTTATATTTAAATTAATCTTCTTTAGATATGCTTATACTACATAATAAGTGCTTAATTTATGCGTGTAAATAGCCGCGCCTGTACTCTTACTAATAATAGGGAAGGATTATCTAACTTAAGAACTTAAAAGATAAAATTGTTAGAACTAGCACTAATTTTTTAAAAAAGAACAAGACTAGGCACCTACTAACTAAAAGATAAATAAAAATAAAGAAACTAATATATTTTAATTCTTAATTACGCCACAACGTCTATATACACCTAGAAAAGGCTAGGATAGCCTAGAAAAAGCTACTTTAGACTAAGAACTAGCACAATTACGCGTATAAAAAAAGAAACAACTAAAATAATATAAGTTAGCTAAACTTAAAGAAATATATAATAAAGTAACTTTAAAAGACTTAAGCGCACTTAATAAAGATTTTAAAGATATAGTTTTAAGTAAATAAACTAACTTAACTTTATTATTTAGCCTTTTATATCTAGAACTACTATATATATTTTTAAAGGCTAGCTATGCGTAATACAACTAATAAAAAAAAGATTATAAATTATACTTTTTTTGCGTACTATAAAGTTTTATAAATAAAACTTAAAAAATTAACTTTAAAATAATATAAATTTTAGAACTACTAAAAATGCTATAGTACGCATATTAAACTGTAAAGAAATAAAAGTTGCTAGTTTAAATACTAAAATAAGCTAATTTTAAAAAAGTTATATTAAACTCTTTAGAATTACTTTAAAAACGTAAATAATAAGCTTATAATTATTTAAAATAAGCATATTAACTCTTAAAGTAGAATCTTATAAACTTGCTAGACTATATAAAACTATTTTAGAAAGAATTAAGCTTAAATTATATACTAAATGTCTAAGTCTTAAAATATACAGCAGTATTATATAAAAATATTAAAAAAAGTCTTCTCTTACTTCTAGTAAAGCAACAGGTAATATTACTATAAGTAAAAAAATACGTAAACTTTATTTACTAGCAAAAAGCTTAAAAAGTAAAATTTAAACTATAATACTCTAAAAAAATAAAATAAAAGTACTATAAAACTAAAAAAAGTTAAAAAATATAAAAAAAACTTTAAAAACTACTAAGTAGGTGAGAATAAGCTATTATAGCCTAAAATAAGGTAAACTAAGCAAGAAAAGCGCTAAAAAATGTACTTTACAGTATTATAAGTATAAGAAACTTAGACATTATAAGTCTAACTACTATAAGCTAAGTAAGCTAGAAAAGATAGTAGACAGCGCTACTATACCTAAGTTAAGAAAAGACTAAAGGCAGAAGAACTTAAGTTCTACTTAGCTGCCTATATTACTCTCTACTAAAAGAATAAGAACTTAGGCACGTTATGTAAGGCAATCTTACCTAAACTAGTGCAGCTTTTAACTATAAAGTGTATAGTTAAGGTATTAAAGCTTATAAAAGCTATAGTTAAGAAAGGCTTATAACTAAATTTTATATCTACTATATTAGTAAAGAAACAAAACTTAACTATTAATTTTCTACTTAGCCTATTAGTAGAAAAAGTAAATAGAAGTAAGCTTACTATTTATAGCATAACTAAAGTAGATATAACTATTATAAATTTATAAGGACGTGTTAAGACGTAATATATTTTATTTATAGTATTAAACTTAAAAAAGTATTTAATTTACCTTAAGTTACTATAAATTAACTTTAACAACCTAAAAATAAGCTACGCAATAAAATATATACTTTTTTAAAGTAAAAAGTTTTAAAATTTAAGTAGTTTTAAAAAAGTTAGTATAGAAAACGCTAAAACTTTTAAAAAAAGTATATATAATTTTATAGTAGACATATATATGTATATTATAAGTTTTGTAGGCTAGAATAGCTAAAAATTAGCTAAAATAGGCTAGCTTTCTTTATAATACGCTATATATATAAATATATATTTAGAGAAGAACTTTGTATTCTTAGTAAAGCATAAACTACAGAATTTAGTAATTAACTTACTACTTAGTATAAATTTACTGCACATACTATTATATAACTTATTAAGAATAGAGTTAGAGCTGTTAAGAAAATACCTTACAGAGTATATAGTAAGAAGATAAATAAAAAGATCTAAGTCCTTAGTAGGCGTACTAATACTCTTTATAAAGAAGAAAGACAGTACTATAAGGCTATATATAAATTATTGTAGTCTTAATAAGATTATAGTAAAAAATAGGCACTTTCTCCTACTTATTATAAAGTTATTAAATAGACTAGCGCAAGCTAAGTACTATACTAAGCTTAATATAAAAGAAGCGTACTATAGAGTACGTATTTAGGAGGAAGATAAATAAAAAACAGCCTTCTACATAAGATACAGCTATTTTAAGTATACTATTATACCTTTTAGCTTAATAAACGCTCCTACGCAGTTTTAAGCCTATATAAACTAAATACTAGTTAGCTTAGTTAATGTATTTTATATTATTTATTTAAACAATATCCTAATATTCTTTAAAATAAAAGAAGAACATAAAACTTATATTAAAAAGGTATTATAAGAATTACGCAAAGCTAAGCTATACATAAAGCTTAGTAAGTGTAAATAGCACACTTAGTACACAAAATATTTAAAATATATAGTTTTACTAAATAGTGTTAAGATTAATAAAGATAAAATTAAAACAATTTAGAATTAGCTTGTTTTATATATAGTACAGGACATTAAAATATTTATTAGTTTTATAAACTATTTTAGGAGATTTATTAAAGAAATCTTTAAGCTAGCTTAACTCTTAACTATATTAACCTAGAAAAGCCTAGGCTTAGCTAGAAAGAGCTACGCTATAAAAAGGAAAAAAAGTTAAACTCTAGATATTAGTAAAGAAGTAAAAAGGGTATTTGTAACCGAGGTGGGCACCAATGCCCACTAAGTCAGTACTACGTGACAAACGACTAGGCCACGTGGCCAACTTATCAAAAGATAAGTTAAAGATTTCTTTTTAAATATACTTATACTAGCGCATTTTAAGAGAGATAGGAAGACAAAAGTAGAAGTAAACGCCTTTAGTAGTATAATATTAAGTATTCTAAGCTAATATGTTCTAGTATTACTTACTATAGAATAATAAAGGCTAGTTAACTTCTATTTACGCAAGCTAATTGCGGCTAAATATAACTATAATATTTATAATAAAGAACTTCTTGCAATATTCAAAAGTTTAGAATACTAGCGCTACTATCTAGAAAGTATTTATTTTAAGATCTTAATAAATTATTAAAACTTTAAATAGTTTATAAAAACTAAAATCTTTAGCTACTGCTAAGTATAGTTATACTTAGTGCTAATACGCTACAATTTTGTTTTAAACTACCGCCCTAGGAGTACTAATCTAGCAGACAGCCTATCTTGCTGTCTTAACTATATAGCTAAGTTATAAAAACTAGTATAAAAGTACAATAAGGCTTTTATACAACTAATAAAAAATATTCTAAGTAATAAAAGTAAATAAAGCTTATTTATTGTAGCAACTTTTACTTAGTTAAGCAAGTAAATAAAGCAGTAAGCTATTTTAAGAAAAGTACTAAAAGAGTTTAAATAAGTAAATAAAACTGTACTTAGAGATTTAGAACCTTTAAAAGACTACAACATTACTAATAAGAATACAGAAGCTATATTAGATAAATCTAATATAGAATTAGACTAGAATAGCTTATCTAAGCTTAGAATAGGCTTATTACGCTTAAGGGAGCTTACTAATACTTAGAGCAAGTTATAAGCACTAAAAGAATACTATAATAACTTATTTACAGGTTATTTTAGTTCTAGAAAAATACTAAAGAAATTATAATAGCATTATACTTAAAAAAGTATAAAAAAAGACGTAATAAAGTATTATTGTAACTGCCTTACCTGCAAGAAGTTAACTCTAGCGTGTTATAAGCTCTATAGCTCTTTTAAACCTCTACTCCTACTAGGTAGGCTATAAAAGAACGTAATAATAGACTTTATTATAAAATTACCTTCTAGCAGAATACTAAGCTAAGTATACCATGTAATACTTGTAGTAGTATACTAATTAACTAAAATAGCCTAATATACTCTAGTAAGAGCTATGTAAGACAGCACTAACTTAGCTTAAGCTTAAATACGCAAAGTAATTAAATTACATAGTGTACTAAGATAGGTAATTTTTAATAGAGGCCTACTTATAAATGCAAAGCACTAGGACACTTTCTAATATTATATAAACTTAAAAAGAGTTTTTACGTCTACTTTCTATCTATAAATAGATAGATAGATAGAAAGGCAGAACTAAATGCTTAAATAATACTTTTAGTGCTACTATACTTTAAAGTAAGATAATTAGGCTTTATAAATTTTTATTAAAAAATTTGCCTATAACAACAGCATACATGCAACTACAGGAACTACGCCCTTCTAAGTATACTATAAAATAAACCTAATTAGCGCAGAATAGCCTAGTATAGCATTAAAAAATAAAGAAAGCTTTATAAAACTATAAACTGCCTTTAAAGTGCTAAGTTTACAAAGTAAATATAAATAAAAATTTATTACAGCTAATACCTACTAAAAAGTATATACTAATAAAAAAAGGTTACCTATTATATTTACAGTAAAAAACTAGGTCTTAGTATTAAATTGTTAAATATAATTAATAAGGCTAAAGAAGAAAATAGACTAAAAGTTTATAAGACCTAAATATATTATAGCTTAAATTAGGCTATCTACGTTTAAAGTAGACATGCTAGAGTTAAAAAATACTTATTTAGTCTTCTATGCCTTATTATTAGAGCTATATAACTTAATAAAAACAATACTACACTTAAAGAGGTAGAACGTAGACACTTTAAGAAAGTTAAGTAATAATATATACAAAGTAAATTGTATACTTAAAAGAAGAAAAAACAAAGCTAACTAATAGGAATACTTAGTTTTGTAAAAAGGCTATTTTAAAAAAAAAAATTCCTAAAAACTTAATTTTAACTTAAGCGCAGAAGTGCTTAAAAAATTCTAAAATAATAATAATATACTTCTGCGTTACTAAACTTAAAAAGTAAAACTTAAAAAAAGTTAAAGATAACCTCTTAAAAAAAAGAGAAATAACTTTAAGTAAATTAAAAGAAGATAACTAAAGTATACTTTTACTTAATTTTTTTTTTATAAAAAGTTTTTTAATTAATTGTTTAATAGTACTTTAGCCTAAAACAACAAAAACGTCTTTTATATACTTAACTTCTACCTAAACTAGCCTATAATAGCCTAGTATAGCCTACTAAAGTATAACAAAGCTAATAAGGCAATAAAACTAAAAAATAATTAAAGCTAAATAGCCTAAATTTATAAAAGAGAAAAGTTGTACTAGTAAGGAATTACTAAGTCTAAAAAGAACTATATTATTATTTAACCTATATAGATTAGAGTATCTACTAAAACGCTTTAAACTAAGCTATTATAGCCTAGTCTAACTTATAATACTTTATAAGAAGCTAGTACTTTCTAAATGCATCTTATATATATATACTAAAGGTCTTAGGCACTTATTATAGCCTAGAGTAGCCTATTATAGCTTATATTAACCTATTTAAAGTCTATATATCTTGTTCTTAGCCTTCTAGATCTAGGCCTTAAGCTTTTTAATAAACTTAGTTAAGCTGCCTTTATTATTACTCTTAGCGCTTACATGTTAGGACTCTAAAGCTAATAACTTTGCATTTATGTAATATACCTTCTACTTAAGCAAAAAATAGCTGCTTTTAGTAATTTTATGCTAGACTAAGTTAAAATAGCCTATTATAGCTAATAATAAAATATATATACCTTCTTAAAAGTACTTAAAATTAGCTTCTCTATTTCTTACTTTTTTAAGAACTTATTAGCCTTAGCCTTAGCTTTAATAGTATAGTTGTTACAAGAATAAAAGTTAAAATATAAGTTACTTTTAAGATCTTAACTAAAGTAAATAGCATTATTATATAAGAAAAGCTTCTTTGCCTAAGGCTTATACTAGCTAAAGAAGGTTAACAAAGCTAACAATAAGGTATAATAAGCTAAAATAACTTATAATAGTCTACTTACTTTATAATTTTCTTATTTAAGGCCTAAGCCCGCATAATTAGCTTAGCCTAGAGCCTTTTAATTTTGTCTAAAGTAAGAAAGACCTCCTAATAATAATATTAAGGCTCTAGTATCTCTCCCTCCTAAAGAATAGAGTTTTAGTTATAATAAAAGTTCTTAATAAATACTTTATACTTATTAGTATTAATTTACTTAAGTAGGACACTAATACTATAAAAAAAATCTATTTTAGTAGTAAAGAGCTATGTTGTGTTAGCATAAGCTAAAATACCTTATAATAATTAAAAATAGCTTATTAACTTATAGCACAACACTCTTAACTTAAGTACTAGTAGTAAAAATACTTTATATACTAAATTTTCTTACTAGAGTTATTTTAATATATTTAAGTTTTAAAAAGCTTTACAGTATTATTATTAACTATAAAAAAGACGCAGCTAACCTTATTAAATATATAAATACTTTTACTAGCAAAGAAGTTAACGTAATAACTATAGTAATGCGTAAAAGTATAACTTATACTAATATAAAAGTTACTACCCTTAGTAGTATCTATCTTCAAAAAGGCAACTATTATATAGGCTAATATAGGCTATTTTAACCTATAGTAACTTATAGTAGGGTAAAATAAAGCTAAAGTAGGCAGAAATAGCAGAATTTATAAAAAAAAAGCTAAGTTAATAAGTTGCAAAAAGCTGCTAAACTAAAGTTAGCTTTCTAAACTCTATACTAGCTTATTATAGCTTATAATAGCATATAATAGCTTTTTACTAGAACTAGACAAGTTTTTAAGATTTAAGAGGACTTACTAGTTATTATTAAGTAAAGTATAAAAGAAAGAGTAAAAAAACTTAAAAGAAGCTTATATAACCTGGCTAAGACGCTAGTAGGCTTTTTAAAAGCTTCTAGCGTATAAACGCTTGAAATAAAAGTAAAATACAATATAAAGTTTTTAAAAATTATATAATTATACTCTAAAAAAAGCCTACCTTCTACTTAATAATACAGCATCTACTACAGTAATATAGCTAAGAATAGGCTATTCTACTTTAGTCTTACTAATCTAGGTAGATTAGTCCTAAAAAGGGGGATAATGTTAGGGTTAGACATCTTGTCAGGCTAGCCTAGACTAGTTCAACACGGCTAAGGTTAGACAAGGCTAGGTTAGGTCTAAATAGGTCATATAACCTTAGATTACCCTAGTATAAGTAGAGACACGATATCGTAGTCCAGACGATATCAATTCGTCTCTTATACACAGGCAATATACTATCATCCCTCTATCTCTAGCATCCCGTATCTCTCTTTGATATTGAGCCTTACACTTTATCTTATTAAAAAACTAAGATAAATAAATACTTTATTTAGTTGCTTTTCTGTAAGCTATAAATTTAGCCTTTATACTTAATAAAGCTACTATTAGTTGCAACTTTGATAGCTAAGAAATAGCGCTAAAAGATTTGTTAATTTAGAGTAAAAATATATATCTTAAAGTAAATCTCCTGCTACTATTATTACTCCCTCCCTAATCTGCATTACTAAAGCCTATTAAATTAATCTTAGGCTTTGTTTTTAATAGTGCAGATTGTACAGAATTATATAGCAAGCCTATTTGTTTAGGTTAAGCTATATAGCCTAATAAATAATTTAGGCTGCTAAAATGCTTAGTACTTAAATTAGCTATAAATTTTAATAGCAGATTTACTGCATAAGTTATATTAAGCCCAGTAAAGAGTAATAAATAGATTAGAGAGTTAATCTGTTATTAAAATATCTTAATATCTTTTAGCGTAGCTTTTTAATTATTCTTTTTTAGATTTATATTCTGCTAGAGTAGTAATTTTCTAGGCTTAATTTCTAGCTTATTATATTTAGCTAGTAATCTCTAAGCGTAATTTTCTTAATTAATAAAGGTTAATTAATTTAATCTAATCACCTATACTTCTAGAAACTTTAATAAGTTGCCTAGGTCTTTAATTTTAAAGTCTAATATTTTTAAAAGATTCTTATATAATTAAGTTATTTTTTGCTTATTTGTTCTTAATATAAGCAGATTATCTACGTAAGTTGTAATTATAATCTTTTATTTAATATTAATATATGTAGCTGTATTATTAAATAGAGATTTAAACTGTAGTTAGCTTAGTAGGCTAGCTAATAGCTTTTGCTATTGTCTGCTAGCTTATTTTAAACTATATAATGCCTTATTAAGTAAGCAGACGTGCTAAGAATGCTTTTAATCTTAAACACCTTCTAGTTGTTTAATGTAGATTGTTGTATTCATTAAAGCTTTCAGAAACGCTTGTTTAATATCCTAGCTTTTAATTAGCTAGTTAAGCGTAGTAGCTAATAAAATTAATAGCCTTATTAAATTAAACCTTATAGTATTAGCAAAAGTTTCTTTATAATTAATGCTAAACTCTTGTTAAAAGCTTTTAGCTACTAGCGTGCTTTAAATACATAGTTGTTGGTTTGTTAGTACTTTTTATTTAGAACCTAACAACTTTTTAGAATTAATTAATCTACAGGCCTTAGTACTAGTAGCTAAGTGCTGTTTTTTTATAATTAATCTAGGTTTTTTTTATTGTTGCTAAATAGTGCTCCTTATTCTTGTGTTTCAGCACTTTATAAAAGTTTCTATAATTATTTATATCTTTAGAAATAAAGAAAATATTTTTTAAAAATATGTCTTTTAAACTAGCAGCTTTTGTAGTTAGAGCTAATTATAATAATTTAGCTTTATTTCTTATTAGAATAATTAGATTTCTCTCTACTATTTTTAATTAGTTAAAGGGCTTTTGTTCTGGGTCCTAATTATTTAAATTTCTATCCCAATTAATTTAATTAGGATTATGATTATTATCTAACTACAGTTTAGAATTGCAGAAGATTTAATTATTAAATACTCTTTCTGATATCTTAACGTCTCTTGCAGTTGTAATCTTGTTTAATATAAGATTAATAAGGTAATATAAATTATTACTAATGTAGCTAGTAATATAATACGGCTTAACTTTAGAATTAAGTTTACTAAGAGATTCTTTTGGCTCCTTTCTGTATGCTAGAGATCCCTAGATTCTAATATTGCTAATATTTAGTTTATAGC